>JACBWW010000051.1:1940158-2239152 GCA_020086605.1 Lanius collurio
CTCAAGCCAAGTATTGCTGCAGAGGCTCACGTCTGCTCTGACAGTAATGGTGATGATTTGTGTACATAAAGTTGAGTATAAGTAACTAAACTAGAAGAGAAATCTTGATGAATGGCTTTTGACACTGATTTTTAAATTATTATGAAGAGATTTCCTCTCCAAAATGGCTAATGGAATAGCATCTTAATCAGATAGAGTCCCCACATGTAGTTTTCACTGTGAGAGGCTGGATCACTCCTAGATGCTGTTTCTCTTCTTAAGTCATTGCTAAGCACATTAGGCTAACATCCTAACTATATTATTTTATTAATATAATTTTCTCATTTTAAAAGCCAGATTAAAAATAATAAAAGTTTATAGATGTAAGAGGTGTAGCAGTGGTTTGAACAGCTATGTACACTTAAAATCTACAGCTCAAGTAGACCAAAACCCAGATATTGCTATTTTTTCTTGGGATTAAACACTTTTGACACTTCTATTCTAAAATGTCATTAAAATGACAGAGAAATTTTGTTCAAAAGTAGCATTCAATTCTATGAATTATGTTGTTAGAAAAAGGAGGTGAGGAAATTCTGAAAAAGAAATGCACATGTTCTTAAAAGATCTAAGAAAAATTCTTTCACTTTCCAAAAAAATGTGGGTTTTTTCTGAATTGTTTTTCTCTGTTTGATTTTGTCAGAGTCATCCTTTGCATGGGCATTTGCTCTGGACAAATAGGTGTTTTCCAAAAGAAGAATGTCTGCACTTTTCCCATTCCGGTTCAAGTGCTTTTTATTGTTTTAAAGATGTTTGAGTTCAGCTCTTACTGAAAGCTGGGGAGGCCTTCTCTTTGCTCTGCTTGCCCTGTTAAGTATTTTCTTTTTCTCAGTGACCAGCACAGCTCAGAGTAAAAGCCAGAATCTTGGCCTGCATGGCTGGCTGGCTCATCTTGTGACTCACGATTTTGTGCAGATGTTTTTAAAGGCTGTGGTTTTCTTGGGAAGACCTAATTGAGTTCATTCCAGTGAGATTTGTGCAAAATATAACAGATTTTAGGGCAAATTCACTGTGTTCTCTATGACTGTACACAACAATTGTCTTTCACAATCTAACCTATACCAGTAGCATGATTTATAGTAGAGTGTATGGAGCCCTATTATTTTTTTTTTGTCTCTTTGAAATGAAATCTTTGCTCATGGGTGGGGGTTAGTAATGATGGTAAGAGGGTTTGCATTGCAAAGGATCATGGCAGGAAGGATTTCATCAGGAGACAGATTTTGCACCATTTACAGAAAACAATTATACTCTAATTTTCTAGAAAATCATTCTCTAACTGTATCCTCTGGATTAAGAATCCTCCCCACAGTTTTTAGCCATTTTGGATCTTTCTTCTCACAGAATCTCTATTATAGTATTACACAACTTAAGATTTATTTCTGGTGTGTTTGGGTTTGATTTATGAGCTGATTTCAGTGTTTGAATCAAGCATTTGACTGGTATGAAGTAACTCAAGCTGTAGAGGAAAAATGTAAATATGTTCTTACTGCAAGATAACCCTGCATGGAGAAGGAAGAGGTACACTCATTATTAACAGGTGCTGTTCCTTTTGTCTGGGTTGAACTTAAAGCCTAGAGATAGGACCATTCTTGTATTAAAAATAGCAAACAAAACTGACCATAAACCTACAATAATTTTTTATTTTAATTTTTTTTCTAAGTGGATGGTTAGAACTCAATCAGACTTTTTAATTTATAATACCTATTTAAAATGTGCATTTATATTATATTTAATTTATCTCCTGCTTGTACATATATAATGATCCAGTACTTAGTAACAGTCTGTGGTGGGCTGACCCTGGCTGGATGCCAGGTGCCCCCCAAGGCTCTTCTATTCCTCCCCACCTCCTTCATCTAGACAGGGGAGAAAATATAATGAAAGATTCCTGGGCCAAGATAAGGACAGAAAGAGATCGCTCACTCCTTAGCATCACAGGCAAAAGAGTTAACTTGGGGACAAATTAATTTAGTTTATTACCAATCACACCAGAGGAGGATAACAAGGAATAAAATCAAGTCTTAAAACACCTTCCTCCGGTCCTTTCCTTCTTGCTGAGCTCAGCTTTATTCTCAATTTTCTCTCCCTGCTGCTCCCCATGAGCCCAGGAGAACAGGGAACAGGGGCTGCAGTCAGGTCACCAGTCCTGCACAGGCTGTCACTGCTGCTCCTTCCTCCTCAGGGCCAGGACTCCTCACACCCTTCCCCTGCTCCAGCATGGGGTCCTTCCCATGGCAGACAGTCCTACATGAACTTCTCCCACATGGGTCCTTCCAGTACGAGAATTTCCATTGTTTGAATTCTCATTAAAATGGCAGCAGTGTACCTTTAGGGCTTGGAAAACTTTTGGAAGAGTTGATTGGAAGTGATACTCCATCTGTTCTACAAGTTAGGATTTAAGTTGTTGCTAATATTAGATTTTTCAATTGTCAAGTGGTTTGGATTGCTCAGTAGGAGAGGTAAGACATCAGGCATTAGTCATATGAGTGTACTCAAGAGGTTTTATAATTTTCTTTTGTTCTAGACAGGTTTGCTGTGTCACTTCTACTGTCTGGTGCTGTCCTGGAACCATAAACCACAGCAAATTAGCAAAATTATTGTTTTATTGAAGACTAATAAATAGGAATGCTTTTGTAATTGCTTATACTTATTGACTTTTTAGTATACTTGACTGTGTAATTAACTGCAAAACAACAAAAAAAGAGAATTCTACAGATGGTCTACTCCTCCCTTCATCCACTGGACTTTTTTGAAGGTGAGCCAGCAGTATTATGTGTCTAGGTGTGAGAGCCCAACAAGTATAATGGTTTAATCACTGGAGTTTAGGGTTCTACAGATCTAACCACTGCAAAATAGATTTTGCATGATGTTGTCCCCTACAGATTATGTCAATGAAATAGCAAATGCTGTTGAGCTGAGGTTGAAATAAAGGAGTTAACAAAGAAGCTCAGTATCTTCTATTTTACATCTCATTGATCTGGAAGAGTCTTTGCTGTAGCAAGATGTGCTTAGGGGCATGAGACTAAGCATGTGGCATCATCATTGCAGTAATTACTCATCAGTTCTGAACATAATATAGACATTCAAGCTTTTTTTCCTTGGTTGTGTCACTGAATTGCTGCACATTAATACCTCATCTCTCTGTGTTTCTGTATCTCCATCTTTTACAATATAATTACATTTTATAAAAAATTATTCTGAGATTCTTTGAAAATGTATGCAATTTTTCCTTTATAAAATTATGTGTAAGGTGCAAAGTGCTACTGCAGTGCTTAGTAAACTGGATCTGCAGCAAACAGTATGAAATACGCCTTGGAGAATCCTAATTAATTTAGAACCACAGTAAACAAATGGCTTGTCACTTTCAGTTTATATAAGTATAAAAAAAAGTGGAGGTTGGGGTTAGAAACACTTGCAAGAACATATGCTTAACAAACCACAGTAAGCAGAACAAACCAGAGAAAGTCTAAGCAGCAGCAGAGATAACCCTGGCACCATCAGCAGATTGTATGGCTACGATCCAGAATGCAAACAGAAGATTGTTCAAACAAGTCATTCATATATTTAATTAACTATGGCACAGTGTTCCAATCATGAGAGGTTATTTTAATATTGTGCAAATGCCATACTAACCACATGCTCACCCCTGCTCTTCTGAGATAACAGCAAAACTCCCACTGACTAAAACAGGAGCGAGATAGGACACTGAATATTGAAAATTGGGGCTTATAGTGGGTGCCATTAAATCTTCAAATCTGTGAAAAAAGCAGACTGAAGAGAGCAGAATATATGCTGTTTAAATAGGAAATCATAGCAATTTATTATCTTTTTATACCCTGAACTCCTAATAAAAACATTTGGGTAACTATTGGAATTTATTTTCCATCCTTAGGGATGTGTGTCTATTTCTACAGAATATAATTAGATGTGTCTGTACCTGTGTGTGCACAAATGCAAAGTGTGTGTACTGAGGGGAGGGTCAGCATTGTTTGTGCCTTGTTCTGGCCATCAGGAATGTCTGGGAATGGCACAGCCCCTTCAGCCTCACAGGGGCTCTGCTGCCTCTCATGCCCTTGCAGAGAGCAGGAGGAGGCTTGGGTTTTTTAGTTGGTTTAATGTGAAGCAGAGGTGGGACTGAGAAAGGGACACCTCTTTGTGGTATCTCAGTGTAAGGCACGGATCCCAGCAAACTGAGCTGGAGCTGGGCTGGACCAGGGGCAGAGGGTGGTGCTGGAATACAGAGGAAGAAAAGCTGAGGAGAGCAAGCCAGACCTGCTTAGTCCAGGATGAAGTTTAGCAGCCCATTAGGCCCAGTCTGTCAATCAGCACCAGTAAGACTGAAAACAAAACCTACCCCCAAAAAAATAATTTTTAGCCCTGTAAGTGAAACCAGCTGGGTGAGAGAATTTAGAGGGCTCAAAACTAACTTTGAGGCATTTGGAGTGCTAGTACAGGGAGTGGGGAACACAGAAAAGCAGGGCCATGCTTTAGGAGGCTGTGTGGCCAAAATCAGTGGCAAACTCATCCTGGCAGTCCTGCAGCAGTGCCAGAGCCAGCCTGGGAGCAGGCAGGAGGTGCTGAGGAGATGGAGAGGAGAACAGTGGCAGGCCCAGGAAATGAGAGGCCAAGGGTTGGGTAAATAAAGTCAAATGATGAATCTGGTGATTGTGAAATCTAAAACAAAGGTACCAGTGCCAAAATGTTGGAAAGAGTTGATCTATGCAGCTCCATGGGATCACTTGGCTAAAGGTCAACTCTTTTGCTTAATCCTCAGGACAAGAAGAATTCTGAGAGAGATTTGAAAGTCTTAGCCCTGCTTAAGTGTTCTGTGCCATTTCTCCCTCTGCAAGTATATGTGTTCAATTGCCTAATTCAGTGTATTTGTCAGCATTTGTAAAACCTTATTTAAATAAGGTATTGTCATAATTCCTATTATTCTGAAAAAAAATTTACTGTCAGACTTTTTTCCTCAGTTGGAAATAAGTAGATTGTTTGAAGAGTGGTTTAAATTTCTAGCTTTTCAAGGTGAAAGGGAAAATTTACACTCCTGTCTTAGTTTAAGTGCAAAATTATGTGAAATGTATGAATCTGTCACTACTTTGAAATAATTGCATTCATAAGTCTACCTTTCAAGATTTGTGTGCTCGAGGTAGTCCCCCACCAGAAGCAAGAATATATATATATGTATGTTGGCTTGCATGTATGTGTCTACAAATTAATTATTAGTAGTATTTTTCAGATGTATACATAATTAGAAAAGACGTGTAAATTTGACAAAGAAAAACTATGATTTTTATCATTCTAAGGCAAAATTTTCAGTCTCTGACTCAGTCAAGGGATGAACCTGAACCTTTGTCTAATCTTGGTGAAATTTTGAGGATACAGGCTCCCTCACTCCTGTGGGTGGAGTGAAAGTGTAGGTATTCCACATCAAGTAGCACAGGTTTGTCAGGAAGGCATTAGAGGGAAACTGCTCCCCCAAATTACAGAGTCTGATTTAGATGTCAGGGAGGTGACCCGAGTCCTGAATATCTGTCATCATGCATCACAAAAAGAACTTGTGACTCTTCAGCCATGATGAAGACAGTGTTCAGCCCTTCCAGAAATGTTGTGATTGGGACACTCTTTTGGGATGCAGGACACAGGTGTCAAAGCAAGAAAGGGAATTAAACCCAGATGATGTTAGTAAAGATTAGTTTATTGTTAACAAAAGCATAAATTAATTTCTTCTACTGTTTTGGAAGGTAACAAATTATTCTATGCTTAGAAACAAACTTGGGCAGGAAGTATTTCTGCTTGGATTTCCTTATGTATTTTGGTTTAGGCACCAAACTGGAAAAGCAATTATTTGTACAATATCAGTCATCATCTTTATGGGGATAGATTGGTCACATTTTATAAGAAATAGATAATATTTTCTGGAACTTCACAAGAGAGAGGCAGAAAGAAAGCAGTCACCTGCAGGAGCTCAGAGGTCAGGAATGCTGCAACAATTACAGGCAGTGAGTAAATCCCAGGCAGAGTATGGAGGGACTGAAAAAATACCCGAGTGGGTTATTAGAGTGACCTGAGGAGTGGGGAGCTTGTGGTGCCACAGCAAACTGGATGTACTTGCTTTGTGTAAATAGCATAAAGGGGTTGAGATGGAGAGTGATTTTCTGTCTTTAAATGTATCAAGGACAGAAACAGTGAAAAGGAAAGAACTCTAAACAGAAGGATGATAATGGCATGGTGGTAAATAGCTATCATCAGACTCGAAGAAAAGGAATGAGATGATTTCTTACCATAAGAATGGTGGTTTCTGGAATAGTCTCTCAGGTGGAGGAGACTTGGTCTGTGACGAACCTTAAAAATGTTGTGAATGGTCTTATGTAATGGGAATGTCTGTGGCAGTCTGGAGTCAGGCTTGATGACCAAGATTCCTCTTTCATTCTTTTAGTTTTGCATCAGACTTTTGAATTTACACAAAGTAAATGAAAATGTAATGAGCAGTTTATCATCTCACCTTGTGACTTCTTTCTAGCTTTGATGGAAAATATTCAGTGAACCAATGTTAATCAACAGATTCAATGACATCCAAATATTGTTTGTTTACATTCCAGTAGTTTAATTTTAGTTACTTAAAATCTTATTGCTGTTTTATTTGAATATGTGTATATCCACACTTTTACATTACTATATTTTTAAGCACTGCAATTCTACACTATTTTCTGTAAATCAGTAGCTTTACTGTATTTTCCCAGAGCAAGTACTGTCACTTAGACATTTTTTCAGACTTTTTTTAGCTGCAGCTATTTAAAATACTACATCTTTTCTCAGACTTTGGTATCCCCAACCTCATATAGCTCTTCCAAATGATTATGCTAGAAATGAATACAAACTGTAATCTTCTCCAGGCATAACAAATGCTTGATGGGAGTGAGAAGGATTCATCCTACAGAAGGCACCAGCATGCTATCTGAAGACAGAAAAGTGTAGCTTTCCTCAAAATCAGTATCTATATATATACATTTAAGGATGAAAATAATCCAGATATCCTAAATTAGTCACAGCTTTATTAAACAGTGATAAGCACAAGAGATTTTCATGGTCATTAGGGGGGAGATTGCTACAGACACAGAATCTATTACAGCTCCTTCATGAGTGACCGTGAATATTGGAGATAGGGATAGCATGACTGATGGGTTTCTAACCCCAGGCAAAGTTTCAGGTTCAAAGCTAGAATGTTTCCCTGGAATTTTTTTTCACTCATTAACCTTCTGAACCAATCAGAGCTTGTGGGATTGGTTTTCCTCTGTAAATGGAGGTGGAGGGCAGCTGGGTAAAGTCATGGGTTTGTGTGTGCACATTGGCATTTCCTTTGGTAAATTCTGTTGATTCATATTGGAATTATATTTATCTGGTGCTTGGACCATACCAACAATCAAAATTCTGACCACCTCTCCTTGCCATGATAACTACCTAGATCTTTAGAAAGCTGTATTTCTGTGTTTGAAGCAGGCCATTAACTTTCCTTGGGCAGGCATGCTGCTTTCTGTACCAAAGGCAGAACTGTTGGACAGCATCTTTCTGAAGAGAACAGCAAAATGCAGGATGTGAGGACACATTGTTTATATGTATTTAAAGGTTATCACATCCTATTCACTATATGAATAGCCCCAGCTGACATTTTCTGTCTCTTCTCAAGCGATGCATGTCTTGTTCATTGTGCTATGCCGAGTCAGCTGTCAGGCACTGCATCAGGGGACCAAAAGCTATTTTCTTTCACTGTTTTGTTTGCACTTCAACTAAAAAGCTTTGGATCTTATGATTTCTTTGCAATACAAAAAATAACGTACAGCCAGGGATAGCAACTTTTAGCAGACGAAGAAATTCCACAGCACTTTATTTCACATTTCAGCCATGCCATACAGAATAGTAAACATGGGAGAAAAGCTGAATTTGGAAAAACACAGTTATTTTAAAATGTCTTTTGGTAACAAAATAATGTCTAAGTTATCTGTCTCTTTAACCTCAATTAAATTTATCAAGAAATATGTAAAGGTAGGATGAAAGTATTGTTTGTTTTATGCTCACATTGCTTTAAAAGACCTGTCCAAATCAGTCTTGCTAGGTCAAGTGTCAAGTCCTGCTGTGTGCAGATTGCTGGCTTGGGATGGCAGCAGCACCCAGTGCCAGTTAGGAACCATGTAATGAGAAATATTTCAATAAATATGGCAATGGGAAAAAGAGTTGCACCTTAAGTACATGATTTAATATTCCTTTACAGAGGAAAAACTTTAGTGGTTCAGTTAGTACCAAGCAGGAAAAAGTAAAGTCTCCTACTTACCTATTACATATCTGTTCAACAGCTCATGGATGCTAATTTAATTAAAATGCCTAATATTTTAATGTAGTACAATTACAGTTACAATTTAGGTAAAGCTACTAAGTAGACGATAGAAAGCTTTATTAAAAACAATTTACAGAACAAATACACAGCTTTTTCAAATTTAGATTTTTACAATTAGTATTCATTTTGTACTATTAAAACACATAATATAGATATTTCCATACTTTCTCTCCCAAATGTATTTGTTTGGCTTAGAAAAGTGATGTAAGCATTATTAATAACAATGTTAAAAACATTAGTGCTACTAACAGAGCTTTCCCTAGTCTAGGTTAAAACTGGACAGTAATGGCTCTAAAGGCTTTTTGCTTTTGTCAGACCTGGAATTAAATGAATATCTTCTTCCCTTTCTTTTCACAGCAAGAGTTGAACTCTGCATGTGTAGCTGTAAACACATTCAGATAGGGATCCTAATGTAGTGGCTGAATCCTTAATGCCTTTCCTTGTTTCAGTATCTTTAGTTCCAAATGGTGCAGAATTTGATCTATCCAGCAGCTTGACAGCTTTTAACTGTTTGTCTAATGAGTACATCCAGAGCAGGCACTGTATATCAGATCAAGCAGCTATAAAATAACTGCCTTGTTCAAAAGGTGAATTTTATCTAGCTATTTTTAAAGCATTTCTCTTCTAACAGAAAGGGAGTGATAGGAATTTCCAGTTTAAATGAATAGGAAGGAGAAGTAAGGTGACTTAAAAAACAAAAAAGTACTGCAAAGGAACTTTGGCAAAAATTCCCCAAAGCTTTTATCATAATAAGATGTGTTGCATCCAGTGCCATCAAAAGTATTATATGATTTTCTGTTGATTTTGTAAAATTCTGTTTAGGACAATATACAGTAAGCAAGCATATTATCAGCTGAGTGAAAATAAAAGGTATTTGCTGCAAACTGGGAAAGGCCAAACTAGAGGGTGCCTCATTCACAACATAAATTATCTTCTTTATATTTAATCTGTTAAAAAAAATCTCTGTAGGTTTAAACTTTTTAAAAAATACTATTTTCAAACATTTCATTCCAAGAATGCTGAGGATTTCTAATCATATGTAAACAAATCACATGAGATATCAAGGTCACCTCAGTCCTTGAAGGTTTTTGCAAGGGGGGCACTTCCAATCATTGTTTTCACTGAGTGAGGGAGGAAGAAACTGCCTAAAACTTTTATGATGGCATCTTACAGATCTTACAGAACTGTGGTGTGTTGTTATTATGAAGTTTGATTTTTTTGAACACAAAAGACTCCCATCATGGGATTCAGCTTGAGTCCTGAAAAGGTGCCTGTTCATTTTTTCTTCTGCAATGATTTTAGACAAAGGAAATTCTTTAGATTATGATATGCACACAACACAGACACTCATGTACCCTGAGTTATCATGTCATAAAAATATAAATCTTTAGACAGTCTCCTTCATTGAGATATAAAACTGAAATACAGAATAAGGATGGTTGTTCTGGAGAATGAAAGGAAGAGGCAACCTGATGGGTCTGATTAAGCAGCCTTTTGAATTTTCTTTTTCTAATGGAGGTGATGAAAGCACACTTTGTCTAGAGTTCAGTTTCGATTCAGTCTGCCATGAAGCTGTTTGAATTTAGGATTATGCCCACATTATTCATATTGCCAAAAACATCAAAACAGGAACAAAGGGAAAGCTAACCTTGAATTTTCAGCATGTATTTCAGTCCCTGTAAACAAGTTACCATGGAGATAGAACCCATGTGAACTACAGCCTTCCTCCTAACTGCTGCATTCTTTGGACCAGCAAGAAAATGTGACATGGCATTGGTGTCATTTGTGACAAAAAAAGACTTACTTCAAATGCTACACTTAAGCATTTCCTTGAAACACTACCAAGTGAAATTGCTTAAAAGCATTGAAATTTTAAAAAAATAGATAAGTGAGAGGCAAAGCTTTACCAGTTTCATTTTTCCAAATTAATATTCTATCAGAAAAGAAGATGCAAGGTCACTCTGCCTGTCTTGCTAGCAGGATAAGTCTGCAAAAACAGATTGCAGTTTTAAATAGTTTTCACTAGGAAGTGGTTTCAAAGAAGCTGAAGTTGTGACAGAAAAAGAGTTCTTTAAAAGGAACAAAAATATCCTTGTCATTGATTTTGTTGTTGTAGTTCAAATATTTTTGAATAGAGCTGCAATTGTCATGTCAGAAACAAAAAACAGCCATCATACTTACTAGCCTACTTATCTTCCATGGAAAGAAAAGGAAAAAATACTGAGAAATTTGTAGCTTTTACTCATCCTTCTGATTTCCAGATTTTGTTCAAGAAAGTCTTTTGTTTGCTAGCTCAGTAGATTTATTGTTAAAACTATGATTTCTGATCATCCTCATCAGTAATCCTCTCTCTATATGGCTACTAATTGCTTAAATCGCATTATTCTTTTATATCCTGGAGATAAAAAAGGAAAAACATCCAGCCCCTAAGACAATGGCTATGACACAAGCTTGTGAGTAAAACCATATTGCAGGTGTCAAAAATGGGATTGATTCTAATACTGTAGTCATTAGTGTAAATAAATAGTGATAACATAAAAATTGTGGTCTAATCTCAAATTTTCCTTTTGTTACTCCAGTTTGAAGTCATTATTTCCTTTCACAGCTTTGTAGACTAGAAATTAAAACTTCTATGATATGCCCTGGGTTTCTGCTGTTTAGCCTGATAAAATATATGCTTGAGGGGAATTGTCTTTTTATCCATACTTTTTTCTGCTAGTTTTCTTTCATTTTCAAATGTTATTTTCTAACAATGCAATTATCCAGTTTTCTTCCTCCTCTGACTTCTATTCTGCTTCTCCCAATTTAACTCTTTCAATTCCTTCCTTTTCCCTTTGGTCCCTCTATCTGTGTTTCTTTTTTTTTTTTTCATAGATGACATCTATTTTAATTAGTTTGCTTCTTACCTCCTGCCATAAGTCCTGATCCTAAAGCCACTGAAATCCATGGCAACGTTTTCTGATTACAGTAACAGTTGGCCCTTATTTCTTTTATTGATGGCACTTTCAGAAGTCATCAGTTCTGCTTGAAGAGTTTAGGCAGTGTAACCAAATTGTCACTATAAGATAAACGAGTAGGAAAATATTCTGTTACAAATACCCAGAGTTTACAGTTTTATAGAATCAAGTAGACATAGAGGAAGCAAATTGTCTGGGTCAGAGTAGTTTCCTATAGAATAAGATGATGAACATTAAAATAAAATGTCTTCATATAGACAATTAAATGATAAAATGTATATTTCTATTAAAAAATTGATTAAATCAGCCATTACATGAAACACTGTTAATAATTCTAAGTAATTTGCTTGTAAGGCCCTGAGAATCTTGCTGCCAAAAAAACTGTCTGGCCATGTTTACTGATAGGTCCCCTGTGTTATAATGCAAGCAATATTTTTCCTACCCAAAACAAAGTGGTTAAAATTATATTTTCCCAAGCTGTATGGAAATACACTAATTTGTAACTTTCTAAAGCTAACACATTTATGCTTCAGAGATACATAATTTAGTAACAAACAGCCGACTGAATTTTGATCAGGTTTAAAAAATATGTACAATAGCCTTCAGACTTCAAATGAGCTGAAAAGGCTCCCTTGGTAATTTCTCCATTCTGAAATTTAAGAGGTAACTTTTTTCTTGAGGATTTCTTTAAAAGGTAATGAACAATTCCAAAAAGCCTGTTTATTAAGCTGCTACCCAGATACCTTGTTAATGAAGTTTTTTTCTGTCAGCCAAGCACTGGCTTCCATAATGGTTTCTTGCATTAAGTGATGCAAACTGTTCCACTTATCTTACACTGCTCTCGTTTACATAATGGAGGAGTTGTATAAATTAGAAACATACCTCAATCAAGTATTTTGTAAGAGTCTATCACCTTCTTGGTTAGAAAATCATGGTAGCATTTTCAAGTCTTTGGGGAATGAGGAAAGTACAATTCAAAATTAAAGAGTTTTTCTATTAATGGATTAGAGGCTAAACAAGGCAGGCAATTGCCTAAATGTCAGCCTGATGTCTACATTTGACACATTTTGTATATGAAAAGCTTCTGAATTATGAGATACTTTTACAGATAAAAGCTCAGATGTAGTGAATCCTGAACCTTATTAGCTGTAACATAAAAAAAAAAGGGAGTAATGTGTGTTGTGTGCTAAACAAGGTGTATTGTGGGAACTGCTCTTCAGAAAAGAAATTCTTATGAGAACAAGTCTGGCCAAACTGTGTTACTTTTTGTGGGTCAAATCTAAACTTCAGAAGCCCTAAGCCTAATATCCATGGGCTAGCAAAGCAGGCATTTGCTAAGAAAAAACCATTTCATATTCAGTACTGTCAGTGGCAATGCAGATGTTGCTGATGTCTGTGCATGAGTACACAGAGCCCTTGTTCTGCTCAGGATGGACTATGGCAAGTCTGACTCCCTTTCCAGTCTCCCCAGGTTGTGCTGGGGAATTCTGGCCTGTCTTCTGTCCTGTATAGGTCAGTTATTTATCCAAATAAAGATCCAGATAATAAATGTTTAGGTACTTCTGTTGCTTGCATGCCTGATAACCTCAGGAGTTTCAGGAATTTGTTGAGCAGGCAGTGCTGGGACATTCCTGTCATGAGGGAATCAGAGAAATGACAGTTCATCATAGCTCTTCAAATTACTGTCTTACTGTCTCTCTGTGATTTCAGTAGTTAAGTATTTCCTCACTAAATTTATTTTATAAAGAAGTGGCTCCTCTCCTTGGGTTTTTGGGGGATTTTTTTTTGTGTTAGTTTGTTTCTTTTTGTTGTTTTGTTTTGTTTTATGGGATTTTTTTTCTTATTTCCTTGGGGGGTTGTTGTTGTTGGGATTTTTTTTGTTTCTTGGGGGTTTTTTGGGGGGATGTCTTTTGTGGTACTGTTGACTCATCCCCTTAACATTAAACAGCTACATTGGTGCCAAAATTAGTTCTTTCTGACTATACTTGAGGAGAAGCATTTGGATCACAAATGCTCACGTCTCAGCACATGCAAGCTAGCAGGGCAGTTAAAAGCAGAGCAGTTAAGTGGCAGGAACGCAGGCAATACTTATTTCACATGAAGCATGCAGTCTCATTCCAGCTTTAAACTGCTGGCTGTAGCTGTTCTTCTCACAGATAACACCTGTAGGCTTAGGAGGAATCAGGGAACAGGTTTTTAACTGTATGGATCATCCAGATTTGGCCTTGAGTTCACACACAAGACATACCTTGGGTTATCTGTACAGCAACTCCCGATAACCTCTGGACCTTTTGTGGTTCACATTTCTTTCTTCTTTCTAATGTTCCTTGATCAGAACAAGAACAAAACAAAGGGCAATATTCTGTAGACTGATTGTAGCCTTGTTTCCAAGCAAGAAGCCTAAAAGTTGACCCTAATTATCAGCACCCAGTCATGCTGCTGAAGGCACCTGACATCTTCGGAGCTGCCTGTGGCCACTGAGGAAATTTTTTTGTCTGCCTTGCTGTTAGAAGCAGCACTTTGCATCACTGACACCTAAGGTTGTTGCCACCTGACAGACCTTGTATTGATAACAGAAACAACAGCTGGACTAGAAAGCAGTTCTGCAGTGGGAAAATTTGGCTTTGTGGACACTTTCTATCAGACGTGTTCAGTTATGATTTTTGGAAGAATACAGCAGAACTGAAAATTTTTTGATTATTAGAGACACTGAATTTGGTGTGCTGGACAGTTTGGTTTAGGCATTGTAATCACAGGTGTTTGGTTTACAGTAGGAAGGGCAAGGACTGATCCTTTAGAGACCTTGTAAGACTCTGGTGCTCTGTCCTTGATTCTGTGAAAGTCTCATTTACTGCCCATGAGTTTTTATACAGCTGGTATTATAAATAGATACCTAGTTAATAGACAATGTTTTCTTCATATATTTAATACTTTTTTCATAAGATTCAAGTTCTCATGCTGCATTATTCACTTTTTTTCTCACAGAAGTTACAAGTCTAGATCATACAGCATCTAAGTAATTACAAAGTCGGAGCTATTTTTCATTCTTTCTAGTCATGTTGCATGAATGAGTCTGTATTTCTTATTAATTCAAATGTTACTACATTAAATAATGAAAATAATTCAAAGAGAATCATTTACTTCTACCCTTCCACTAAGAATGGCAGTTACACCTCACAACCATGCAGTAAATGCAGCAGGACGGCCACAGAACCCCCCAGCCTGGGCTCAGATGCAGCTTCACACTTCTGACTCCTTAATACCATTATTCAGATTTTATTCATTATAAGGAGAAGAAAACTGTCTGTTTTAAATCTAGGAATGCAAATTTCAAATGCTTTCAGCATCCATATTTTAACAATGGATGGATTAAAAAATCCAAACTTAAGATTCCTTTATAAGTAAAATTGGAATATTGCAGGTCTCCCTTTCACCATTAATGGAGGTTGAAATGCTACATTTGCAAAACCTTTAGAAATAATTAAGGAAACAAGATGCAGTTTTATTTTTAACAGGATTTTGTGGTACCTGCATGCAGCAAGAGAGAGGGCTGACATGACTCACACTGAATCTGGAATACTGTCTGTCTTCTAGCAGTAAATACTAAAGTACGGTGTGTTTTATGGTCAGATATATTCACACATATCTGACCATAAATCAGTGCCTCAAGCTTCCTCAAGGAAAGTTGAAAGAGTGCATCTCACAAGAGAGAAAAATGCATTTAAAATTACTGCAGCTATAAAACAAACTGACATAACCCAAAGCAACAAATATGGGGAAGGAAATCTTCTGGGGCCACATCACTACTCTGAGATGATTTTCACTTTTTGGTTTTATTTCCGATCAGTGATCCAGTGTAGTTTACAAGTGGAATAAAATCTATTCATTAGTTCCCCTAATATTCAAACAGCTGCATCCCTTCTTTGGAGTTGTTCTCTTATAGAAGCAGCATAACACAGAGCTCAAAGAAAATGCTGCATGATCTCTTTCCTTGAAGATTTTCTTTTTTATAGTCAGAAGTGTGTCCAACTCAGTTTGCTGTAGGTGCACTCTCATTTGCAGATATTTCACAAATTTTGGGGGCATAAAGGAAGAAGATGGAGAAACTAGAATAGTTGTACCAGAAAATAAAATGGGGATTCTAAGTCCTTATTTCAGGTAAAAGTGAGTAACTTTTATCTATATCCTGTTAGAAGTAACTCCCAGTATCATTTTCTCATTTGAGGCTTCATCCTCCAAGGTTTGCACTGCTCAAATTACATTATTATACAGGTTACTTCGTTATAACTGCTTATAATTGATGGTACTCACTTAAGATTTTATCACTTCTACTGATTCACAGTGGTTTTAAGAGAGAAGGCTGGGCAATTTGGAGGTGATTCAAGTTTTTAATACTGTTTTAGACCCATTTATCATTTATTGCTGTTACCAAGATGTTAGTGTATGTAACTGTAGAAGGCTAAATCATGAACAAAGTAATATTTTGAATTTATGCTGAAATTAAAAAGAAAATATATCCTGAAGTCATTGATGCTAACTGATGGCCATACTTAATACCTTAATGTGATTTTTTTTTTTAATCATGACTGAATTTTTGAACCCTAGAAATTGTTTTTCTGTCTTGAAAATATTACTTCTAATAAGACCAATTCTGAGCTAAAACATTCAAATAGGAGTTAGAAAAGAAGCAGCAGTTTTGTAAAGAAGTTATCCTGGAAGCCAAGTATTGAGTAGTACTCACAAAAGTTAGATGCATGTGGATAGTGAGAATTTACAAACAATACTTCAAATAATTACAGTCCTGTCACATTATGGTGCTGGTTATTGAAGATTATGACAAAACTGTATATTATATCTGAAGCACAGGGATTTTAGACCTTAATGAACCATTGTAACCAAAGTGTTCATGTTTCACGTGCAAAGGAGGAGGAATATCACTGAGTGAGGAAGCAGAACTACAGGAACTGCTTTGCTGCATCGGTTACTTTTCTGCTTATTTTGGTGGTGTTGGTTGTTTTTCTGATCAAGACATTCACCTTATTCTGACAACTTCTAAATGACAACTGGCTCCCTCTTCCACCTGAAACCTGAACTTGGGATTTCTGCTTTGTGTTCTAAATTGAAGAGCTCTTTCCTACCAGGCATCTTGTCATGTTGGTGAGTTTACCTGAAGGAAGCATCGCTCACTTTTCTTGTTCAAACTTTGAGTATAATATGGAACATCAATTAATTCTAAATTTTTTAGTTTTTCCTCCCCATTTCAAACATGCTTTTTTGAATCCAGTAGTGAAAAAAAAATCAGTCCTGTTGTTTTGTGTAATGTCTACTAACAGAAATATATCTATTCATTAGAATTATTGATGTTTTTAATGCACATTGTTGCATTTTCAGAAAACACAGAGATGACATAAGCTTTGTCTTTCTTAGCTTTCTTCCTTCACACTTTGTGAACCTTCAAGAGCTCAAAGACTCTGTGATAGTTAAGTCATGTTGTGTACCCAAGAGAATGCATGGAAGGAAAAAACCCACCCAACCCCAAAGCTTTATTCTTGTGTTATTTCAGTCTCTGCACCACTGCAATCTGACCCTTATGAAAGTTCTACACACAGGCCATGGGGTTTCTGGCATTCAGACAACTTAGGAGCTGCTGAGAGAATCTATCCATCACCCAGCATCTCCTGAAAATATCCATGGTGGGACTCAGACTAGGCTTGGTGAAGACATTGGAGTGCAATCATGTTTTTTCATTTCCATGACAGGCTAGTTTATACAAGATTAAGTTCATCTCCATCTGTTAAAATTCTGCCCAAAATGGAGTGGCCCTCATGGATTTTTCTGTTCATCCATTACTGTTTTTCCTAACTTCTTTCCATCTTAATTGTCATTTGAAAAAAATTAGTCATGACTTCAGACAGTCCTATGTCTTCCTGAGATGCGTTGTTGCTATGTTTAATAGCAGGTAGTTAGGAGTGTATGGCTTTGAATTGTGACTGAATTATTCATCAATGAATGGAGATAAAATCTGCAGCAAAATAGCAAGAATTGCCTGTAAAAGCTGGCCTTAGAGTGTTTCTTTATTTTTCCAAAATTTAATGAATCCCTTCAGCATTTCGAGAAGTGAGTGAATGGCACTGACCTGCATTAGGCAGGGCATAGGCACATGACCCATAAACTTGTTTGCCTAAAAATCTACTGAAACCTGTGCAGTCCTCTGAGAGTGGCATTATGGTTCCAGGCCTTCAAATAAAAACTGGAACACCATATACATTTCTGTGTAGGGTTTTGAGTAGCGTTCTGTTTATCTTATTGTAGTTGATCTGAAACTGTTTCGGGAGTTCTCTGCAGCACATCATTTCCTGCTACTTCAGCATGGCCCCATGGGATATGCAGCAGTCTTTTTAAACATCCAATTAGCAAAAAAAAAAGTGTTTTAAAGGTTGATCTTACTCTCATGGACATAGACTGCCTTTGAAAGTAGAGCTTCCTAAAAACAAGGAATATATTCTGTTACTTCCACGGTAGCTTTACTCAGTCAGCGTGGTTGGCTCAGAGGAGGAAACTGCCAGACTTAGCAAAGGCCTTGGCAAAAGGAACAAAACTTGGCAAATGAGATAGTAGGGGATGAAAAGGAATTTCTCTGAGCAGGCAGAAAAGATGAGAAGGATTGAAAAATTGATTGTGGCTTGAAGAGACGTGAAGTTTGGAGTTAAGAGGAAAAGAAGGGTTTGGTTGAGAAGCAGACGTGAAAGAAATTAGGTTTAAATGCAGCTCAGGTATGGCAAAGTTTTAAAGATTTAACCTAAATGATCATGCTCCCAGGACCTAGGGACATATCTTAGGAACTTTGTGTTCAAGACTGAACAACTTGAAATCATTGTACACAGAAATCACTGACCATAGGCTTTTGTGCTCACTCAGGGTTAGAGCTCAGGGCTAGAACCACAGGACTGGTCTGGGAGGCAGAAAAGAAATAATTTTTAAAGTTAATTCAAAGCCTAAGAAAAGTTAACATCTTCAGGTCAAGAGGTATTTCACCTGAGCTGGATTAGTATAGGAGAGTAACGAAAAATATTTATTTAATTCTTCAAAAGGTTATAGGATTTTTTGGTGGGAATTGTCAGTTATTGAAACATATGAGTTCTCATAAAGGCATATCTGTTTCTCTTTCATTTAGACAGATCTTTTAGGTCTAAAAGAAAATCTGTGATCAAATTTGATAATTTCTTGGTCCAGCTCCATTACTGGATTATTCTAAGGGGAAGAGGAAAGGGTGTGAGTGGAGCTGGGGTGGGGGATTATGCTTATCTGTCTGACCAAGTTGCAAGGCACTCCTAAAAGCTTTTTAAGTTGTTAAGCAAGATTTAGATTCTTCCCAGGGCTTCTCAGGAAGGTGAGTTATATTCACACTGAGGCTTTGCTATTGCAGGAGATGTTTCTTACATGAAGGACACAGGGAAGGCAGTAAGGACGTGTCAGAGCACTGGCATTGTGGCCCAAAGAAAGAAATCAGGGGACTTAAAACTAAAAAATCTGTTTCCTGAAAGGCTTTACAGGACTTTCCATGTTTTATTTTTTTAAATAAGGTTGCTGGTGTGAAGTCATTATTGTTTGAGAACTGTATTTATCCCAACAAACTTGGCATCCTGAATTTTGGCTGCTTGGGATGAAACAGGGCAGGAGTACCTGGGAGGGCAAAGTGAGTGATCTTTGCCAGTTCCCAGCTCTGCTCTAGATTCCCCCAGACACTGGAACTGCACTTTGCCCCTGACGTCCCCAGCACACTGACAAACTAATTAATCAGTTTGTCCACTAATCTAGTGTATCATTGATTCCTTCTAAACCACTGTCTATCACCACAGCTCTGCTTTGGGTTCTGTCTCTTTCTTGTCATCCACTGAAACTGGGGATCAGCAATTCAGTGAAACAAAACCCCAACAGCAATAAATCCAAGTCAAAAGCAGTTAACTTGTTTTGACTGATTAATTTTGTTTGAGGATTTTTTGGAGATGTCATCTGTGCATGTCACTAACGTTATGTTGGATTAAGTTTTGTCTTCTGTAGGTTTTGAATTATTTCCACACTCTTTTTACTCGCTAAATATTTTTCTCCAGGGTACTCTTGCCTTCAGAAAACTGTTGAAAATCCTTCTCTGAACTGCTACTTCATTATTGCTCACTCGTCCCCACTTTTTGGTCCCTTATGAATAATAAGTTTTCTGGTGTAGCTTTCAAAGGAGTGAGTTTTCTAAGAGGAACTAAAAAAACATATTCTTTGTTTAAGCTTATGATCTACTTGAAAATTTTGAGAACAATTTGCTTTTATGTTGCTAATTTCAGGTTGTCATTTCATGATTCTTGTTCATATCTAATTTATTAGATCACTTTGTGCAGACTTTTTCTCTCCGTCTAAGTCATTACCTGTAATTAAAGTTGTCTGTAACTAATAATGAGTAATTTATTGCAGAAAAATTTTTCTTTAAAAAAACCTCACAACTTAAAATGTGCATGGTGAAGATTTCTAAGTTTCAAAACTACTTGCAAATTAATCATGGATGGACTCATGCAAGGACTGATGTCCAAAAAGAGTTGCTGTTTTTGATGACAGATTAGTCAATTAAAAATACAATGCTTTGTCTGCTGTTCATGGGGTACAGAGGTGCAGAGTTCATAGCTGTCAATGAAAATCAGTTAAGAAGGTCAAGATTTCTTTAGGAAGAAAAAAATTAATAAATTGCTCAAATCCCTCTTTGGAATGAAATTTTAACAATTTATTTCCAGTAGAAATTTCATTTCATTTGAATTAATAATGATTTGGCAGTTTCCATTGTAACAAATATGTAGAAGATAATACAAAATGTGATTAAAATTATGATCACTATCTATGACCATTATCAAGTGCATTCTCCTAAGTGAGCATTTTTTCAAAGCACGTGTCCAAAATCTCACCACTTGGTTTCTTAATTAAAGTACATGGCAGGATGAGGAAGATGTTCCAATAATCACCAAAACTGCACATGTGCAGCATTTCAGAAATCCCACTGCCTTTCCTAGGTGTCAGGTTGGAAGGAGAGTTGGATGAAGGAAGATAGGGACACTGGGAAAGCAAAGATGGAGACTGATGAAAGACTAATTTTAAAAAGCAATAATCTGAAATAAATATCTGAAAGGGAAGTAACTACTCAATAATTTTGTTATTACAAAGGGAGAGAGGGTTTATAGGGAGAGAAAGAGAACAGGGGAATGTTGTTCTGTGGTTGGACCAAAGACAGTACATTTTCAGAAATGAAATAACTGGCAGAAGCAAATTGGATTTTTGAAAGGAATTGAAATGAATTTTGTATGTTCTACTGAAGCTGAAGTCTGTTGTTCTTTAAAGCTTTACTTATTTAAGTAAACTTAATTTTCCTCTGTCCTTAAACAATTACAATATAGGTAAAACATTATTGCTTCCCTGTAATTTGTACACACATTTTCTCCTCCAAGTATTTATGATATTAACTTATTAGGTGATACATTTTTGTACTGTTGACTTTCCAACTCAACAAAGTGAAATGAACAAACTGAGAAAATGGACCAAAAAAAAGTTATTAGCTAACAGAGAATCCTATTACTTCTTTGAATTATTGTTCTTGAATACCTGTATTCAATATTTGCTTAGTTCTGGCTGTAGAATCCACTTGCTTTTATAAGGGGTGTGGGTGTGAGTATTATGCAAAATTTATGAAAAAAGGCGAATTTGATTTTTGTAAAAGTTGGCTGAATAGAATAAATATAGCAGAATAGAATAAATATAGCATCTGCTTCCACAGGACATAAAGCTTGAATATTTATAATTTAGCAATAGATTTATGGAAAAAGGCCAACATTTTTCCTTCTTTGAATGAATGTTAAGGTATATTGTTTAGAATACAGAACCCTCCAGCTCTTGCATGCTGTGTTACAGTTTTAACTGTAAATACAACATAGCATCCTATTTATGAATTCTAATCTCAAAAGCTAATTTAATTGGTGTATTCCAACTACTATTGCTTATTTCACACTTCAATAGGTAAAGATGCATTAATAATCGAAGTTTCAAACTGTAATTAACGTTAGCTTTAGGCTCCTGACAATGAAATGATTACATTTTTATGTACGTCTTCATACACAAAGTTAATCTAACCTGTGATTGAATAACGAAAGAAACACACATTTGCTCTCTAATGCAAATCACTACTTGTAATTCTGTGTACCCTGCAACTGTCAGGAAGGAGAAAAGTAAGACACTAGTGGAGAGGCTGTAAAATCCGTACATATGTCCCTCCTTCAGCTCGGTGGGTAATTTCAGTGAGCTCTGGATGATGGGTTTCGTCTCATTTGTTTCCACACTGTCCCTTACAGAGCTGAGCCGTTGCCTTCATTCACTGGGGTTTGGGGAAAAGGGGACAGGGTCGCCTGGCACCTGTCTAATGGGGAAAGGTGGCATTTTTCCATCGTGCCATGCAAGTTTACTACACAAACCCTCTCCAGCAAAGAGTCTTTCAGAATCCATTTTATTACCTTTCCCTTGAAGCTACAGAATAGTCTCCCAATTACTGTTGTGAGTCTGAAAGTACTTAGTGAGCTCACTCTGCTTTAATACAGGCCGGGGAACATGCAGCTATAAATCCCCAGCAAGCAGGGTCTAAACACAGCACAGTGAGGTCACTGGATCAGCAATTCTGTGCTTTGCTGTGGTCTAGTGTTGATTAAACCAAACTAAACAGTAACAGATTTTATTGCCCGTTATGGTCATTACAAGTAACAAGAGAGCTAAAAGCAAAATACTGCTCTAATGCACTTTGCCTACTCTAAGTGTTTGTAATAAAATTATGGTGGTGATGCTTATAAGCAGAAGTTTCTAGCAATAAACCTCAAGGAGGTGGAAGTGAAAGAGCAGAGCTGCTGTGAGCCTGCTGTTCCTTGCCAGGCCTGAGGCTGGGGAGCTGGGCCCTGGCTGGGCTCTGGGCTGGATTCAGCACTGCTAAAGGCAGCTGGAAGAGCTTGCACTGCCAACAAACCCCCTCTCCTCCTGCTCCCAACACCACTCTCTGTTTGCATTTAATAGTGAATAGGGTGCAAAGCGGATAAATATATTTTTCAATGAGAAATGCATTTATTGTCAGCAAAGATAACTGAAAAAGGTTAATATTAATTGTTGAAAGAGCTATTTATGTACTTTTTAATAAAAGCTGCAAACTGGGTTTGACTCAGTAGGAAGTGGGGTAAAAGTAATTTGAGGAGCTCCATATTCTGTGGAAAGGGCATATATGTATAGGAGGGCAGTTAATATTTATTCTTTCATGCTTAGTCTTTGTTCTTCTCAATTCCTGCCTGTTTTCATCTATATTCCCACTGATACCTTTTGTCCTCCCTTTAAGTCCTCACCCAATCTTTGTACTCCCACAGACTTTCTCCCTTAACATTTTTTCTGTAGGGAGCAGTGGACACAAATGCTTTCATTTAGAAATTCCATCTGGGACCTTCTCAGTTCATGACAGGAAGAAAAGGAAAAATTAAAGGGGAAGTCAGGCAGGATAATAAGCTGGGAAATTAGCATATCTCCTGTGCTTCTAAATTCTCTTCACAAATCAAGTAGTGCCTGAGATAGTAAAATATGGCTCAAGAAAAGGCTGAACTGATATTCAAAATAAGATGCTGCTGATGTTTTGGCTCCTTTCAAGTGAAACAGCACTGCATAGACTAGTTTGAGTCACAGGTACACTTGATGTATACTTTTTAATCCAAGTTCCCAAACTAAATAACTAGTAGCTGAATCACAAAAGTCCTTAAAGAATGAGTTCTGAGCTCTACAGACATGCAGAGAATTTTGGTGAATAAAGTGTGCCCTGGGTGTGATGGATGAAGAAGGTCCCAGCAGGGAGAAGCTGCCCTCTCTGCTGGTCCCATTGGCTGGGGAGTGACTTGGGGAGCTCCTTCCACCCTGGGCTTTGCCTTGTCCTTGTAAAGGTCTGTTTGTTGGGAGCCCACCCTCAGTGTTTGGCTCCTTTGATTAAATCTCCAGTAGCTACAAATTCAGGACATAAAAGTGGTCAGTGCCTTATGCAGAGGTGGCCAAGATTCTGTGCTGAACGGGATAAATGCCAAAAGCTTCCTAAAGGAATGAAGTCCTCCTGTACATTTATTACACGAGAGAGTATGATAGGAAGTGGGGAAAGTCTCTGGGAACAGATTGCTGAGGTGCTGAGGCTCTTCCAAGGGTGCTGTGTGTCCTGTCTCAGCGTGCAGATGAGTCTATGAAGTTTGTCAAAGAAATCCATAGAATCTTACGTGTGGCAGCCAGGCCTCCCTGTGAAACCCCCAGCCTCCACCAGCACAGTCCCCTGGCAGACACAGGACACAGCCTGGCACGAGGGCTGCTGCTGGATTTCTTGAGAGCCACAGGAAATTCCAGACGAGGCCCCCTGAGCTATTGTATGAACAGATCAATACCCTGACATTTGTTTAACTGGTGGGAATCTAGATAGATGGTATTCAGTAACAGGCATCACTTTATCTCTCATTATTTACACTTTCAGCTAAAACTCCATTTCACCCTGTTTTGCAGGTTTTCAATTACTTCTAATTCAAAACTATGGTGCTTTAAATAGGATAAATTAACTGATGTTAGTAGAAATGAGAAACCTCTCTTTTCCCTGTGTTGGCAGGGGTAGTGGAGGACTGATTCTCTGATGGGTTGTGATAATATGCAAATATGTTCTTCCATTACAGCCCAAGCACAGTCAAAGTTAGACTGGGGTAATGAACCCACAGCACTGAAATGGATGCTGCTGACAATGTTATGTCAATCTGTAATTTCACTTTCTCCTTTTTTCAGCGCTTTGAAGGGTAAGCAAAAAAAGAAGAATTAATGCAAATATTACCATTTATGCCCTGCAGATTCTCAATAGGTTGCATCACACCCAGGAGAGAGATTTTTTGTGTCTTGTGCAAATATAAATCTGGTATCAATTCATCAATAATTTTTTATTTCTTATTTTAGAAGGACTTTCTTTTTCTCACAAACCCTGTAGACTGAAGGGGTTTAGTTCTAGTGAAAGGTGATGAGCAGAAAGAAATGTACATATGAAAGGCAAAAAACCCCTCAGGTTTACTGTCTCTGATTGACCAGGGTAGAATTTATTACTTATGCTACAGTAAGTATTGAAGATCACTCTTTACATGTTGTTAAGTAAAAAAGTGTGATATTTAAGGTTATTCCAAGTGATATTTTTCTCTTGTGTACTTAACTCTTCAAAATTAAGGAGATTTCTTCATCAGTAACAATTGGGGGAAGCAGGTGATAATTTCCACAGTGGAACAAGGCAGAGCTGCCTGTATTTGGGAGAATTGTTCTGTCTTTGGGGGATCAATCATACAGAAAATCCCCTCTTTTTCCCAAGACTATCATGGTTTGCAAGTTACTGATTTCTGTCCGCTTTGTAGAAAAAATGACCTGGCTCTGTGACAAAAACCAGTGTTGTATTTCATGAAAATGAGGGGTGAGCCTGGGATGGACAAAAAGTAAATATTTCTATCCATATATTTTCACATCTGATTTGTAAGTAGATGTTCCAGAGAAATAACAGTAATTATTACTGTCATTCAGATTTTACTTATTTTGCATTTGAATAAACAAGAAAGGGCTGTTACAAATTGATTCGAGTTCTGTCAATGTGACCTGAACCACTTTTGACCAAAAATAGATAAATAAAATTAATATGTCTCTCCTTCATCTGTTGACCTGGTCATGGACTTTGAAAATGTAAAGCCCATTTGTAGAAATTTTGATGGAAATTAAATTAATATTGAAAAATGCAAAATGAGTTTTGAATTATAGTAAAACTTAATGGGAAAGGTAGTATGTGCATCTCAAAATGGTGCTGCTATTTTCACATGTGCTGGTGTTTGAAAGGAAAGAGAGAAGACTTATAAAGACTAAGCCAGATATGATTTTTCCTCCCAGTTTTTGCCCTTTTTTGCAAAAAAGAAATGTAGTAATAATTGCCTGGTTAATTACTCACTGCAGATGTAAAATATTTTAATTCCTGACATTTTATGTCTCCAGATTTCAGTCCAGACCTGACAAGTGACAGATATTCCATGCCTCATTTGTTCATTGTGATCTTGTTTGCTAAGCATGAGATTGCCTTAAAATACAAATATGAAAATCAATATACAGATGCTTTTAACAAAGAGAGCATTGTAAAGTATCTGCTGAATTGGCTTCTGTGGAATCATCTGTCACATTGCTGACAGCCCAGCTTTTAACTGGGATGGCACAATCTAAAGTGTTCCTCTCAAGTTGAGTTAGATTTATAATGTTTTAATTGTGATCTACTTTGTTATATTTTGAGTGAGTCAGACCAGATGGTCTGAGGAATATATTAATTAAATTAAGGGGGGGTATTAGAAAGGTACATGAACTCTTTCCACCTTCAGAAAGGCTGAGCAGCCCTTTCTCTCCTTGCATTTATGTTTTATCTTTTCAAATGTCATGAATAATTATATTTTATTAACAATAGTAAAGAAAAACACCCCGATCTTTTGAGCTGAAGTGGACATGGGGAGATTTTTTTGAAATTATTGTTATTAATTTTGATTCAGATAGTTTTCAATTGCTTTAATTAATGAAGATATTTGCAAAAGGAACTTCAAATGACAGATTAAGTTATTCTGAACAGACCTATGAAATGCTAACAATGGACTCCTTGTCAAACAATTAAAAATTGGGGAATATTTAGGTAGTGGGAGTTTTCTATTTCAAAATTAATATGAGATGGAGGCTCATTACAACAAACTGTTGCTTCTGTGGCTGTAAAATCATCACAGCTGCTGGTATTAATTAGCACTTTCTGTCTGTCCTTTGCACTGAGCAGAGACTGTAGCACAGACCCTTTATGAGGAATCACAACGCTGAATTTTGGCATGGTTAGCACTAAAATGCTGGTTGAAGCTCTGCCTGTGTGTGTATAAGCAATAAGCTTAACTTGATGCATAGCAATAGTCACACCAGAGTCACCTGGATGGTTGGCATCCGTGGAATACTCAAACTCTGGTATTTTTAGCTCCTTCTGGAAGAGCAGCTCTCTCTGAACCCTTCTGTGGGCTCTGTGTCCCTGCAGTGATTCCTGCCTCTCCAGGGCTGCCATCCCAGCACATTTTGCAGCTGTTTCTTTCCCAGCTGTGTGGTTACAGTGACACTTGTACTGCTCTAGCCAGTGGCAGAGAGCAAGGAGATAAGCAAGAGGATAAGGGGGAAAAGTTCCATAGTGAGCATGGCAGAGAAGTTTAGTGTAGGTATTTCCCCTTTTTCTGACAGCAGCTTCTCTCTTTCATTGTTACAGGCAAGTGATTCTTTTCTGTGCCCTTTCTGCACTGTTAGCAGGGACATCTCTGGGTCTGGGTTGCTGCTTGCATTCACTGGCATAAAAATGTGTTTACATATTGCATAATTCTAAACCAAGGAGCAAACTGGAAGGTCAAGCAGATAGAAATTAAATTGAGAAAGAAGGAATGGAGTATTTAGTGTGGAGTTTGTCTGCATGTGTCTTGGGCTATCAAAATTAGCCTGTATTTGAAGTATACACACATAATTTTTTTTTCCAAGGGACTTACAGCTATTTTGAGACTGGTAACCCCTACTATAGCATCATCTCAACATTTCTGTGCCCAATGCCTGAAGACCAATCCTCTGGGTTTGAGACTTGTCCATGTTAAATACCCATCCCCACCCAAATGCTGTATTTTTATACTTGTACCATGGAGTATGCATTTCTTGCTTTACCTAATTTAACGGAACACATGTATGCAATCCAGAATAACACATTTCTGAGATGATAAATATTAAATGGACATCATAAATCTGTCCTCTTAAAAAAATAAGAAAAGAGACTAGAAAATGACACAGAAGATACCCATTTTCATTATGGCTTTTAGGCTATAATAGCTTCAGCCTGTTCTAAAGCCAGAGTATGAATGATGAGCAGTTGAAATCCAATTTGAATTCATAATACCACATTTCGTTTACACTACCACCTGTCAATAGGAAATAGACTGAGATGTATCTCCTGAGATATCCATAGGGAATGCTCATTTATAATTAACCTTTTTTTCAAAAAAAAAAAAAAAACAAAAAACCCCACCCTAAATATTTTTCATTGCAATGGATTTTTTGTGCTGTTTTCCATTTTAGTAATAGTCTCTCACTAAAAAGTAGTTGAATTTTTATCTAATATCCTCTATGAAATATAACAGAAAATTCCCTTGATGTTTTCTGTAGTTTGCTGTCCATCCCTTTCTCCCTTTTGTCTGTGCCCACATTGACACCTAACCCACAATACAAGTGGAATGGCTTCCCCAAATTCTTGAAAGCTCCAAGTAACATCATGCAGGTTTAGGTCAGAATATCTAGCATAAATTGTAACTAGTGCAGGTCTGCTTTTTGAAAGAGGATGTCAAAAAGAGATGAAATGATTATGAAAGTGGGCATTGGCACAGATTTAACCTAGTCATTATTCTCATTAGACTGTAATTTTGGATTCCTCTTTAGATGACAGCACATGATGAGAGCTGACATCCACTATGAATTCATATTATCATGCTTAACGTGTTCAACTAATATTTTCCAACAGCTGAAAGTGCAAATGCATGTCTTCTAAGATGTTCATATAAACACTGTTCATATCTATCTATCCACAAACACTGTGGATAATACAGATGGCTAGTACTTAAAATTTGAGAGATAAAATAAGAGTTCTTCTGAATATGAACATTTGAGATTGATGGGAAAAAGAACACACAAAATCCAACCATTTAATGATTTTTTTCCCCCATTCAATTTTATAGTTCTTAATTCCAGAAGCAATAACATTTATTTCAGTGTTGGCACATCTAAGAGGATTATACTAGTTTGACAAAGCTCCTGAGTCTTTCAAAATCTTTCTTGAAAAGACATATTCAACTGACGTTTTGTCACTTAATAACATATGGTGAGGAAATAATGCAGCTTCATCAATAATTTCTTATGGCTGCTGTGATGTTTTGCTCTTAACCTGAGACTGAAAAAATAATGCTAAATAAAAATCTCTCTAGAGAAAATTACTACCCTTTTTCCCTTTGAAGCTTGTAAAAGAAACCAAGCCCAAACAATATGCAAAGTATCTTGGCAGTGGTCTCAGTTTGCAGACTCCCTCTCAGCCCATACTCTGAAGCAAACTGCATTTTGCTCCTTTGTGTGTTTGCATTTGAAATGCAGTGTGACTCTGGAAAAGAAACACGATTTCTATACCCCAGCTTCTTTTTTTCTTGTTTCTTTTTTTTTTTCCCAATCCAGAATTCCTTCCAGTTAAGACTTGCTGTTAAGCTAACCACTGTCCCAGCTCACTGGATATTCTTGGCCTGACTTTCAGTATTTCAGCAAAAGCTGCATGAGGTCTTTCTGATCTTGATGATGGTTTGACTGTGACTACTGAGCATGGATTGTGGTTTTGTCTTTGTTTGTTTTGTTTAACAATGTTTTGTTTGGGTTTTTTGTCTGTGAGTTGTGATTACTGTCTAGCAAAGTAGGTTTGCTGGAGTCTTGTGATCTTGAGATTTCTCATTATATTTCAATCAACCTCGATGTGTTAAATGGTGACAATATTAACCCTAATGTTATATAATTTTGAGAGCAAAGGGGAATGTGTTTGTAAGGGGCATAATTTATTGTATGCATATTTAGGATGATCTGATATACACAGAATTTCAGAAATTCAGAGTGAAAGCATACATGCTTCAGAACAATCTCCATCTCACAATCCTGCTGGTTACCAAAGCTCTAGAGGAACTGGTTCCTTTATTCTCACACATCTGTTTTACACTCAGCAAAGCAGAGGGACATGAAATTGTACTAGAACAGTACAGAAATGAAGCCAAAACCAAATTGTTCCCCCTTTCCTGCTTCATCCTAAACTCTGGAGATTTTGGCATTTGTGTTATTTGAAAGGGCCTTGAAAGCAGCAACACAGTTAGCACTGCAGTCTATAGAATGCAAAGCATTTAGTCAAATGTAGCACATCCTTTCATTTTCCAATGGGGGAAATTATCTTCATAGAGGGAAATTAAAATCAAGTCATCTTATAGGACTTAAAAACTATAGATTTTAAAATGATAGATTACCTTTTAAAATATCTACTCACATAGTTGATCTTACATTGAACCATGGTCAGTTATCAGATACTTGTCCAAATTCAACTGCTCTTAATTTTGAAAATCCCTTTCACTCAAGTTTTCTTCTTCCTGCTTCCTGGTACTGACACTGCTTTGTGAAGAACTGTCCCACACTGACTTTGGTACCTATTCTCTTATGTGGCTTTCATCTTTGGAATTGATGAATGAAGCCATTATACTCAGATAAATCCTGATTCATCTGTGGGAGTAGCTGAACATTTATTGTGTGTTCTACTGTTCTGCCTTTCCAAAGTTCAAAAATCCTTATAACACTTATCTTGAAATGAGCCACCAAAGTAACAGGAAAGATACTTATTGGATGTGTTTGATTCAAATCACTGTAGCCTGAAGGAGTGCTTGTGGTGTTAAACTTCCCCAGAAAAAGCAGGAACAAGGAAATTCAGGGTAAGTAAATGATATTTTGTGTGAAAAGTTTGTTTGTCTGCAACTCCTTTGCCAAAAATATAACTTAAACTTCTCTGCCTTGTTATAAATGGTTAGGCATGTGATTGCTGTGTTTTACCAGCAACTGTTAGATTTTCCTATAAATCTGAGTAGTTGTGTACACAGATGCACAGTCACACTCCCACAACATTGTGTCTTGGTAATCTGATAAGGCTGAAACACAGCAAGCTGCAGCTCATTTTCAGTCCAGGGTGGGTTTAGGCACCACACCTCTCAAAGCAGAACTTCCCCCTGGGCTTGTTATCTCCTGCACATTCCATGACTAATGTATGTGTATGGCTTTCTGCTGGCTGAAGAAAGCCCAAACAACTTTACCAGATGATCAGGAAGTGTCTTTTCCTCTTGATGTTTGTTATTACACAAGAGAGAAAAGATGCCCGTCCTGTGTAGGCTGAGATCAGCAAATCTGCTGTGACCAAGAAGTCAATTTTTGTCAGGAATTGCTTTCACCCTGAAATATCACATTTATTATGATTAAATAAGAGGTGAATTTCTCTTCTTGATATCAGCACTATCAAGGATATAGCTTACAGTAGTAAGGACAGAGATCTTTGGGAGTATGTAATGGACCTAATGCATCAAATGTAATGGTGTGAGTGGTCTCATACAATTATTTCCAAGGGGTGTTGAGTCCACATGCTACCAGAATTAGTGTGTAGATCCTGCAAGAAACCTGAGACTATAATTTCCACATCCAATTCACATAATGGATATGGAAATAGAAGTAATTTCAGATAGTAGATAGATATCCCAAGCCAATAAAAACCACATATAGCTCAATTTCCTCTTCAGCACTCTAACAGAAGGTAAACAGCCGTTCAGATACCGTGCTGTTCTCACATTGCTCTGGGCACATGCAGAGTTAGACCTTTGGAAGTATCAGGAATTGTGCAATGTGAAAGGGATGCTTTTAAACTCAAAAAAAAAAAAAACAAACCCCAAACAAACCCAAAAAAGCCTGGCTTTTTATGCCTATTGTAATCTTAAAGTTCATTATTTACTGTGAGAGAGAGGCACTTAGACAAAATATTTCATTTTGGGCTTGCAAACTTGGTGAGAGCCTAACACCATTTTCAACAGAAGCAATGGGAAGAAATCTTCTGACCTGTACAACAAAAAATATCTTGTTTATTGAAGCAAACAAGTTTCCATTTATATTTTTGCTTGACCAAAGATTGTAAAGTCTTACTTGAAAGGATAAAAAATGTCTCTGCTTCATTTGTTCCTGTTGAGTGCAGTTCTGTATCCCTTTAGCAGGTGGGTTGAGACTTTGTGTGTGTGTATGTAAAGGAATATTAACAGCTGGGTGTTTTCTTTATACTAAAAGTTTGGGTTAATGATGAAATTCCACACCTATGGATGGATTTTTAATGAGCTAGTAAAATGTGCAGGAGAAATTTTGCTTCCATATACTCTGTAAAAGGGTTGAAGTTTTCTGCCTACATTTATCTTTTTGCTGCTGTTTGTCCCTCTAGGCCAAACATTATGGATTGCAAATTGCTCAGGGCAGGTACAGTGCAGGGAGGCACAAATTTTAGTCTGTCAGTATGTCCACAATAAATATAGTTCATGAGAGCAGCACAAATGTTCTAAGACTTCAATATTTATTTCAAGTTAGTGAATATGGGTTATGTTCTTAGAAAAGCTCTATTTTCAAGTATTAAATAAATTTTTACAAAACTAAGTATTATTTTATAACAAGTTAGCGTGTTCTTAGTGAGATTTGAATAGTAACTGAACATGTAAGGACAGTTTCCTTTGGATAATATAATAATTTTTAATTGTAATGGTAGTGTTTCTTTTATAATATAGATTATAATAATGCATATCACATTTGCAAAATTATAATAATTTCAACTGTGCAATTCTTCTCTATTCACATGAATCTATTATAGTACTAGTTACTGGTTTGTGCTACTGCTACTTGAACATACATTTTACACAAAAATCTTTAATTAGAAAACTGAAATTCTCACATGTTTATGAGAAAATCATGGTATTGGAGTTTGGTCAGTCTTATCTTCCAACTTTGTGTATACATGCAGAGTAGGGTGTATGTGATACAATTATAGGTGATTAAAAACCAAAGAGTAAGTTTGCAGCCCACTCTAAAACTGTGCAATTTGTTGCTTTCTTGTTGACTGACAGTTGGATTTTCACAAAGATGAAAGACTTTTTTATTAATGTTTTTTTCTTTGAAAAACAGTGATTATAAGTGAAACTTGTAATACAAATCAGTTATTTTTGATAAAATTTTAATTTTGGGATGTGAAATTTATTTAAAATACAAAGGTCAAAAGAGTAGATCCAGGGGGAGCTGTATTGACCATCCTCTTCCTCTGTAGCCATTTAGGTCTCTTTCTTGATCAGAAATGTTTAATAACTTCCCTAAATTTGGACTCATTCTAAAAAAGCAAAATTCCCACTCTCCAAATGTTAAATTTCCTAAAGTCCATACCATATATATTCTCATCTTCTTCTGGATTTGTTTGTAATTAGTAGTGGTTGTTTTGGATATTTTTATCCTTTTCTTGCTAATGTAGTGCAGGGCTAGAAAGCCCTCCTTAAAACTTAAGAAATTTGGTTTAGAGAAAGCAGAAAATTCTGACTTTTTAACACAGGAGAAATTTCAGATCAGTTTATCAACATGTTCTACTCTCAGATAGTCGATGTAAAAACTATTCTGATGATATTTCAGAAGTTTGATTTCTGGAAATGATTGAGCCTTAAACTCATGAAGTTCAGATTAGGTGGGATGAAAGTTTCCCCCCTTCCTTGAGCTTATGGTCTAGAATCAAAGTTCTGTGTTCTGTATGTTTATAGTTTGCACTGGGGATAAACAAGTTAAAAAGATATATTTTATCAACTTGTTCTGAAGCTATAAAAATTTGTTATACTTTCTGTAATTTGCACAGTTTTGAAGTTATTGAAAATCAATCCTTTAATGTTTTAAAATATAGTTTGTAAATTCACACATACAGATTGATTTATGTCAAGTCTTTGAAATATAGAACCTTGCTTAAAATATTAAGGCAAGAAACAAACCAGCTTTTCCCTCATCCATCTCTGTGGACCAATGCAATAGGGAATTATGCATTTCCATCTGATTTTCATAGTTATATATTTTGGATCAAGGAAAAGCAAACACTTTATGACAGCTTCATTATAAGCAGTGTGAACAAATAATAAGGCTGTTCTGTATCATGCAAAGCTAAACTCTACTTGATCATGCTAATATAAATCACTTGTTAAAGCAACTCTATTCCAGTTCAAAACAGGTACAACAGATTGAACGCTGGTTTAGGTCCATTGACTGCATAAAGCTTTGCAAAAATACTTTTGTCTAGTTCCTGCAGAGTAATGTTCATGTCCTCCTTTTTGTGTGCAGTGTATGAAATGTGTGCTGTGAACACTGTGCCAGTGATTTTCCTGAAGGGAACTAGGCACTGCTTGAGAAGCAAGAAGAAAGGAGCCACAATTGTTTCCTTCTCCTGTCCTTAGCTTACTACTGAGAGGCTGAGCATAAAGCATTTTTGCCATTGGGAAATAAAGAGTTCCTCATTGCAGAAGTGCACTACTTGATCTTATGGGCGTTTAGTATTTTATGACTTCATCTCAGCTTCTTCATTACTTATAAATCACTGACACTTCATACTTAAGCAATTAAAACAAGTAACAATTAGCTTATTACCCCCATGATCCACTGCAAAATAATTGCACTGGAGAATTCATTTAACATAATAAAATGAAGAACATTAGAAATCATTTTGTGCAGAGCCAGCACTAGTTTGACAATAAGCTTTATGGTGGTTGAGTACCTTATGCTCTACTAAAAGCAAATAGATTTTCCATTACTGCAAGCCACTCATATAAAGCCAGCAGGGCAAATTGTGATTCTAAGTAAAGAGTAAATAATCACAATGGCAGAATGTCTTCCTTCAAGTTAAAAAAAAGTACAACTCATTGTTTTTATCTTTTTTTCTTTTACGTCTTTGAAGGCACAGAATTATTAGGTGCACTAGAAGTATATTTAGGTGTACTCAGAGTATGTACTTATGCTAAAAAAGTAAAAAATTTTAAAAGTAAATCAGCAGTACCAGCTGTCTTAAAATTCATAATGGGTCACTCATGTGCAAAATAATAAATTGAAGGTCCTGAGAATGAGAAGGTGGAATTTATCAATATCTGATTTCACAAAGCCTTTTCTTAGGTACTGCAAAAACATGTGGATGAAATCTTGCCGTATTTCACCCAAGTTAAGTCCTGAATCAAACCCTAGTGAAGTGGCTGGTATCTTTGTCAGTGGCTTTGGTGGGTAGTATCTTCTCTCTTCTTGAATGCAATGCTGGCTCAGTATTGTGTCATGGGAAACCAAGTGTCTTAAGAGATAAACAGCTTGTAGTGGCTGTTTATTTTACTGACTTCTACATTCCCCTAAGTGCTCTTTACCCTGTCAGAATTAATACCTCTTATTTCTTCAAATATTACTACATTTTCTATGTCTTTTCAGATACTCCACTGAAATAAGTTTATAATTCCCATTTCTTTTCTTCCTATGATTTTGTTTACCGTTTTCCCATACCATTGACAGATCCGACACTTGCAAATACCTTCTTAGAGATGGTGTTTTCAGAGACCTTGAATTGACCATTTTGAAATCTACCATTTTACTTACTCATTTCCATGGGAAGTGAATACATTTAGAAGCAGAATCCTACTCAGCAGAACTCCTTACTGTTCCTTTCCAAAAATGTGTGCATCTTGGAATTGATTGCCTTATTAAATGATTTATTTAACATTAAGTCTGCTTGATATGGAATTTATGTTCTTATTACAAGGCATATGGGAACTGTTTCTGCCAATTTCTTCAGGGAAGTAAGACATCAGATGCCCTTTGCTTGTATTCTCCTGCACTGACTTGTTTGGGACAGAGCCTGCTGCTATTTTACTTCCAATAAAAGTGTACAAAGTGATGCAGTGAGACAAGGCAACCTTGCAGTTGAGCCAGTAGGAGATGAAAATGAACAGCTCCAAGAAGAATGCCAGTAGAGTTCACTGCTTTCTCTGGTGACTCACAAGGACTCAGAGGCTGATTTGTGATGCTATTTCAGAAAAAGTGCAGTAGCAGTTTAGGAGAAGGGAAACTTCCATGTGGCATGGCATCAGGTCTGGCTAGAATTGTATCCAATGTATCCTTTCCTTCCTAAACACACAGTTCCCAACATGTTTGAGTGTTAGTTGTCTGAAAATTTTGTTCCAAATCTCTTAATTTCTTTCAGTTTATGTTGTTTTATTTTCCCCACCAGACATCTAAAATTAGTTTGAGAGGAAATTTAAATCAGTGCTCTACCCAACATTGTCCTACTATATGAAGTGACAGTACCAGTGCAGGAGAAACGATAAAAAAGAATTCTAAAAGCATGATTGGAATTAGCTGAGAGTTTATTGTAAAGCCTGAATTAAAGCATGTTGTATGAAGTGTATTTTGAAAGGTTACATTCTGAATGTTTATATCTTGAAAAAAAGCACACCAAACAATTATTCAATAAGCAAGACTCTTAAATTAATTTAGTAATTATTACTGACATGAAGACAGAAGAATATAAATGCAGAATTTGAATATGTTATTTCTGTTAGGATCATTTGTTCAGATTTTTAGAATACATAAGGTAAGTTACTCAACAATACTAGGAAATCAAAACCATATTAAAAAGAAGTAATGCCCTTTCTACTGCCTTTTATTGCTCTATTTGGAAGAAAGAGCATTTAACCTCTGTGTTAGCAGTGATGATAATGGTAGGTAGTACAGCATAATCTTTCAGAAGAAGCCTACAAAAAGCCATTTAAAAATATGACAAGTAAATAATACATAATTAGTCAAGTTTTCAGCATTTAGTGTGTAAAAAAACATAATGAACATTTCAATTTGAAGAAAGCATTGAGCAATTATTCTAGTTCTTTCCATGAACTATTAGCTTTAGAATAACTTTTCTAAGTACTTGTGTCAGTTTTGGATGGCCTGGTTTTTGGTAGCAGGGTGGCCACAGAGGTGGCTTCTGTGAGAAGCTGCTGGAAGCTTCCACCACATCCAGGGTGGAAATTCCAGGGTGCCAATTCCTGATGGCTCTGAAGATGGACACACTGCTGGCCAAAGCTGGGCCAATGAGAGAGGTTGGTAAAACCTCTGTGATAACATATTTAAGACAAAACTCAAAACAAAGTGGGGGCAGTCTTAATTGCAGCCAGAGAAGAGGAGGAGGTGAGAACGTGAGGGAGACACCAAGGTCAGTGAAGAAGGAGGGGCAGGAGGTGCTCCAGGCCCCGGAGCCAAGATGCCTCTGCAGGCCGTGGTGATGGCCATGGTGAAGCAGCTGTGCCCCTGCAGCCCCTAGGGATCCATGGGGGAGGCAGAGATCCACCCACAGCCCCTGGGGAGGTGCCCGTGCTGGAGTGGGTGGGTGCCTGGAGGAGGCTGCGATCCAGTGGGAGACCCAGTGGAGAGAGCGAGCCCTGCTCCCAGGCTGGAGCAGCCTGTCCTGGGAGGGCTGCACCCTGGGAAAGGGACCCACGGCACAGCAGTTTTGCACTCTTTGCCTGTGGGAGGGTCTCAGGCTGCAGCAGTTTGGGGAGGATTGCTGCTCAGAACATTGGAACTGTGCAGGAGAAGTTGAGGGAGAGCTGTCTCCTGTGGGAAGAGACCCCACTGTGCGGCAGGGGAAGGACTCCTGAGACTCTGGGACTCTCCCAGAGCAGCAGAAGGAAACCTCAGTCCTGAACTGACCAAACCCCAGGCCCTGTCTCCCTGCACTGTCGGTGGGAAGGAGGGAGGGATTGGGGAAGAAAGGTGTTTTTAAGGGCTTCTTTTACTTCTCATTATCCTCCTCTGATTTCGTTAGTAATAAACTCACTTTGTATCTCCAAGTTGAGCCTGTTTTACCCTTGGAGTGATTTCTCCTGGTCCTTATCTTAACTCATGGACTCTTCATTAAATTTTCCTCTCTTCTGCTCAGCTGTGGCAGGGAAGGGAGAGCGAGTGACTTTTGTGGGTGCTTGGCACTTGGCCAATGTCAAACCATGACAGCACTATACAGGAGAGTTGCATATTTATTCCTTTTCAGATTGCCTTTATTTCTGGTATTCTTCAAAGAAATTCTTTGTGAGAATAAATTACAATATATTATTGAAATATTTCCTGTTTTATGAAAGTGGCAGTAAATTTGTCTCCTTACTGACACAGCTCCCATTAGGGTGAGCCTGATCTGATTTTCCCACCTCCTGAGCTGCTGTTTACATGTTTGCAGTGCAGGTGGTTTCCCTCGCCTATTCATCAGTTGTGTCTCAGAGTACTGTTCATCAATAGGGTCTCCATGGAGCTGTATCCTTGGATAATCCCTGGATTGTCTAATCTATTTTAATTTTAGTTTAAATACTGATGTTCTTTTCCCTCTGGGTGATGACAGTAATGGGAATGGGTTACCAAACAGTCTTTTTGAAACAGAAGTGTTTGGATTTTTGTTGTCTTGTTTCTGTTTTGGTTTTGATTTGTCGTTTGGGTTCTGTTAATGAAAAATATTATAGAAACCATGAGAACAAGTTTCCTGGATTTCTTCTAAAATTTATCTGTCCATGCCAATGGGAATACTCAATTTTGAAGAATCACAACCAGACCGTCTTTCCTCATGAGGATATCTCCCTGCACAATTTCAGAAAAATAACTGTTTTGTGTCTAGTAAAAAATAACTTCAGCTCCTTCATTTCCCCCTGATCTGTCCTCCTCCCACATATTCATGGCCCTGCAAAAGTCAAATATCTCCCCTAAAATATTAACTAGTAGCTATCTGAGTTACAGAAAATATCTGAAATTATTTCTTTATGTTGCATTATACTTTGAACAGTGATATTTCTGCCTTCGATCACATATCAAACTTTAATGAACAATTATACCTTTCCTCTGAAATATTCTGGGTTTGGAGTTAATATGTGTTTACTACTGTAAGTGTATGAGTTCTAGCGGCAACATTTTTACCAAGCAACCTTTTGGAAATGTTGGTTTTGATTCTTCATTGATTTAGAGTATCTTAAAGGTTTTATCCTCATTGTCACTTTACAGCAATAAAGATTCCAGGAACATATTTATTATTGGTTTGCTTTACAGTTTTCTGAATAATGTCAATGAGTGAGCAGCATATATCAGGTGCTTGAATTAGGCATTTATTCTGAATATACATATATCTGCATTAATCAAACCCACAGGTCTGCACTGAACCTTCTCATTTCCCTAATATACCACAGATATTGGTAAAAAAAACCTTTCTATTTTTGCATTTGTCTTGCAAAAGTGAGGATGAAAGGTACTCTGACAAAAACAGTTCTAAATACCAGCCTGTCTTCCTGTAGTAATAGATAATATTTGAATAAAGACACTGATTTCCAAGTACAAGGTGCTCATTAGAAACATTTTAAATAAACATAAGAATTTATTATTTGACAGTGACATATATAAGTGGTTGTATTTGATATGGACAGTATAATCAGTTAGTTATTCTACAAAGTGTATATATAGAGAAGCAGGCCAATCATCACATTTCTTCTTTTATGTGTTTTTAATAACAAGACTTTGTCAATCAATTCTAAAAAAAGCTCCTAAGCCAGCTGTAAAGTGTAATTGCCAAGGAGTGTGCTTCATCCCATTGTCCAGGTTGTAAATAAGGGCATTAAACAGTATTGGCATGAGTGTCTGAGTGACACCAGTCACCAATTGCCTTTTCTACTGGTGGCAAAGCTGACCCTCCAGCCTGAGAGCCCAGCCAGTCTTCCATGCACTGTGTCCTTCATTTGTCCTGCCCATGTCTCACCATTGTGGCTGCAGGAAGTCTCTGGGGCACTTTGATTTCAGCAGGGCTCCTGAAACTTCACAGCAGCCACTGGACCACAGCATCTGTCAGGCTGGAGTCTGGCCCCTCTCCCCTCCCTGTCACCTTCGGTCCTATCCCTGCTTCCCCCAGCAATATTTTGGTGGCAACTTGTTGTTCTAATTGCCTGTCTAAACAGAAGAGCACTAGAGAGGTTTGGGATATTTCAAGGCTTGCTCAAGGAGCTGTGCTCAGATCTGCAGAGGCAAAAAGATCAGACAAGATCATTCTGAGTGAAGATTAGGACCTCAGGGGGAAGTCTGAATACCATCCCCTTAGGCCACTGTGTGGTATTGGCATAAGAAACCCTAAAAATAAACATGAAGAATTTAATAAAACTGTACAAACAGTCATGCTGCAATTAACAGAGCAGAGATTTTTCCCCCTACATTTTTCAATTTCCTAAGTAATCTTCTATTTTATTCTGAAGCATCAAATTTGCCAAGAAATGTTATATTTTCCAAAGAGACTACTAGGATATCTTCAATTATACCAGCATATATTACCACTGTTCCTATTCAAACTAGTTACAGAAGAATTTGCATGCATTTCCAAAGTCAGAATAGTTTTTCTGTTCTTTTTACAAGACCTGCTATTGCACTGATGTTCCTTCAACCCTGCATTCTCTTTTTCCCAAGTTAGGTGGTTACAAATATTTAAAATGTAAGTACAATACTTTAAACTTTTTAGACCATGCAGTTCTATAAACTCCAGGATGGATTTTAGTCTGAGCTCTCTACTTCATGCTTCAGCAGTGTGTAGTTTAGCAAGAATCTAATAATGCATAACAATGTTATACAAAATTAATGTAATAAAACTGTGGAGCAAATTGTCTTGCCTATGTACAATTAAGAAGCAGAAGCCTCCAGAATTTTAATGCTGTTGGAAATGAGGGATTTGTAAATGGGTTGTTAGCTTTACCTAGAGTTCCCTATGAGCCTCCTGATTTGTAATATATATGTTTTAAAAAACACAAACCCACCAGCAACTACACATTTAACTAAACTGTAACAGGAATAACTAATGTAATAAAGGATGATAAAAGCAGTTATTGAAACTGTCACAATTTCTTTCTTAGATGATTGTTTTGTTTTTTTTTTACTTGATTATTGGTTGAGGTTACTGCAGTGTGATCTGTGTAGATCTTTTGGTAAAGACATTCAGCGTTTAGATATTTATCATGGAGAGGCACACTCAGCTTAGAGGTATTAATGTTATTTTGAAACAAAGTGCAAATACAGTTATGGAAAGAGGTATGTGTGCTTTAATATTTGCTTTATCAATGATGCCTTCTTATGCATTCAGTATCAATAGGTATGCAGCAACTCAAGCACTTCCAGTGCATTTATTTGTCACATGATCATAAGAAATGAAATTGAGAGGATCTGGGAAAAACCCCAACCCTGTAACTTTACATGTATAATAATATATTTGAAACAGTGAGCAAGGATGCTCTTTAAATAACACATTTTCTTCTGAGGATTAAATTTCCTAATAATATTTGTAAAAAAGGTGACCATTTTCAAAACATATGTTGTTAAAAATATATATTGTTAATTGTCCTGTGCATCTTCTGAGGTCTGTATCCTGTTTCTCAAAGAAAAGGATGTGTAAGATCCTTTTTAAATTGTCTCCTTTTCAGGATTCAGAGAGAGCAGAACCAACCCCCTTGCTCCACTACGTGTTCACTTCCCCGAACAACTTTTGGACATACTAACTTTTAAATTTGGCAATTACCACCTATCCTGCCACCTTTTAACAACCTTGACCTTTGCAATTTGTATTAGGAAGCATCATGACTACAGCTGACTGGTATTAATTTTCCTGAGAAATATTTTGCAGAAGAAAAACTGGTAGAAAAAACCCCAAGTGGGATGGGATGGCCACTTCAGGAAACAGAATGAGAAAACATAATCACAGTTCATGTCTCTACTGCAATAACTCTGGCAGGTTCTCAGGTGAAAATCTGATGGTATTGTTCATACTGGGAATACTGGTGATTATCAGTGTGTTAGATATTCTGTGATTGTAAATCAGGAATCTCTTAGCAACTAACGAAGCATTTAGCAGCTTGTATGGGAGTAAAGGACCGTCACAGTCCAAGCCTGCCAGGAAATCTCCACAGCAGAACTTCTTTCAGGAGAAGAGGTGAACAGTGAGCAACTGTGGCAAATGTTAACATGTGATTTTTTCCAATAAGAAATCTTTTTTCTCTTGTACTTTTTTCTTCTTAGAGTAATACATAATGAAAAGTATGTTAGTAAAAGTTATATTAATTAATCTACATGAATGCAATCAGCTAGAGATAGCAAACAGTAAGCTGCCTTAGCACCTTTGTCTCAGTTTTAAAATGCCATGTTCATTGTGGAAAATGAGATATTTCAAGTGGTACTTTGTATTCTTAACTGGTATTTCCATTTAGAAGGCTTTTTGCTTGTCCAAAAAACAACCCCAAACAAACAACCCCTGCCCCAGAAGAAAACCCAAACAAAAATCAAAAAACTCCCAGTACCTTACTCCCACAGGGGTAAAGAACAGTTGTGCTTCCTTCAGTTTAGTGAGGTTTAGATGACAGGCCTCAAGAAACCTTTGCTCTTCCAGTTCAGTACAATGCTGAACTGCACCTGGAGCTTTGCAGTGCACAGCAGCTTCACTTGACCAGTGTGGAATTTGTGTTACTTGACTTAAGACAGAGGAAAAGGGATGGGAAAGGACAGAATTTATTTTGGTTTGATTCTCCTCCTCCTCTCCACCATGTGAATGCTGTGTGATGAGGAGATTATTTTGTTCAAGACTCAAGTAGAGGTTATTGTCATGACTGCAAAGCATGAAAAGTGGTTCCAGCACCATGGACTTTAATACTGACAGTGTTAAGGCACTGCATACTGGCTGTATCCAGGCCTATACCAAGGATATAGCCAGAGTAAAGCCTAAGGTGTGGATACAGCAGCAACAAAGGACTGTTGTAATTTTAGATTACTAAAATCTGGCTCCTGTTGTAAATACTGTTGTAGGTGATTTGTTGGAAAGCTATGGTGCACTTTTTAAATACTGTAACTCCTTATAGAACTATGTGTTAAACCATGAGGCATGGAATGCAGCCAGGAAACTGGGACGGACTCTGAGGCTACCAAGATCATGATTTTCATAATTTCATTGTATATTGATCACGTAATTGAAGTTTTAAAAGCTTCTTTTTAAATCTGCAATGTTTTGGGCATAAAAACGTGAATGAGTGATTTTTACCGACTCTAAGTGCAACAACCCCGTGAAGCAACAAGATATTGCAGAATTATGTTATAAAAATTTTAGTGATGTGAAAAAGCACATTACCACAGTTTAATTTGATAATGTGTTTGTGGGCTTGCTCTCACTTTTAGAAATACCATACTGTTTTGATAATTTCCCAGACACAACGTGTAATAATTGCATGTCTGGAATGGTTGAAAGCATGAGGCAAATATAATCTAAGCAAGTTTTCCTAGAATAATTGTATACTGTCATGTGTGATTGGCTAAATGTTACACAAAATATACAAAACATAAGCAAACGGGAATCTTTAATTAAATAAAACCACTGCTGTGCTGGTATTCCTCTTTTTCCATGGACTTCAGGAGTGCATTTGTATGATTAGGTCTATTGTGAATAGTTTTTTCCTCTCAAGGATAGCCTTAGAACTTGAAGTTGCAACTGTCATGCTGTGCCCAACTCTAGAAGTACAGTCCTTTCCACCATGCTATGCCCATGCTTTATGTGACTCTAAATGTGCTGTTCCTTGACCAGAGCCACTACATCCTGTAGTGGTGCCCTGTGCATCCAAGTTGCCCATCTTCTTGTAGAACACTCTACCAACATGCATGAGGGTGTGCAAAGTTTCGGTTCATGCCACATGATCACTTTGGAATTAATTCGCTTCTCTATTTCTTCCTCAGTGAAATGGAATTGGGCTATTTACCTTCTCAGAGAATTGTGGAGACAAATTCACTGAAGATTTTAGGTGCTCAGAAAATGTAATGGAGGAGGTTGTGTAAATACCCAGGAAAAAAAAAAATCAGTGAAACCAATCTATTAGGACATACTTAACAGTAGCTTACAATGGATAATTATTCATTGCTTCACTGCTACTGGGCAATTACATTGCCAGTAAAGTAAATTAGTCCATCTGTGGGTTATGTGTCTCTAGGATATTCAGTTAATTACCATTACGGTATATTTTTACTCATGTGAAGCAGAAATACCTAGTGGTTAAAAGACTGAATAATGAATTTGGAGGTGTGGTATAGATTCAGCTCATGGCACAACATCCTCATCCATCACAGTGTCTCATCTCCCTCAGCTGAGCCTTGCAAGGAGTTAAGCACCATTCTGTGAACTTCATTACACACTTTGGGATTATCAGAAAGAGAGTTGGCATTGCCTCCCTGTAGATGAATGCTTTGGATTATTTTATTCATGTCTGCAAGCTAGTTGAGTGATCAGCATCAGTGAGAGCTTTCTGTATCAGGAAGAAATGGGTTGTATATCAGCATTCTGAGGCAGAAAACCTGAAATCCTTTTAATTTGTTGCAAAATTATTAGAAGTGGGTACTTAACAATGTAGTTGCGTAACCCAAAGCTGAGATTTCTAAAAATGTTTAATGTGGTTTAAATGTGTATCGATGTAATTAAAACAGTCAGAAGAAAATTTCTGACAGGCTGACATTTTCAAAACAAATAAAGATTCTCCAGATATTTATAACTTTGTGTCAAGGACAATTTATACTCCATGTCATATTACAATATTTAATTTGTTTTTGTTGTCATACTGTATTAACTCTAAAAGACTTTTAATATTTCAGCAGCTGCTGCATTGCTCTAATCAGTATTGAAAAAACATTCACTAGTGAGTATACACAATATGTCCAACATGTTCTTCAGATCACTCCCTGCTCACCCCTGGGTGAGTGGCCTGTGCACCATGTTAGTTCCTGGAAACAGCACAATCCACAGGAATGAAACTTGGAGGAACAGAGCAGGAAGCAGCAGCTTTGGCTGGTGTTTCTAATAATAGTCAGTCATTTATGTCCATGGCCCTACTGACTTGCTCTGTGGGATGTGGAGTTAGATGTACTATGCTATTCTGAATGAGTAAAGGGGCACAACTTGTCCCTCTCAGAAAAAAGCAAATTGTTGCCTAAATTGCCATTAATCAGGCCTGAATCATGGGCTTGGAAGCAGATTAGAGCAATCATTTTCATTTTTATCTACTAAAATTCTGTGTGATCATTCCAAGAATGGCACACGGTGTATTTATTTTGAAATTCTTACTGGTATCAGGAATTTGAAAAAAGTTTTATTGCTATCTCTACCTTGCTTCTCATATATATTGACATGAGAGCTACTCATTAATACAGATGACTCAGGGTCAGATTTTGTTTAATTACATCAGTCCTGGTCATTACAGATTTCTTAATTATTTAGAGAGTGCCATTTAAAAATATCTGATTTCTATTCTAAATTAGATTTCCTTCTGATGGCGATGAAATATTACACTTTATTGAGCAACAGAAGTGTATAGCATTCCAGGATAAGAATAGGATGGTAGAAAATATAGAAAAGTTCTGATTTTTATGTTATTGCTAAGTCTTTTTTGTTTGTTTGTTTCCCCTGCAAAGGATTTTTTCAGCCCTCTAATTATCAAAACTCTGCAGTAGTACTAAAAATATGACACCTCCACTTGGTTTGATAAATCAGAAATGACACACTTCAGGACAGTGGTTTGAACTGGTACCAGAGGTTAAAACTATTAATAGTGAAGTACCTTACTGAAATTGGATGCTACTTGAAGCAAATTGATGTCATTGATTTGTATGACAGGCAGTAGTGCTCAGCCTTTAGTGAATGTGAATGTATCTGTGTTAAGAGGGTACTGTCACCTTCAATTTTTAAAGACCAACCCAGACCATTCCCACTGTTAGATTTCAATTAAACAAATTTGGTTGGAAAAAATGTTCTATATGTCTTTTATCTATTCTGAGCTGCTGGCAAAACAAACTGGCTGTTCCATATTTGGCATTTATTAATAATATTTTGAATACCACTGCGCTTTTTAAGCTGAGTGTGGTGGAATTCTCATGTGGGATTACTAAATGAGTCGATTTGCATTCTAATGAGAACAAATGTTTGGGATTGCATTGTTAAAATGCTAAAACGGTGTGTGTATAATTATTTTGCAGCTTAGATTTGCAGAACTCATTTCCCCAAACTCTTTTTTTTAAATAACTAAAGAGACAGAGCATACTGACGGCTGGAGGGGAGGTGATTAGGGTAATTTAAACTGTTCACAAATGACTTTGCTACTGAATGAAAGCATTTCTTTGGCTTTGCTCTGCTCCTTTCATTATCTTTGAGTGGCTGCAGTGTTGAGTCCCATAAGAAGCCTCACCAAGCTCTCTTTCCTTGTACACTTTCTCGTTTGTATTGATTAATCATTTTGTAATTCCATTCTAGGTTGCCTTGCTCATCTTTAAGGCATGTGCAGCTTTTTCTTTGCTTGTCTATCCTGTAACGGTTATGTTGTCTCTTCTAATACCTTAGCTTTATCACTGCAAGTCAAGCTTTAAAACATTAATCCCTTCATGCTTTAATTTCATATTCTATTACCAGAATGAATGCAAATACTGTTTCCTTTTTGCTCCTTTTTAATCATCTTCACTACAGCTTTAGCAAATGGTCCAACAGAAAAGTAAGCTTTTTATTACAGTCAAAGTCAAAGATTTCTGTGGTTACTCTTTTAATATATTCTTCCACATTCTTGTATTGCCAAACAAGAATTGTTTACTGCAGGCTTCTGAGATGTTCTGCTGCTTTTCTATTCACCATCTTGTGCACTGCAAGGCAGTATTGTTTAAAATACTGCTTTCCTAAGAAAAAGCTCTGTTCTTCCCAGAGTAAATTACCATGAGATACTACAGGGAGGTTTAAATAAAAACTTCTCTTCCCCTCCTGCCTCCTCCAAATTGTCTTGTCATTAGCAATTGTGGTTGCAACGTGTGGGTAGGGACTGCTCTTTAACTTACTGTGTGAACCACCATGCAACACTCTGGCATTGTAAACTTATGTAAAATTTATAGAGAGAGACCTTAGAAGCTCCACAGTTAAACTCAAGTTATACTCTTCACACAGGTTTTAAATCCTTGAGATTGACACAAAGTTTTTCAAAGATCCCATCAGAAAACTTCTACCATTTTCAGTAGGAAGAATTTGTGTAGAACTTTCTAGCTACAAAAAACATATACTCTGGCTACAATTTGGAATTTTAAGTAATTTGCAAGCCTCTATACATTTTTTCTGTTCGTTTGGTTTTGGGTTTTTTTCCCCAGGTCCATACCTTTTGTAATTGCAAAAATTGCAGGAGTCCATACCTTCTGTAATTGCAAAAATTGCAGGATGCTAGTTTCTTCTAGAGCATAATCCTAGAGTAATCCAAATAAATATTCCTGTTTTGCTTCGGCAGTAGCATGTTTTGCCAAAAAAAGCCCAAAAGTTTCATTCTCTTCATTTTTCCTAGGGAAGAAGAAAGATGCTGCACCATGGGAGACAATTCTAAGTGTTACTTCAATTACCTACTAACCAATGGGAAGGACAGAAACAATCCTTTTCCTTCTCACTGACTATTCTATTGTTTCTTGTGTAAAAAGCAGTCCTTTGAGTTAGAATAATTATGTTGTATTAGACATTTTTCTTGCAAAACTTAGTTGTGTGTCCAACTCTCTCTCCAACAAGCTCTCAATCAGTAATGGTGAGCAGGCTGAATAAAAGATTTGTTGGAACTGCGGAACCTTTGCATTTATTGACTTATCTCTGTAAAAGCAGAAGTTTCCACTGCTTCTTGAGCTGGAGACTCGAGAATATCCCCCCCCCCCCCCCCCCTGTCTCCTGTGGTGCATGATCTGTTTTTCTATGCAACTGAAAACACACACAAGATTTAGGTATGCTGTTCTTCCTTCTAACAACATCTCCACCAAAGCAGAGCTTCTGTTGCTGCAGAAGGCTGGTTGCTTTCAGCACCAACAATAAATTTCTGAAGAAAATTAAAGGAAAACAACAAACACACCATTTCATGCAACTTCATGGACACTGTAGTCCTCAGAAATACTTTGTTTTCCCCTCATCTTGCTCTCTATTTTTAGCCATCCACATTGTACATGATTCATGCCAACCTTCATGTTGAAGTTCACAGCCTTTATGTTTACAGAAAGAGACTCTCTGTTTCTATGAAATTAGTGAGAAAAATTATTAATTTGTCCACTAAATTATGGAAGAACTAAATCCATTTTGTATGTTCTTAAGGTAACAGGATAAAGCCATTAATCATTATTAAATCACGGTGCTCATCAACACGTATTTACAGTTTAATTAAGAACTGTGCTCTCTAAACCTTCCGATTAATTATCAGAAGCACAAAAGCCTCTCCACCCACAATCTGTTAAATCATTGGTTATCATGACCTTTTATTCTTTTCATATCTTCATAGTATCTTTTAAAATATCATATGCCACAGCTTTCCATAGAGACTGTTGTTTAGGTATGCAGCAAAAGACTTACCAAACTTCAGAAGCTGGTGGTTTGGTTTATTTTTTAGAAGTTAGGTTGGTTTTAGATCCCTGGAGTTTTGGACCGGGCCTGAAGAAGCATAAAATTCAGCACTTCAAGCACAATGTTACACCCTATTTATTCCAGGAGTCTCTCCTTTAATTAGGGCTATTCAGAGATGAGTGTTCTTTTATCTGTTCTTCCATTCTGCACTCAGCAAAGCAGGAACTGCCTGTCCATATGCTAAATTTTACCATTTTTTTACCACAGTGAAATGGTGAAGAAGTCTGGTATGGCCATGGTCCAGGTCAGTGAGTGGCTGCAGTGAGTCGGGAAGGGCCAACACGCAGCCCTGCTTGAGGCAGCACCCGGCTCCGGAGTGATATGTGAGCTGGGCGAGAGGCAGGAAAAAAAGCATTTATGTTGAAAATTTTTGCAAATGTTATGCCTGGCACTAAGTTGGCATTTATGGAACATTTCAGAGTTTAACACGTTCAACAGCAGCTGTTGGATGTCTCCTTCTAGAAGGTTCTCCTGGAACTGTGGCAGCTTGGATAGCACCTGCTGCCTGTGGGAGCTCACAGAACTGCGGTTGTCCAGGTCAGAAAAGACCTTCAGGATCATTGTTTTCCATTTAATACTTACATTGCTAGCATTCAATGTCCCATTTAACCAGTATTAAACAGTAATCACTAATGTTGTGGCACTGAAAGCTGCTCCAGCCTTGGGAAATGTGTGTGGTAGAGCCGAGCGCAGGATGGGGGAGCAGAGCCGAGGGGTGGCTGCCATTGCAGGAGGGCTGCTGAGGACACCACGGGCACACAAGGCTGAAGAGAGCGGGCAGGAGAGTGGCAGTGTCCCTGGGAAGGGTGGCCGTGGCGGGCTGTGCTGGGCTGTGAGGGCCGGAGCCTTGCAGGGCGGGCACGGGGCTGAGCCCGGGGCCGGCCCCTCCCGGGAGCCCCGGTCCTGGCACTCATCAGAAGCCCCGGGGCCGGCCCTGCCCGGGAGCCCCGGTCCTGGCACTCATCAGAAGCCCCGGGGCCGGCACTGCCCGGGAGCCCCGGTCCTGGCACTCATCAGGAGCCCCGGGGCCGGCCCTGCCCGGGAGCCCCGGTCCTGGCACTCATCAGAAGCCCCGGGGCCGGCCCTGCCCGGGAGCCCCGGTCCTGGCACTCATCAGGAGCCCCGGGGCCGGCCCTGCCCGGGAGCCCCGGTCCTGGCACTCATCAGGAGCCCCGGGGCCGGCCCTGCCCGGGAGCCCCGGTCCTGGCACTCATCAGAAGCCCCGGGGCCGGCGGGGCAGCCGCTGGAAAGGTGCAGCGCTCCAGCCCAAGAAGGAGCGTTTCAAAAAGCTGTTTTCAGGGATGTGCTTAGTGACTGTGCTGAGGGACTGCTGGGTACAGAACCGGCAAAGCTGGAAACCACCACTGGTAAATACAAACTGGGTTTTGCAGAGTGCTGCTGTCAGGTCTGTGTGTCTTGTCTGTGTGTTATGTGCAGATGTGCACTTGGGCTGCAGCTGGACAATTCTGCCTGTTCCAGCCGATAGTCGTGTGAAGCGATATTGGTGAAGGATGAGGCTGTTCCCACTGCTGTTTCTGTGTTAGAAGGGAGTTCAGGGAGTTGTCTCTTATGTGCATGTTTAATTTCTCTAGGTAGGCTTCAGTGCTGGCAGTAACAGGAATATCTCTTCTCCTTTAAAGTTAGCCATGCAGAAACACTTCGGGATATGACCCATATATAGGCTAATGCCTCTGGAGACAGTTGTGTCTGTGGGGCTGTTTCATGATCTCATGTTGTAAGTTTTGGCAGTATTACCAATATTTGTATTATTAAGAAAAAAAGTATGCTTTTTTTCCTTGCATTTTCGCATTTATGAAACAGCTCACAGGTATGTGTAAAAAGGAATTTAAAAGTCCTCCCAAAACTCACCTTGAAAACCAAACATTTAATTTGCTGTAGGGTACTGTTTGTACTGTTCATAAATAGTACATTCAAGGGGAATCCTTTCCTGTACTGATTTTTCAGAACTATCAAATTTCCAGGAAACATTTATTTTGTTAATAGTACAATTTACAGAATGGTGCTTCCTTTCTATTTCCAAGTCTGTCTATGATGGACTTCTAACTTCTGCAAGAACAATAACTGAGTGAAGAAAGAATGAAATGTGCCTTTTTGCTTATTTATATTTGTTTTCTAACAACATAACAATGGCTTATCCACCTCAGTCTTGATGTCCATAAGGTAAGGTTTCCAGGATTGTGAGCTTGACAAGGAATACTGATATACAGAAATATGTGCTTGTGATTCCTTCATTTTTTAATAAAGGCTAGGCTGAGTGATACAGAGGTGTAAGTTTGTCAACAGGCTGAAAATAAGTGATGCAGGTATCCAGATAGAGTATAACCTTAGGAAGTTAATCACATTGATGATTTTGCCACTAGATACAAGGACAGAGGGATGTATGGCTGGTTTTAATTTTATTCTTACTAACATGATGGAAAAACACTGTAGGAACCTGCTCCGCATGTTAACCTCTTGCAATTACATCTATTTGCATGTTTCCATGTAGATGCATTTTAATTTCTGTGTGTTTACACCATGACACACACATTCTATTTACCTTTACTCAAGAATATGAAGCCTGTTAGAAACTTTAGAAGGATAATATCCTATGTAAAACCAAATAAACAGCTCACTGGATGTTGGATTTGACATTATTCACTAAAAAAACCTAAATATTTTCTCTGTTATCTTTACACCTGTTATGTTCTCCCATCCTTTGTCTCTCCTATACTTGGCTGCCTGTAATTTCCACTTTTGCTCTATACTGCTGTTTCCCTAAGATCTGGGAATGGAGGGAAGAAAAAGTCAATTAAAAGGTTCTAAGGAGAATTCTCCTATGGTAGTAGCCTGAAAAAGAAAGACAAGATTTCCATAGCTTGCATTTGAAAATTACTAAAAACGCCATAAAGAGTAGAGATGCCAAGCAAAATGCTAAAAACAATTATTGATCTTGGGAACTGAACATACTTAATGGTCCTCAGTTATCCACAACTTCAGGGCCTTTGCACACTTTTAGTCATGCCATGTCCCAGGACAAAAGCCAGAATTTTAATGCACTTGGGTGGTATCAGATCTGATTTAGCATACCCCTGAATGTGAAGGGCAGTTGGCAGCTAATCGGCCTCGTGTTTTGGCAGCTTACAACTTTTGGATGTAGTTGACTTGTTCCCCTTCTGAAGGGTTAAACTTTAGCAGTAAAACTAAAGGAGATGATGTGTTAGCATGCACAGCAAATTCTAATGATATTAATAGCTTTAAAAGTGCTCTCGATCTTCCTGAAGAACAGTTCAAGATTATCTTCTTCACTATCATTAAATTGTAGATTATGTGAGCTGAATATTGAAGGAAAATATGCTCTGACAGTATCCAGATCCCTAGAATTATGATTTAATGGCCAATGTGAAGTCAGCGATACAAGGATTACTTCATAAAAATATTAAGTATTGCTCCAGTATCCTAGATGAAAGCATATTTTTCCAGTTTCAAGCAATAATTTATGCACAACAGTAACTCATATTTAGGTTTTGTTGCTGTTTTGGGTTGGTGATGTGGCTGAAGTGGATGTAAGGAAGCAAACCAAATTTTGGGGGTTTTGAGCAGTAGTGCTAAGACTTCCCCAAGAACTGCTCTCCTAGCAGGGAGACTGCTGGGAACTCAAGTCATCTTTGAAGCCTAGACTGTGCTTCTGCAACTGGAACTCTGCCCAAATATAAAAAAATATGCTTAGCTGTAAATCAACATTAAACCTTTCTTTTTGGTGCTCTAAAAAAAATGCCAAACCAACCTTTATAGGCCATGACAATACTCAGTGACAAAGTCCACGTTAGGAGGCAGTGCAGGCTAAAGAATGAATGTGCAAAGTGAAAGAGATGGTGTCTTGGGCTTGGCATTTACACTTTTTTTTTTTTTTTTTTTTTGTCAGAGATTATATTCTGTGCTAATTCTAGGCTGGTTTTCCGAATGGAACACTCATTTTGGATGGGAAGGATTTATGTGTAATTGTGGCACACCTCCTAGCTTCCTTTCAGGTGAGAGGCTTCTTGTTTCTGCACTCTCTCTCCTGATTGTACTTTGGTTCAAATGATACATCAGATTCAGTTGTGAAATTAGCATTAAAAACAAACTGGACAACACTCCTGACCCAAAATAGAGTCCTAATGTAGGCACACTCAGAGCTGATTATCCAATGCAAGTATGGAAAATCCGAGTGTTGTCCATTCTGAGGGACAGGGCTCAATACATTTGTACCCAAAAAAGTATGAACAGGTTGGTTTGGGATGGGAAGGGCTCACTTTTGTCATTAAGGACTAATTTGAGCATTCATATGCAATCAAAACACTAAGGTTATAAAGTGCCCTGTGTTACAGGAAAGGGAAATAAATCCCATAAATCTCAGTGTAGTTTTCCAGCCACCTGCAGCGAGTGTGTGCCCTGAAACCGAACACTGGCAGGTTCAGAGAGGTACTGCTCAGCAGAAGCTAAACCTGTCAGAGTAGATGGAATGTCCCAGATCTACCACCCATGTAATGAGACAAGCTGATCTAAAATTCAGATCTGTCAGTAGGTATAAGGTGGAACTTTTTTATTCACCACCTATAAAATGTATAGGTATCACTATTAATTTAAGTTTGGAATAGAAGATAAGCACAAAAATTATTAAACAAAATATTAGTGATATTTGTTATCCTAATAAACTGACACAAGAAGCAAAGAGAAATGCTGAAGAACAGAGTTTCAATGCATGTGTTGTTAAGAGAAAGTGAGAGAAAAATTATGTAGAAAATCCATAGTAACTTTGACATTGTTTTTCAAACTATAGCTGGTATAACTATCTCAGCATCTTCTGGGATGTGCAAGTATTATGAAGGTCTCATGGACTCATTGCTGTCGTTTTAACTCCCCGATCCTGGCTGCAAAAATGGGGTGGCATCTTTTGGGTCATGATGATTCTTTTTTTCCTTCCACTTCTTTGAGGGAAAAGTGACATTTTCTCAGTTTAGAATGCCCCAATTGTCTCTGAATGTCTGAACTTTCCATATCCAGTTCCTAATTCTTGATTTCCATGTTACTCCTAAAGTTACCATGAATCAGAGTCTCTCGCAAAAAAATCAGGCTCTTAAATTAAAAAATATGTCTTATGCTAGTGTATTAAATTTTACAGTATAAAACATGACTTTATATACTTTATATTTTGATAGTATGATACAGGGGCTGCAGAAGCAAGCCTTGGTTTAAAGTTATAAGTAAAGGGAGTACCACAGCCTTATAACACCGTAAGTTAGAAATGGTTCTATGATAAATAGCACAGAGCACCAGGAGTGTTTGGGGCAGGTTATGCCTTTTAAGGTCTCTGGAGCTGTAGGGTGATGTTAATATGTACCATGTCTTCACTCTTGTGTGCTTTGCTGTAAGTATCATAAGCTTGATAATTGTGACCTTTTTTGTTAATACAGTGTATGAAATGAAATCTCGCCCTTCTTTGGCCTTAAGGAATTTTTACCTTAACTCAGAGTATACAAACAACTTCCTAACTGAGTTAGAGAGCAGATAGCACAGCATGATGTCATACATCTTTGGAAAAAGGAAAACATACCTTATGTGAAAAGATAAGTATATTGCTATTGTATTCAAAGCCTAACAGGCAAATTGCAAGATTATTATTACTGATGTGTATTTAGTTATTACAGAAAATAGAAAAGATGACTGCTACTACACAGAAGGACTCTCCATAATGTAGCTAAAATTGTTCTGTACCACACATGTCCTGTTTTGTATCATTTTCCTGGTGATGTGCTCACCCTTTCCTTTCTCATCTGAGTCCTTAGGCTGTTGGCTTCAGTAGGGAGTGCTTGTGGCAGGGAATGGCTTGACAAGTTTCAGCATTTTGGATCTTTTACTGGGAGGAAAATTATCATACTTTTGAATTTCTCAATTTATAATTTACATCCTTCTTATCTTAGCTGCCACTTAAATAGAAAGGGACAATTATCAGAACTTCCATTAAATAAAAAATTACCAAGCTGGTAAAATATTAGCCTTTAATTTTTCTTCCCTTGGTCATGGGAAGAAATAAATGGGGGAAAGAATGAAACAAATGACAGAGTTTGTTGTGGGTTTTCTTTTCCTTTGACATAAATTTCATTATTGTTAGTTCCGAACACCATATTTTTCTAAATGTGCATCACATTCATTTTGGATTATTTAATTTAAATTCTTTCCAGATGAACTAGCTTTATTAAATGCTTGCCACGGATGAGCAAACAAAGTTTGTGCAGACTATAAATATCTATGATTAGTGTCATACAGTATTTTGTAATCTAAGGTTTAACAGTTATGTATAATGCTTTTATCTGAGCTGGAGAAGACACTATGAGGGGAGTGGGCTGGGGTAGGAGAAGGGAATGGCTTTAAGTCCATTAATGAAACACAACCACAGTTCCAAATTTAAAAAAAAAGTCACAGTAATCCCCTGGTATAGGCCACACCTGAGGATGAACTTCCAAGGATCTCTAGGAAATGTGCTGTGGTGTTGATTGTGAGAGATTGATTTCTTCCTTTCTTCTCAAGTGCAAGGTTTTCAAGGTGATTTCCAGACTTTTACAGATTATATTTCAAGAGTTTTAAATTAATTGAAAACTGCTTTTTTAATACATTGCAATAACAAACGACTAAGTTAAACACCAACAAACAGGTTGGGGTTTGTTTCTGCAATTAAATGGTATGCCTGAAGTTCCCACTTAATCAATTGTACTCATGAGTCTTAAACAGTCTGAAAGCTTTTCAATTTGATTGAGAAGATTGATGATGATTATTTCATTTTGAGATGTTTTTATCTGGGATTTTTATCTATGTATTGGAATGAATGCCACAAATATTACAACAGCTGTATTGATCACTTTGTTTTGATTTATGTATCGGTGATTTTTTATCTGAGATTCAGAGATATATTTTGAAGCTCTATTTAACATTTGTGTTCTAACAAAGTGGAAGTGGTGTTTCTATTAAGCAGGTGTAATCTCAACTGTGTAATGAGAAGACTTGCAAACTGAGTATGAGGCAAGGCTTAGGCTTCTTGAAATTTGTTTAAGATTTAATTACAATGTTCCCTGAGGAAAAACTAAGGTTGTTTGACTGCATACGTAACACCTCTGGTTTTGTAATGTACTTCAAGGGTATAGCTACAAGATAATCACTTTTGGTTTTAAATAGATAAATTAGAGACTGTCTAAAAATATAGCATTAAATGAACTCTATGCCTTCAACCCAATGTTAGATGAAGTCATTGTCACTTAATCCTCAGCAGTGACTGGTGCTAAACAAAGACATCCTTTCTTTAAAAACAACCCCCTAAAAACAACAATACCATCCTTTTTGGGGAAAGTAGGGGAGCAGGAAAACAGCATCTGTATCACAGGCTGAGACAAAGGTATCCATTACCAGGCATCTGAAGTTTTGGATCAGGTTAAAAACTGTGTAGTCTCATTTAGCAGTGAAGTGCTGGGAGTGCAGCATTGTTGTCAGGAACAATGAAATGAAAGTGAGTGTCAAAATTTTAGTTTGGTTTGGGTTTGGGTTGTTTTTGGGGTTTTTTTTTTGTTTGTTTGTTTTTGTTTTTTTTTTTTGATATTCATTGGGAAAATGTGGTGGGAAACAAAACTATGTTTTGACTGAAGGGAATTCTTTGGGTACCCTGCTCCATGACAGGTGAGTAGATAGAGGGCAGTACCACCACTGTGCTGCATTTTGAGGGCTACTCAGGAAGTTTTACTGTGTTGCTGAAAATGTTCCTTGTGGTTTTTTGCAGTTGAGCAAAAGGGATTACAAAAAGCCTCAGCTAAATCTGAGAGGACTGTTTCAGACAATGAATATGCTCTTAAAGAAATGTAATATCCTTGTTATAGTGGAAACTGTGAGGCAGGATAGAAATGTAAAATGTATATTCATAAGGGGACCAAGACATCCACTGAATTATGATGGGAAAGTTAGTAGCCAAACTCCTGTTTGGAACAGTACAGTGTCCAAGCATGTAAATTAAAGCAACTCCTTTTGGCCTATTGGGCCATTTTATATTCAGAGAACAGCACCTCATGTCAAGAGGGTGACGTAGATAAACAAGCATGAGCCAGTGCTAGGAAGTTATTTCTGCCATGATTGTAAGGGCAGATGGAGAATACATGGTATTTAGCTTAGAATAGTATATATTTGCACCAGATCACTATCCATCAGCAAGTTTTGATATTTTTTGCCAGGTACCAAAACCTAGGATATTTTTATACTTGAGACTAAAAGCTGTTTTTTCACCCATTCATAAATATAGCCCTCATTTGCATTATCATCTAGTTCTCTAAATGTCATTTTTTAAATATGAATTTATTAAATGTCAGTTGAGCAGAGTAATTTGAATAGTTATTTTCCCTGCTATTATTCTGTTGCCACTATCCTCCTATTAAGGACATTTTAACTGCTGATTGCTTATATTACTGATTGGAACCTTTGTTTGTTGTTAAAGACATGCTGGGTTTTTGGTTGGGTTTTTTTTGTTGTTGTTGTTTGTTTTTTATGTGGCCTGATTTTTATTTTTCTCCATTAGAAGCCAGTGCAGACAATGGAATATAATTGCAAAATCATAGTGCAGATTCCACTTTGTTGTGAGGCATTTTTGTCTTACGCTGAAGATAATTCCTTCTTTCTACCTCAAGCTGGATCTTGGTGTTCTTTTAATTTCTCTTCATTTTGTATCATTAGAAGATTTCCAGAAATGATTCAGTTAATTGCAGCTACAATTGTCACTATGAACTTATCAATCTTCTACAAAATCTTATTCTCTATTTAATGTTGTAGCATATGCACATTAATCAGTGTGCTACTTCTGCTTTCTAATGAAACAGAGACTTGTAATACTTTTAAAGAAATAATAACAAACTGACTGCTGTGCAGGACGTTACCAGGTTGTAAATAAGGTACTGGTAGTTTTGTAATCATCCCCATCCTCCAACTCTTACATCATCAATGTTTTTACTCATCATACCTTTAGATTCAAATACTGGGGACTCAATATGTACTTGAAATTTGGCAGCTACTCACCTTCTAATGCGAACTGAACTAAATGAGAAAGTAAATATGACTAGAAAATAACTTATTTCTAACTTTTATTTTTTAAAAAATACAGCAATAAAGCAGGAGACAGTAAATCCCATGAGAGTGTGCAAGTCTAATGTTCTGCTTGCAGTGACATCTAGTGGTGCAGGTTCCCTGGGCTAAGTGGGAGAACCCAGTACAAACATAAGAAAACGTGGTAAAACAAAAATAGCCCATGAAAATTAAATAATTAACTCTCTGATTATAGGAACTAGTACTGACCTTAGAACCATGCCTTTATTTACAACAGGCATGTCTTGAAAGTCCTTTGTAAAAGAGCACTTGTATGATGTGTGTTTCCTGAAAGCCATGCTCTTATTTTTACCCATCATCTTTCTCATCACTAAATAAATCATAAGACAGCAGAAGTACTGCTTGTGAATCGAGGTAGAAGCCATGGTATTTTTGAAAAGTAACAATGCCAAACAAGTAGGTATAAGTATTTCTCATATGGGCAAACAGAATTAAACTAAAACAACAAAAAAAAAATTAGTTACTTTCCTGTCCCTTCCCACAGTCACCAGGATGCTCTGATGCTGCATTCAAGCTTGATTTTTAAATGTCTTGCTTTGAAACAGGAAAAGTACTTACAAAGGGATTAGCTGATTGCAGTAGCTTAGTCCCATTCAAATAAAGGCCCCAGGTCATACTCATGATAGGGTGGCTGGTATTTTTAGAAATTATGTTATGTGATGATCAGGTTTAGGAAATCCGGATGATTTCTAGTTCATTTAGGTTGAATTTTGGCTGGTGGAGATCTGATCAGCAGCAGAAGTCAAGAAAGTGCCACCCATTGATGAGTTTTCCCCAGACTTAGCCAGGCAAACAGCTTATGTTAGATGAAGCAGCCAACTTTCTAGATGGATTTTATTTATTCCTTTGAGAGATCATTTTATCCCTTCCCCCTCTACTTCCCCACATTTTTATTTTTTTATGCTAAAACCTGATGCATATTTCTCTACAGAGTTTAGGAACCCACATTCCAAATCACATTTTCTTTTCAGTTGCATCAAAAACCTACAATGTATTTCCAGAAAATTAAATATATGTTTGCATTCTTTTCCCAGTATTAATCAGTATTGAATGGGTTTGCTTCTTTCAAACCTTGTTTTTTCTAAATAAAACCAGTGGGGATGAAGAGGCAATATTCCTTCTGAACAGTTTTATTGATTACCAGGGGAATTTTTTCAACTATCCAAAGTGCCTGGAATAATCTAGGATTTGTTTAACCAGGCAATTGTTATAATTGCATCTGTGTATCCATCTACTGAAATATTCTTAATGTTTAGGGGAACAGTATCAGTGTTAAAGACAGGACATTGAACTCCACATTTCACAGAAGCATTACTGGGAATTATGAAACAAAATTTAGTTTTAAAAAAGCCTGAACTGAATTTATGTTATCTCTTAAGCCTGCAGAAAGATGTAGGCAATTTGGAAGTGGATCTGTAGATAAAAAAGACAAATTTCACTAAAAGTCTTTCATTTTGGTGTACAACTACATTTTAAGTTTCTGAGACTTAAGCTTTCCCCCTCACTTTTGTTCTATGTGCTCAATATTGTCTTCCTTCTGACACAACTCTGACAGTTTTGAAGGATTTGGCTAAGCACAACCATGGCTGGAGACAAACCCTGTGGGTTCATGGGTTTGCTGTGGTGGTGGGAATAGCAAGGAAAGATCTGAGGAATATGTGCAAATTTTTATCCTTTATTCTGGGAGAAACATTTATATCCTTCACCCTGCAATAGCAGGTATTTTGAACTGATCTTAGTGAAAACAAAGATTTACTCTTTAGAAGTGGTGCTTGGACATTGCCTATCAAAAAGTAAATATGTATGTGCTTAGCAAAGACTGTGAGAGAATTCCTCCCGTTTTCTAAACAGATTTCTCTTTCAGAACTGGCCATTTGCTCCTGCTGTGGATGCCTGAAAGTGATACTCTCTTTGAGCTTTGTGCTGGGTACTGATGAGCTTCATAAATGATTGAGCTCATGATTGACCTCTCAGTATAACAAAGAAGGGGAAATAGTTTTCTTAGAAGCAGTGAAAAGAAGCAGCATTTCTTGTAAACATAAAAGCTATTTATAAATCTCTATGCATTATATGACCAGTTCTTAGTGCTCAAGCAGAGACCTTTCCACACACAGCCAAATGAGGCTTCAGGAGAATGTGTAAACTGGTCCCCAAATTTGCAAACATTAAGTAGTGGTCAAGACTCAGTAACAGGTGTTGCTAAGGTTTGTTTCTCTGGAGCTGTGCCCTGATAAACAACCTTGGCTCTGGTTTTCCTGAAAAAAGCCCTGTACATCTTAAAAACTGTTTTCTGTTGAGCTTTGACTTATCCATTCTATCCACATTTACAGCTGCATTCCAGTAGATATCAAGGTCTCCCAGCTGCTCAATAGAGCCACCAAACACCATCTCTTCTTACTGGACTCCTTTGAAAAGCACGGAGGAAAGAGAAGGGAGAAAACCCCTAATTTGATGTGCCAGAAAAGTAAAGTAAAAGAGGTGGAGAAGAAGCAATGCAGTTCTGGTAACTGAAATCTATGGGAATTGCATGTTTGATTCCAGGAGCACAGCTGTGCCTTAGGAGTCTGGGTTACTGGGAACTCATTAAAGTAATATACAAATATTGACTACTATTGAGGGCAACAGCTGTGAAGTCACACTTGAAAATTCAATAAAAGTAGCTTTGTGCTCTAAGGCTTATGCAAGAAGTATCATGGAAAAAGGCATTTTAACCAAAGTACAGTTTTTGATGCTTTTGACATTTAAACAACTCTGTATGTTTTATCAGTTGCACTGATAATTAGAAGAAATAGTGCTCACAACTGTGCTTCTGGAAAGCATCAAGGGACACCACAGGAAACTGTCAGTTCCAAATTCACTTATATTTCTGCTAATAATTCCAATGAGTTGTAATTAATAGCAGAACTGGGAGTGGTAGGAGAGAATCTGTAGATTTCTGGATAAAAATTGCATTTGGTCATTTTTCAAACTGTATTTAATAGTGCAAAATCCCTAATGCTACTTGATACTGGATCACATCTGTATCCACAGCCCACATGGCTGTTCAAACTTCAGATAAATACTTTCTCAGTTGTTGAGGCCACTGATTTACTTTGTTCTGTGTTCTTCAGCTACTTTACCTCCAAGGTCTCGTTCTCTGTGTTTCAGTGTCAAAATGTTTACTTCCTTTAGAAAACTGTAAAGTACTTGCATGTCTTTCAATTGTACCCTCAACAGAACAGCAGCAGGAAAATCAATAGGGAGTCATTCTGTCCAACACTTCAAGAACCAATACTGAACAATTTCTCTTCTTCCTTTTTTCAGTGATATAGAAATAAGTGGTATCAAAAATAAAAGGTAATATATTTGCACATTCAGGAATTCGCAGAATTTCTTTTCATTGTAATTTTGTGGTGTATTTGGATGAAACTCTGCTTTGGTAACACTTGTGCAAATCTACCAAAATTAACTAATTGCATTATGTTGTTTTCTTTCACATATGTTTTACATCTTGACAACAGCTGATACTGTTGTAAAAAGTGTAAGGTTTACCTTTGAACTGTGAAGTGATTAGCACAGTGAATTTGGGTGTTTTGTGCTCCATCATTTGCTAAATGCAAAAGGCTATCATTAAAATTGCTGGGTTAAAATTAACAGTTAACAGTAAACACATTTGGAAATAACTTTCTGGATAAACAGCTATAAGAAGACAGACTGAGTTATGAAAGATAATGAGGCTTGATTCTTTTTTTCACAAAACCAATAAAATACTCCAAAACCCCAAGACATTCCATTCCTGATTATAAGTTAACCCATACTACATTTTTTCAGTATTATAAACTTAGGTAAATTAGAATATATTTTAATATAGATGATTGAGCATGAAATTAAAATACCTTAAAATATAAATTCTCAGGACAGGTCTCATGATTAAACAAGCTTAAATAGACAATTGCAAGGTTGGAATGAAATATTGTGGTGTTTCTAATGTGTAGCTGCATATCCTTGTTTGCTTTGTCATGTTGTAGGAGTGTTCTCCTTTGGCTTCTGAAATCAGCTGGCAATGCAAACTCTCCTGACTATCCAAGGGGAGCATTCATGGCTCTGCCTCTCTGGTGCCTCTGTTGATAAAAAGGGAGTGTGAAGATACGTATGCTCAACTTGAATAAACAGTTCTGATCTATTCACAAATCACAATAAATGTGCATCTAAAGTGAAGTAGAGAATTTCATTGGTATGCCCACCTGCCTTGATGTGCTGATTTCAGTTATGTTTTTCTCACTCTTTTTCCTTTGCTTTTTTATTTTTTTGATAATAAAACAACAAGTTTTCTCTTAAAGAAAAGGAAAAAGCATTAAGAAAACAGATGCTAGCTGCTTCCAAGGCACTTTGAAAAGCTGATTATCAATCTATAAGCTAGATTCTTTGAGCTTTCTTTGAGTTCTAGTTCTTTCTAGTTCTTTGAGCTAGATTGTGATCTGTTTACTGAAGTGTTAAAAGTTTTTCCTTTACTTTATCTGACCTATGTGTAGTCCTAATGATCCAAGAAGGAACCATGTAACAATGAAACATGAGGGTCAAGAATGAAGAACATTCTGAAAATATCATCATCTGTTCAGAATAGCCACAAGCAATAAACTGATTATTTACTTTCATATCTAGACAAAAATTATAAATATTTAAAATAAGTTAAAGAATACACAGGAGCTTAACTGCATATTTTCCTGGACAACTTGCCAAAGCAAACAGTTTGCAATATTTTCTGAAATAATATGTCTTAATACAAATAGTCCCTGGTGCTGGGTCCATGGTTTTGCAGTTGATGGGAGGTACTGTGATATTCATAAAAATAAATCCTCCTCAAGTATATGGTGATACAAAAAAGGCAGCTTTTTGCTTAGCAAATCCCCTGTGCTTAGTTAGAATCTCAAATATTTTCTGAGGCACTCCAGTAAGACTTAGACTGTCTCCAGATGTTTTGGTACAGTGAATGCTGAGGCTCAAATTCACTTTTAATGAACCATATTTTAATGTCAGTCTCTCCTGTCTTCTTAAATGACAAAGAGCTTATCTGACTTTGTAATGAATTGCACAACTGTATCCTTTACTGAGCCTCAGTCTCAGAGTTGTGCTGGTCCATGATAACATAGGTTGGCAGCCTAAGTAAACTGCATTGAAGGTCTGTTACCAAAGCTCCAGAACTTGAAGAAATTATGTCCAACACAGCAGGAGCTGAAATTTCTACTGAGGAGAGCTATAGGTGTAGATGGGAGATGGGTTAAAAGGGCTGAAAAAGTTATAAAGTTGGGCATGGCAATACATGAGGAAATACTCAGCTGAAAAACTAATCATAAACAAACCATGCAATATCTGATTCAGACAGTAATCAAGTCTGATTAGACTATATGTGTGCTTGTTGGGGAGTCTGTAAAAGTGTAGGTCATCATGCAGGTGTCTAAATCAATTGACTTTTTAATAAAGGCATGTGAAAATTAAAGATGGTACCAGTAGTTTTGGTACATAAGAAGTCTAAGATTTATATCTATATATATGTATAAGGAATAAAGAAGTAGCAGTAAAGAACACAAGATGTACTGAGATGCACCAAAAAAAAATAAATGCTGTCAGTACGTTGTCTACATAGCAATATTTGCTAGGTAAGAGAGAGAGCTTGCAAGGCAGTCACAAAAAGATGGATGTATGGAGTGAGGACTCACAAATTATAAAATGAGGCAGAATCTACCTTGGACTTTCAAAGGACGTGCCAAACTAGAAATCAATACCACTGTATATTTTGGAAGTAAGGAGGAATTGGAGGAGGCTAATCAATGGTCATGAAATAGTTTATGAAAGACTCAAAGGAAGAAAAATAATATTTTGCCTCTATGCTCATGCTCAGGAATGAAGCAGATACTGGAAGAAATTGCTAATTGAGGAACCTCTCTGAGATGAACAACTAGTGAGATGTACTTTTTAAATCTGGCTCTGTTACTATAAAAGTTATAAACCCAAATCTTTCTACTTTTTTTAGTGACATTTCTAATGATCACTAGCTCACCTGTTTCAGATGTTTTAAGTAGTCATGGTCTCAGCTATGAGGGAGTCCCTTCCTGCACATTTAGAGTTTTACTTTCTATGTTTGCTTCTGTTTCTTGTAGGTGAATTGTTTGTTCCTCCTCTGTCTGGACACTGGGCTCTGATTTCTCACTGTAGTACTCTCTATTATGCAAAATAAATTAAATTTTTCTTGAAGATTTAATATTTTGGGGTCTATGCACTGACAGATATTTACAGTAATGTAGGAAACTTATCAAAATGAATTTAATTTTATTCATCAAGTAGAATATGAAACAGTGGCAATCATGAAAAGAGGTGAAGTGTTTGTCCCATTTGGCATTTCTCTTAAAAGCTGCATTGATTGATTGAAATGTTCTGAGTGAGCATTTGGACCAATGTTTCTACTTATAGGTTTCATTAGGCATTTCAAAATCATATTTTCTCTCTTCAGTTCTACAAGGCCTGACTAATACCAGATTTACCTTTCTTTTCTCCACATGTACATTGTGTTGTACAGGCAGTCAGAGCTCTGCTGCTGGTGGGTGTTTAAAGTCCTGTTTGAATCTCTTTGGAATTACAGAGAAAACATCCCAAGTGCAGTGAATGTTTTAGGTAAACATTTAATAAAACTGTCATGCTTCTACTGCTTAGTAGATCTCTGGCAGCATCAGAAAGGAAAACCTTTGTGGCCTTTAGGCATAGAAAAGTGTCTGGGAATATAAACCGACTTGAATTTTGGAGTATTACAGTTTTAAAAAAAATCTATTCAGGACATTTTCTGTGCAATTTAAGACAAACTTCCATCAACTGCAACATGAACCTCTCTTTGGGTGTCCTGTCTGACACCTTGTTAAAAGGAATGCCATAGTAGAATGCATTTTGTACACTGGCTACTGGATAATCTGTGAATCTAAAGTGGGCACTGGGACTAGATTGGAACTTCCAGATGATTGGGTTTAGGCTTAATCTTCCTGTAAACAATCCTTGAGACTCTGCACAGATTCCAGAGGAGTTTTCAGCACACTGAAGCAGACTGCCAGCCCACTGACTTGTGGAGCCTGTAAGCAGGCCTGGGCTTTGAGGGCTGGAAGCTGCTGTACTCAGGAATTCAGAGCTGTGAGCAGAGGCAATGGGATCATATTCTCCACCACTTCCAAAGGGTTATGTGGCTGTGGTCCAGCCAAATGGGAGATTTGGACTCTGTACAGAGGAGGTTTCCCTGTGTCTTCTCAGGGAGAGGTGACGTGTTCTAAAGTATTCTTTCAATTTCCTGGGAAAGGGTGGGAAGGGTCCATTCCATCGGATTGCCAAGTACTTTGGACCAAGTAGGTACACATGACAACTGTCTAGAGTACAGCAGGAAGCATGGCTACTTAGGACCATCTTTCAAGGATATTCTAGTTCAGCTAAGGATTTTATAGTTTTAGCTGCAAAATAGAACATTGAGTTGAGGAACTGCAGAAATATCATTGCACAGAACCTTGGTGTTTACTGGGGGGAGTCAGGGAGCAGGGAGAAATTGTGCCAGGTGAAAGATATGTACAACAGTAGCATTTTAGAAAAATGATAGTGTGATAGCATCCAAAAAACATTTCCTGACTGTCACTTTGATTGACATTCACTGAGGTTGACTTTCCCATTCCTACTATGGCATCATCATCTTTAAATACAATGGACTTGAACAACATGAATAATGAAAACCACAGGATTTTGGGGCCAGAGTAGTGAATCCTGATCTCCAAACCCTGCATGTCTTTGCTTAGTAGCTTCTGCTTGTTTATGTTAGTCATTTTCTAGTGAGTTCTATATACATGTATTTGCCTCATGTTTGTAAATGTTCTGAGGGGAAAAACAATAAATGGTGATTAAGTTTTGAACAGTTACATCCCAGAGAACATATAACATCTACAACCACCTAGAAATGTATCTTTCAGATGCAGAAGCCTAAAGGAAATAGAAATAGCTTTTGTTTTCCCTGTGTTTATTTCCTGTCTTGTATTACTTTTATTAAATTTCTATCTAAAATTCAGTTGTCTATTCAGTAAATGCTAGTATTAGTCAGGCCTTAGATAGTATAAATATTGATTTACTCTGACAGAGAAGAGAATCAGTTTCTCCGACATATGTGAAAATACCCAGTAGAAGATTTTATTCTGTACGCTTGTGCACTTTGTGTGTCTTTGAAATGTGCCATACATGGTAAGTGAACTGGGGACACTTAAGCAGTGAAAGCAGTTGCTTTATTTCAACACTTAATATCTTCCAGAGTATCCTCTTACCAAGCCCAGTAAATATGTCATGCTGAATGCAAACTCCCCAGCTATATTCAATTGAATAAACAAAAGCTGAGTAAATAAGGCTGTGAAAAACAATAGTCTGCTCTGTTCTGCGAGTGTCCTGGTATACTCACTATGTGAAAAGAAGCTAAAAATGTTGTATCTATTACTGTAGGGGGAAAATAAAACTACAAAAGTATATAGTGCTCTGTATCATATTCCATTCACATTCCAATTAACCTTGGAGATTGTTTTTGTGAGCTATACTCTTTATCTTACACAGCCACCTAAGTGAAAGGAAGTGAATAAGGGTTGACCTATGTAGCTGGGCTGTTTCTTCTGTAATGCTGTAGTTTTACTTTCACAAGTTTTAAGGTAAGGTCTTCTTCAGCAGAGGACTACATTTGCTGCAGCAGCAAGGCAAGTTTCATTCTTACCCAGTCAGGATGCCTCATGGAGAGATACCATATGGGGAGTGTGTATTTTTAGTGGGCTCTGAGCGTATTCCAAACTTGTGGAAATCAGATGAGGAGGGAGAGGCTCTTTGACTTAGAACTGAGGGCCTCTTCACTGCTTAGTCAAAGAACCTTAAGCACTTTCTGGCATTAGTAGTTCCCTGCACTCTCCCAGTTAAGTAAAACTTTAAGTTGTTAGTTTTGAGTTTGTTTTGGTTTAGTGACTTTTTCTTCTGAATCTTTTAAGACAATCCAGCTTATTGTGCTACTCTGTCCATTCTCCCTTCTCAAGAGATAGTAATGGGCTCACTACAATGGCTTCAGAGAGACTGTTACATAAAGTATGAGTGGCTTTATGTAATGGCTTCAGCATTCTGGTCTGTAACATCATCCCTCAAAGGCCATTGCAAACTCATGGATTGGGGAGAGGCTCTCACCTGCTCCAGTTTCTAACTTTTCTTTCTTCCTTATTTCATTCTTTGTACTTTGCCCAATTAGCCATGTTGCATGTCAAAGGTAATGCTGTATTTGTGTTTTTGTACATTTCAATCAAATGTCCTGTCCTTTATGTCTAATACTTTATATTTCTCAGTGTTACTTTACCTGTGGGAATTTTTGTAGGCTGTTGAACATTTTGGATCCAGGTTTGCCATTACTTTTATATTCTGTGTAATCTCAATTTTCCTATTTGCTTTGCTAGCAAACACAGCTTAATTTGTCAGGTCTGTTTTTCCTCTGTTGTTCTTGTTTTCTAAATTGACTTTGACTATGAATGCAGAGATGATCTTGACTCCACTTCAGTCTCCACTCCAAAGTAAGCATTGCTGGATTCCTAACTTGGTTTTGTTCCTGTTGCTGGTAGTTCTCTTCCCGTTAGTTGTTACCTTCCTGTGGATTTTAATCAAACCCATTTGAAAACCTGTAACATTCTAAATAGACATTATTTTAAACATCCAAAGAGCTTAGTTTTCCCAGTGCTTCTCTAATTTTCCATGTGTAGCTGCTGGACTAATTAAAGATACTATTTCTAAGTGGAAGTGTGATCTGCCTACTCACAGAACACCATGGCAAAGCATATTGTGGTATAAATGTACAGCACTAGATGCAATTTTGGTAGTGTGATTAAATATATTTAAGGGGATATAAGAGTCCTTATTTTTAACATTTTTTACATCAATTTTCTAAAATTATTGCACTTATATTGACAATATTTCACTTTCAGTGCCGTAAGTGAAAAAAAAGAATATGTGACGATGTATTTTACGTACATTTAATGGGACAAGCTAAAGTGTGAATGAGTTTATTTGCTGTAACTTGTGAAAGCAGAATGGTATAGCAGAAAAAAAGGAAAATGCCTTACTTAGGAAGATAATTCTTTGAAGGGATTACATTTTTAAGAGGAGAATATGTAACATAATACAGAAGGATTAAAAAATGCTGCATGAAAGATAGCTTTGCACTCCTATTTCCACATATATGCCTGGGCAAAATGAATGAATTTAAGGGTAACCCTGTGCTACAAAGCAGTTAATTGTGGAGGCCAGATAAATGGGAAAATATTAACTATATTTAAATTCATAGATTGATAAGTGGGTTTTGAAGTTTACAGTTTCCAAAAGGGAAGTAGTTTTGGAAACAGCCTTATGTAAGGCAGATATTACAGACCTTAAGTGGACGTCTGTGTACACTGCAGTATGTGGGTCGTCCTCAAAAAAGAATTGACTGCCTGTTACTGGTTTGAAGGCAAACCAGTGGGAGGAGTTAACTCCACACAAATATCTTGTGAGAGATTCCAAGACAGAACTACAATTGGATAGGAAAATTAAAATGAAGGCAATAGTACAGAAACACTGGCTAAAATTGACAAAGTCAGAGTACAGCCTGACACCCTGTTGGTTTTGGTGGTGGTAGCAGTCCAATTAAATGGTGGCTACAGTCCTGTTGGAATGCTGGATGTGGTTTTGTCAAAGCAGTGATCCTGTAGAAAGATCTGGTCCTTCTCTGGAGGTCCAGTGATGGTTATCAAGCTCTTGTCCTCTGGGAATCCAGTGGTAGTGCTCTCATGGTGTTCCAGGCCTCAGACTATATAAAGGTAGGAATGTGCATTTCCTCCCCCTGGGCAGGGCATCTCCCAATGGGATGATGTAATTCTGGGAGTCATTCTGTGAGACCTTTATGGCCTGTTAGTGGAAAGGGTTCCCTCAGGGTGGCTGTTGCCTCCCTGGAGGGAGTTATCAGGGCTGAGTCACAGAGAAGATAAGGAGCAGTGCCCCAGCCATTTTACCAGATTATTTAGATGGTAGTAGAATACATACTTTTGGTTACACCTTACACTGTAACCCAAAACACTGAGTACGTGCACTTCAATGCAGTGGTATCAACTTACCAAGAGACAAATAACTTAGTCTATATAAAATAATAAAATTATTTAACTATGGAAATGATACAAAATTGTTGCTGTTAAACCTGAAGTAACTTCTATACATGTTTTTTTTTATTTGTCTGTCCTTGTTTCTTGTTTTGCTGCTTTGTTTCAGGAAAAAGAATTCTGAAGTTCCATTGATACCTAATTGTTTTTTAATGAGGAGGTAATCAGCAATCTGAAATTCATGATCTTGACTTTCGATGGAAAATTTTATTTTTAGGTTTTATGTAGAAGTTTGGACATCACTAAGAAAGCCACATTCAGTGGAGCTTTAGGATAACCTGTTCAAGTGCTTGTTCACAAGCTATTGCTTACCAGGTAGCTTTTCCTGCCATCAACACCTTCACAATGTTTTTGCTTGTTGCTTTTCTTTGCATCATTTCTCTATTAAAAAAAAAAAAAAAACCCAAAAAAAACCCCCTCATGTGTGTAAGGAGGCCACCTGTAAATTATAAATTTAAACGTTAAGATGATGTGATAGGGACCTCACTCCTGGAATTTTAGGTAACAGGTGGGTGCAATGGTAATGTGATTCATACATAATTGTGAATGTTGTCCCTCTCCTTTCTGTTACTTTCCTTTCTCAGGGAAATGTGGCTTTCTGTAAGTGCTTGTGTGTCAGAGAAACTGTAATGTCTGGTAGGAACAGTCGTTTTGTGGGTACAAGAATAGAATAGCCAGGAATAAACTCGTAGCCTAAAGTAAAAGACTTGTTATGGGTACCAGAAAAGGCACCGTGTACCAAGGTATGGAGAACACAACAGACATTACAAAAAAGAAGGTCATTTTTGTTTGTAATTTTGAGGTGTAAAGGATTATATACTGAAGGCTTTGTGTAATGCAATAAGATGCTTTTATTGTTTATTTGTCATATTTGGTGCTGCTGGACACTGCACACTGCTATAATTTGGGAACCTTTTATAATTTGAGACTGCATTTCTCATGGATAATTGTTCTTTGTAAGGAATCTAGTTCTTTGAATGTTGTGTACAGCTTCACACTCTTCCTTTCAGCACCTGCTGTTTAGGGTTTTTTTTAACTACCTGCCCCTTCCCACTTGAATCACTGTGGAATGCAGAATATTTCAAGGTTTCTTTGGAAAAAATTTCCAAATTATATCTAATGATATTGTGGGATTGTTTTATATTTTTTGTAGGTATAAAATAATCTTATTGTTTTGGCCTGAGAGGTTTATAACCTCATATGATTTCTTGTTGCTATTATCTACAAACGCTTCTCAAAAGTTTAAGGATCATAAGTCCTATTAAATAAATACGCACAGAATCAATTTTATTTAATTGACAAGCTGTCTAGGTGGCTCAAAACTGTAGATGATGTGTTTCTTAATATGTCTATAACTACAATGAGAGAAAAAATGAAATGCCACAGTTGTGGTGGGGGTTTTTTTGTTGTTTTGTTTATGGTGGGTTTTTTTGTTTGTTTGTTTGTTTTTTGTATGGGCTCTGCCTGCCATTACAAGAAAAGCTTCATCTTGGGGGTAAAACATATCTCAGGAAATATTGGCTCTGTAGATCATTCTTTAAAGAATGTAAAATACCACTGAGAAATATGAAAATTAATTCAAAATATTACATTATCTATGGTTTACCATGGGAAATTTGTGATGGGAATTTCCCTTTAGCAGGATAATTTAAGTTTTTTTAATAAATTAATCCTATGGGAATTTCTGTTAATTATTACTATATTTTTATATCATTGTATTAATTGCTGGATCAAATAGCAGTATTTAGAATAATGTTAGTCTTAATATTGTTTTATTTTCCTTAAAATGGCATAGTTTTTTTATTATTATGTACAGTATTATGAAGCTCGATGTTCATGCACACTCTTACTTATTCAGCAAAGATTTTGTGTGCTGAAAAGGTACTCTGGGTCAAAGTAATGTGGAGGGCTTACCCAATTAAAGCTGATGTGTATCTGAATTACTTAATGGACTAATCTAGAGCTTCCTTCAGAGCTTCTTTGAATACAGCTGCAATTGTGGTGAAATAAAAAGCCATGAGTTTTGGGTTTTATTTAAATTTTTCCTGAATAAATCCAAAGAAACTGGGTGATGTTTCCTCTGCATGCTGGAGATGGAGAAGTGGAAGGCAAACTAAAAAGGACTTTTAAGCAGCCAGTCAGATCTGCAGCAGTCGGGCTCTCCATCCTTTCACTTGTGCTGGTGGCATTGACAGCACCGAGCCTTGGAACTGAGGAAGAACTGCAGGATTGTTCAGCTCAATTGTTGATGCAATTGTAAACACGGTATGGGAAAAATTGAAATGCAAATTACTATCTTTTAACTTGAAAAGAGGGGCATATGGTGCTCTTACATTAGTTTATTTTATTTTAGGGGTTTGTGCACTGGATTTTTATTTTTATATATATGTACATGTATATATGGGGGTTTTTTTAGCAACAACTAAGTATCTTTTGCATTTCTATAAATTTGGAAAATTTGGAACTTAAACTTCTGCACTTCAAGATATGTAAAGTGCTATATGTCTGTCTTGACAGTGAAATTATTGGAAATTAACAACAGTCATGTTAAAGACATTTTTCGCTTTTATAGTGTTGGTGGAATTTTGAAGGGAGGTTGGCATAGCTGGTTTAAGTTATTCTTGCAACACTTGCTGCTTATGTAGTTATTTATCAGGCCATCTTTCTAACAGGAGAAGCAAACAGTGGTTGATAACAGCCCAAAACACAGGCAAATAGTAATAGACATTTTCTAGAATAAAAATTTTATATACATTTTAAAAATTTATATGGGAAAATATAGGAAACTAAAAATAGAGGTGCCTTGCTTTGTTCTTGTCAGTACTTTCTTGCTTTTTCTGGGTTTTGTATGTTTGTGGTGTTTAATTTATTGATCATTTTTACAGCATGGTCTTACAAAAATTTGAACAAACAGGGTCAGTGAGTCATAGTCTGGAGCAGCAACATTTCTCAGGCAGCATTGTCTAATTAGAAATGTATTGTCTATTTATTTTACTTCTTTAATCTATACTGTAACCGAGGGTGTAGGGCTGTGGTGTCTGCCCCGGTTTCCTGCGCTCTGAGCTGAGTTTGACCCTGCAGGTGCTGCTGTGATTTCGCCTCCTCAGGGCGCTGTCAGTGCATCAGGTTACGTTGTTCCTCCTCCCAGCCAGTAACAGGCCGAGTGACCCTTGTAATCCCGGGTTTAGGACGAGACAAAGCAGTCTTTGGTGGTTTTCTAATTGCTCCACTGCCCAGTGTTAAGCACCCACCCGTTCATCACTTATGAGCTCTCCGGGGGCTGGCAGAACTTTCCTGCCTAGTTCAGCATTCAGAGTTGCTTCTCTCTTTCCTAAGTCCAGATTTGGCTCAAACTTTGTGAGATGCATAAATGTACTTCATTAAAATATTTCCTTCTGTCTTCTGTGTCTCAAGAGCTTCACCTTCAACAGAGTTTAAACTGTATTACACTTCCATGCAGATATTTTAGAGGAACAAAACCTGTGTCTGTAGGAGCAATGAGCAGCTCATTTCGGTGGCCTCTGTCGAGGGCACAGACATCTCATTGTGTGGTTGGACACTGAGAGCTGTGCAGAGCAGGAATCTCCTTGGGTTCTGTCTATCTCTGCAATATCTTTTTCTTTTCTCTGATGAATAAGACAATGTACCTGATGATATGAAGCTAAGCCAAACCCGCCCCACCCCCCAAACAACAGCCCCCACACTTCATTTGAGAGAGATGGGTGGAATTAGTGGAGTTGTGACCTCGTATAATATTGGTTTCTAAGGTCAGTTCTTATGTCCAAAACTAGATTTGTTCCATGCTTTGCAGCTGCACTGGATTAAAGACTCATGGTTTTATTACTTCATAATTTGACAATTTCTCCATCTCCTTCTTACTGAGGGTTAATGGTCATCTGATGTGTCCAAGGTCACAGAAACTTCAGTTGCATGTATTACAGGGCTGGTATATATATATATATATATATTATATATATATATTATATATGTGTGTGTATATATATATATTTCTGGATGATTCTGTCTCATAAATTTGGAATAGATGGTAATCACTGATCTGTGAAATTGTATATGCATCTGTGACTATAGTTTTACAAATAAAAATTCCTCACCAGGGGAGTTACATTATAGTAAAGTGGTGACTTCTACCATGTGTCAAGAAATAGCTTGGTGTATGCAAATTAATTCTCCCTGAAAATATTAATTTTCAACTCCTTTGACATTATTCATGTTATTTCACAGAAAACACTTTAGAATCTGAGCTGACATTTTTTTCCTTGAACATATAGCTGAAGGGCTAATAATTTAAGATAAATATAATTTTTTCTTGAAGTGGACAGAATTGAACTCAGCTGTTAATGAGCACATCTTTTATAAACAATGTTTTTAAAAATCCAAAGGAAAAGGAATAATTTAAAAAGTTAAGGACCAAGAAAGGAATTAGAGAAAAGTGACTGTATAAAATGTGAACATGATTTAAAAAGAAGAGTTTCAGGAGAAAAAGAAAAATTCTTTTTATATCATGTGGCCTGATGTGCAGTGAAAGGGATTAAATTGAATATTGATTTTTGGAAAGGTATGACTATGCTGTTAAAATTATAAAGAAAAAAACCCTCAAAACACTATACAAGAAAACAATGAGAGAATTGATCCCCAAGGAAAGTTGCAGCTGAGGGCCATATTCCAGTTGCCATGTCCTCAAGGGAGAGTTGTGGATTCTGTAAGTGGCAGAAATGCTTTGGGCTGATGATGGTAATCAAATAAAAAGTATCCAAATAATTGACAGTGAGGGTGAGAATGTAAAGCTAATGATGAAGAATTCCCACCTAAAAAACCCTCAGCAGAAACAAAGAACTGATGTCCAGTGTGATGAAGGATGAAATGCAAGGTAGTAAAGAGTGTAGAGATTAGGTCATTTTTTCAAGTTGGCCAAAAATAAGATAGATGAAAGAATTAATCCCTCATAATTAAAGATGTGCAAATTACTTGACTAGGCTGAAGCTTAAGCAACTGAAGTGATTCTTTTCAAAAACATAATTTAGCTTTCAAGGGGTTTCAAGGGGAGAACTAACTGGCTAATGAGATTTGTACTGGCCACGTCATGGAGTCTCAAAAATGTTCCAAAGTAGGAGGTCTGCCTTCTTCAGATGTACAGAGAGATAGTTTAACTTCTTCATTCCAAGTGGGAGGTTTGGTCTAGATATGCATTAGTCAAGGCTTATGTAATAGTGTCTTTTCACGTCCAGGAGTGAGAAATGCACTTTAAAAGGATAAGAACGGGAGATGAGAAGATTTGAGTGCTAGAAGGTGGAAGAGTGATGAAATAAAATATGTGACCAAATCTGCTGTCCTAAAAAAGTTTCCTCTACATCTCTGTCATCAGAATTCATAGGTATGTGATGAGGAATTAAAAAGGAAAAGAAAAAAAGGATTTTTTTGCCAATTTATTGATTTCTGAAAGCCTTTTCTTGAAAGGACCAAACAGCTTGGGTCTTTCCTGTGTCACACAAGTACAGATCATCAGCTACTGTTTTGCTTTCTTGGAACAAGAAATTATTGTGTCCTCCTGCTATACTGTGGTTGAAGCACAACTTTTGTTTCAGTGCCTCCTCCCTTTCAAGATATTTATATACGCATCAGCTGTATTTTCAGCCAGCTGTAGGTTAAGAAAAGGAGTTTGAAACACTTAACTTTTCTTTTTATAGGGTGTTATGAGGCAGAAGTTGCTTTTGGTTCAGCAGACCAGAAGAGAGTGAGAGTGTATTAGGGAGCATGGTTTTACCATTGAGACTAGATCTATATACTGTTCTTCCCAGTGGGAATACTTCATGCAAGAACAGACAGTTTTTCAGACCATTTTCGAAGATCTGTTAAAAAACCCCACCCAAAGCAACTCTGATATTGCCCCAGATTCCAAGTCAGAATCAGCTCTACCGGATAAGACTCTGATCAGTGTTCATGTATTTATTCATTTATTCAGAAATGCTTTCTCTGGGTGCATTGTTACCCTCTAGCCCTGTCATACAGAGTATCGGGGTGGGGTTCTAGGGGAATTCTCTCAACAAGTATTATACTGCGAGACGTGCAGAAATGAAATATGGAACAATATTGGGTAGATGTTCAGAGATGTTTATCTCTCCCAGCCGCATGGCATCGGGCCTGCTGGTGATCTCTGAGTCACAGGACCCCCGGGCACTTTTCCCCAGCCCGGGAATCCCCACCAACAACTCTGGACACAGCATCTGGGCACACATGAGCAGGGAGCAGGGGCAAACCCTGTACATCCAGGGTCCCCTCCCCCAGACCTCCTGGCAGGGAGGTGTCTCCACATCAGGGAACATCAGAAATCCTTGGTGGCGTAAGAAAGGAAGATGCTGATATGTCTAAGTGCAGGTGCTGACACATTATTGCACCTCACCCCAGCTTGTCAATTCTGTGCACAAATGAACATGTTCTTGTTCTGGGGACATGTTCTAGTAGTGTGAAAGGCAGATAACAGCTTGTAGCTGCAAGTGGAGAAACCAGAAGTGGCCATGGCTAGGAAGTGTTGCAAAGCCCAGAAACAGACTGTACTGTTGTGCTTGAGGATTTCCCTTCACAAACCTACAGAATAAAAAGTACTATTGCCTCGCTCATCAGCCACTGGCAAGCAAGTGTTCAGTGGCAGATATCTTGGAAATTCCATTGAATAGATTTAAGAGTGGGATTTGGAAACCACTATGGACAATACAAATAATTTAATATCTGTGTAGTTGTGACTAGTGGAAAAAATATGTTGTGGCATAAATCAAGAGACAATAATGCATTTTTGTCTCCTTGCTATCCATCCAATATTTGTTTGACAAATAATGCTGCTTGTTTCTCTGTGTTGCTTTTGGCATTGTACCTTTTGCCTGTTTGGTGGCTCTGCTAGTTCTGCTTCTAAAGCTTATTGCTATCTGCAGTATTTGATAACTTCAGTGTTTTCCTCACAGGCTCCAGGTAGTTTGTTTTACTTTGTTATTAAATAAATGATGTCAGCTCTGCCAGTGCAAAATCTTAAATGGAAGCAGGCTTCTTTGATTCCTCTGAGGTTGCTGTAAAGAGCAGCAAGATAAACTGCATTCCTCTGGATGTGTTCATTTCATGTTGCTTAGCTTACCTTTTGTAAAATGCTTTGACTCCACTGTTCTTGTGCATGGGTAAGTTTTTAGGTATTAGCTATCCCATGATGAAAACAAGTTTTCTTTTGACAGCAAAAGTAGTCTTAGAACTGCTCATTCATCTCAACACTTACTCCATGGAGTGCCATCATATAATATGAGACTGTCCTTTATTTCTTAGAGGGAATAGAAAGAAACCCTCTTACTATATTGAATTCTTGAGTTATGAATAATGCTGCTTTCCCTAATGGAAAAGTGAGTTAGTTGGTTTGCAATTTTAACTATGTAGCTATATTACTATTAAAGATTAAAATGCCTTGAAAGTAGAAATAACCTAGTGATGATACCGTGATGCTTTTTAATACAAATTGTCTTCCTTGTCTGGGGAGTGTTTGTGTCCTTCATTCTGCTGTTCCTGGCCACCTGTCTGGTCCTGTGGTGCTCCCAGCATCCATCAGACCTGAACATGGGCTGGGTTAGCCAAAATCTGAGCAGGATGGGCTTTTTTTATTGTCTTTGTGGAAATTCAGACTAGAGAGCATGTAGAGCATAGTTCCATGTTCAGAGCAGAGCTCAGTCCAAGAACCAGTGGGATTCTTTTTTCCTTTGAGCAGTGAAAGCACAGCATCTTCTACCCTGCTCCTTGTTGTCTTTCCTTTTCCAGTATATTTAGGGTTTGCATAAGGACAGTAAATCATGTGCCTTTATAAATGCTAAGGAACATCTTTGAAGATTACAGGTGGGCTTACTGGCTTCTAACATACCCTGTATACAGGCAAAAACTGCAGAGGTGCAGGGAAAAAAAGAAAAAGCAGCAAATACTGCAGCATATGTTGTTTCTGTGACATCAACACTAAGGCTAAGGATTAAAAAAAAATAAGTGGAACATGAGATCTGTCATGTGAAGCAGTAACTGCAAAGAAAGACACTTCTGTTTAGATCATAATGTGGCAAACTTGTAGCAATTTAAATATTTATAGCAGTTTAAAGAATGACAGCTAATGCTTAAGTCTTGCTACAGCTGTCACAAATTATATTCCCTGGGTGTTTATTGTTCTTGGGGTTTCTTTTGTTTGCTTGTTCTTAAATGATGTTTTTTTGAGTCTCACATTCTGGAAGAGAATTCAATCAAATTAGATAACATAAATTTAAGTATGGAATCACTTTCTATTTTCTGTTGGTATTACAAAATTATATTCTAACTGTCCTGTGAAGCCTTTGCTTTAGAAACTCAGCCTTTCTGAGTGTTTAAAGAAGTTTCTTCAGAATTTCTCTGAGGAAATGTATCCCTTCCCCCTCTCTGTTCTGTTAATGGTATTTGAGCAATCCTGCCTACTGACTGGAAAAGCAAATTTACTTTGTCCTTTATGAGCTGTATTTATTCTTCATGAATATCCAAGAAATTCAGCAGGGATTTGGCCAAGAAAGTTGAATCATTCCTCCCAGAGAAGAAATTTGTAAATCTGGGAGGGTGGTGCTGTTTGTACAAGATCTAAAAGCAGCTTTCAGAATTTGCTAGAGAGGCTTGTATAGCTTTAAGTAAGGAGATTATGTAAAATGCTGACTAAAGCTGAGAGCTTGCAAAGGCTCTGCCTAGCAGAAAATTAATAAATAGCTTTTGAATTCTCCCAGGGCAAGGACTTCTCACTATGACATATTTTGGTTTCCTTGTTTGGCCATTAGTCAACCCAACTTTCCTCATTTCATCTGTGTCAATTCTGTGCTCATCTTTCACTAATACATTAATGATGGGCTTTCTTTTGGCTTGAATAATTTTTTCTGGGTATTCATTTTGTTCTCAAAGCACTGGAGCAGAACATCCTTACCCTTATATCAATCCCACTTAATGAAAAATAAAAGAAAAGTATTTGAAATTGTATTTAGATGTTCATTTGAAAATTCATATGAAAGCAACCACTAGTAAAGGGTTGGGTTTGCTTTGGGTTTTTTCTTGGGATGCTTTTACTGTTTGAAAAACTGATTGTATTTTTTATCTCAATACAAGGATATAATAAAAATGAAATCAACTTGAATTGAAGTAAAAAAGTTGGAGGAGGATACACTGAAGGATTTTTCCGAAGAGACATAAAGAGCAGAGATCCCATTCTATTTCTTTGCTTGAAAGGTTATTTCAGACTTCAAGGAGTATGATTTGAATAAACAACTGCATGCTGGCTTTGAGGATTTTTGTCCCATAACTTCACTGATGTGTTTGAGTAGGATCAATGAACAGATGATGACCTGGGATATCAGTTTATACCTGCCTTGCACTGTGAGGATCTGATTCCCACATTTTATTACTATATTTTAGATATCTTGTTAATAAGGTACTGTACAAACTTCTGTTTTGTTGAATGCAGTGGCTTGAAAAACATACTAACTACAAAAATCAAATTGGGCCCAATTCTGTCTTCAATAAAGCTTAAAAAAAGAGAAGTTAGTTCTCTTGGAGTAAATGGATATCACAAGCATTCTCAATTCATTATTGAATGCAGTATATTAGAGAAGCATAAATATAAGAACTACCTTTTGATCATACTTCTTGAATAGCAGCTTAGTTTGAGTGTACAGTCCCTTTCTTTTTAGCTTTCCTGACGAACATCAAAGAAATGAATGTTTCTATAAACTTCTGTTTGTAGAAAGTGTAAAGAAAGTATCCCTTATTAATTCAGAGCCACTGAATCAGCTGTCATAGAGAGCAGCTGTGAATTCTGATAATTGCCTAATTAATCTAATGATAGATTTTTCCTATCATGATCCATCTAGTACATTTCTGCATGGATTTAAATTCTGCAGCTGAGTTGTTTTGATGCTGGTTTTGGATAGTGACTTTTAAAATTGAAATATGCCTAGGTACATTAATAAAAGCTGAGGAGGTAAAAGTCATTTTCCAATAACTCAATTATTCTCAGTAAATGTATGGTAATAAATGGTCTCAAGGATGTGGGGGGTTTATTATTCATCCGGTAGATTTCTATTTAACTGCCAGAACTTGGTTAACTGGCATTTCTCCTCTCCATCGTTTTTCTACCTGGGTAGAGAATATACTGGAGTACTGAAATGAGAGGTGGCAGTCTTGGGAAATTAAGTATTCTTCCAGCTCCAAGGGTGGCCAAACTGCATAGTGCTGTTTTGGGATAATTAGCCTACTTTGTATAGTTATTCTTATATATTTTTCCTGAGCTTTGATTCCAGGCACTTCTGTAGTCACGCAAATCACAAAACAGAGCCTCAAATGTATCTCCCCAAAAGAGCTCAGAACAAATTAGTCTGCCAAGCATACATGTGTGGATAATCAATTAAACTAATATAGTCTTGATTTAAAACAAAACAAATAATTAAACACATACAGCATGTTATTGCTAAAATACAGGCTAATGGAAAATAGTGCAGTTAAAATACACTACTAACAGTAGCTACTGTCATTTTGTGGAGTTCATTTGATATCAATTTCAATTTTGTTATCGGGTCTGTGAGTAGTAGAAAATTTCACAGACTAAAAGGGAATGGGGAAACAAACAGTTGGCAGCAATTTGGAATTTCCTTTTTTTTTTTTTTTCCCAAATTCCTTTTTTTCCCTATACTGTCTGTAAACCTTTGAGCAGGACCAAATATTATATAGTAGATCCCCTTGTTTGAGGGGAAAAAAATTACTAGCCATCTTTTAGTTCCTGCTCTATCCAGAGAATTTACAAATAAGAATGATTTTACACACTGAGCAGACTCCATCATTTGAAAACATTTTCAATTCCCCACAGTACTGGTGTTATAAAATTTCTTGCATTTCAACATAAGCAGTGTCTTTTTGAGAAGACACGTAGCTTTGGAATCTGTAATCTCATATGCCATTTGAGTCTTTTCACCTTGTCCACTGTTAATTAATCTCTGCTGACAGATTTTGTGACTTATGCCATATATTAATTTGGAAAAGATCTTACTACAGCAGAGGTTAGGATGATAGAGAGACTGACATGAGAAAAGGCATGTTTGGGGACAGGGAATCTGAGACTCCAGTTTTGGATTGTTCTCTTTCAATTAACCCCTTGTGCTTCAGGTGCTTGGAATTTAAGCAAATGTGATGGATATTTAATAATAATTTACATTGCAGTACAAGTAGAAATTTTTTTCAGCTTGCATTAAATTCAGATGAAATGTAAGTTATATTAATCTTAGCCTGTACAATTATGCTGGAAAAGTTGAAAGTGGTATCTTTCAATATAGTGATTAAAGAACAGGAAACATGGCCTAATACTTCAGGGATACTGAATTGTAAAAAGACTGACTCATAGTGGCTAGAGGCAATGAAAAAAACCCACATGCAACTCACTCCTACTTTTTCTGAGGAAATGAATGGAGTTGTTTCTATGACAAGAGCAAATGCTGATAAAAATTTTCTTTTTCAAAGAAGAATAAGTCATTTGTTTCATGAAGGATTTTCCATGCTAAATTACTGTTCATGCCATATAGTACTCTACTTGATAGCTAAGGTACAAATATGCTAAAATTATTTTGTGTTGTTAAATGGATGGAAGCTGTTAAACCATAATGACAAGATTGGTTTAAGCAACTGGTACTTTAGTGAAATGAGAATATTTTGGAGTAGAGTAGTGTGCAGTAAAGATTAGATCATACTATTTCCTTCTTTGTCACCAAAGAGCTGATAAATGTGTTAGGTTTGAATGATTTCAATAAAGCAATGAAGCTTCTATTAAATTTCTATAATCATAACCAGCAATAGTGGTTCAGTCTTGCAGGTTTTCTGAAGAGAAGCAGAATATGCTTATAACCTAAATGCAACTGCAAAGCTGCACTTCACTGTCACAGTTTTCTTCCCCTTAAAATAATTTGTAAGGTGTGTTGAAGGCTGTTGGTGCATTTTGGCCCCTCCTAACATTTTTTTTTGTGTGAACTTTCCAACAATTATCTACCAACTTAGATTTCAAAACAAAAAGCTGATTTTTCTGTACTTTTAACTTCCTGACTTGTTTATTCAGAGTATATGCTCACAGGAGAACGGTTTTGTTGGTTTTGGGTTTTTTTTTTTTTTCACTTTATCTTCCTAAAGGGCACGGTTTAATGATGTGCTGAACTTGGTATAACTATAAAATATTTCTGTTGTCGTAATGCTTAAAATTTAGAAAAGACCAAAATTATAGTGAGGTTGTTGACTTTCTGACCACTTTGGGAATCTTTCCTCCTCTTTTAAGGAGGAGGAAAATAAAATACTTTTTTAGTCATAAGTAATCTTTTTTGTGCATCTTGCATGGTAGATGAGTAGGTCTTTGGGCTTTTTAAAACTTTTTTTTTCTGTATTTGGTAACATGCTCAGTTAGCATTGTCCTCTTTGTGCTTTTTGATACATGGCTTAAGTTTGCCTGGTTTATTTTAGCTAAGTACTCTTAAAAGGAGCAGCAAAAAGAATCCTCTAGAGCTTTTTCAAACAATCTAAAAACCTGTACTCAGTACAGCTCCTGAAATCCCATTCCTAATCTGACCATGGGTCAGAAAACTCTCAGCTTTAAAATCTCAAGCAGCTTCTGTAATTGAAGTCAGTGCAGTCTGTTACAAACTTCTTAATTCAGGTATTAAAATAACACATTTTTATGTAATAATAAAATACTGTATTTCGTGTATTTATTCTGTGAGTTCTGAACTTCAGAAAGTAATTTCACTCAGTTTTTCAGGATTACTCTTTGTCCAGAGCCACATTGCTAGGAATGTTTATTGAACCTATTTCTTACATGGAAATGAAAAACTGTATTTCCTCAGTTGTTTTCAGATGCTGGTACTTTAATGAGAAGGCTGCCTACCATGTCAGCTAAACTAAATTTGACACTAGAAAACTCTTTCTCTTTCTTTTTCAGGCTGAACATGGTATTGGAGAAAATTTAAAACTTATCTTGGATGTGTTTGAAGAATTAGTTATTAGCTATATTTTGGAGCTCTGAGCAAAAACATACAGAGAGCAATATAAATGGAGCTGTTCAGAGAATAATCTGTTCTCTGCAGGAACAACGACATGCAGGGAATTGTCCAAGAAGAAACTGCTGATTGAAGTGTTAGCTGATAATCACTTTTGTGTATGCTTAAGTTATGCCACTAAAACCCCATTCTGTTCAAAACCATCTGCAGGGATTGTATATTTGTAAACAAATACAGATTAAGATAATTTATTAATTCTTTGTCTGCCATCTACTCATTATTTCTACTAGAAGTATCCACTTCTAAGCGCCCAAACATGTTAACCTCTGAGCACTGAGACAACATTTTAATTGGCTTACAAGTATGATTTGGCTTTTATCCTTCTATAAAACACGAGTGTTTCAAAATCTAATTCATGCTCGGAAGTACAGTACCCACATGCTTTCAGGATTAAGTACGGTGTGTTAACTTCACTGAGTGCAGATGTGCAGGGAGTCCTGTAAATTAGGCACACTCCTTGTTCCAGGCAGCGTGGACAAAAACTTCCACAGGGACAGGACAAGAAGCTGCTGAGAAAAGTTATTCAGGTTATCTCTGCCAGCTCTTTGCAGCAGTGAACATGGTTAATGCTCCCGAGTGAACGGGCAGGCTTTACAATTGCAGAGGCAGTAAGCACTCTGGGCTTAGCAATTAGCACAGGAAAGTAAAGCTGTATTTTATGTGAAAAGACAGATGAAAGGTTGGTTAATTGAACTTCTCCTAAGTGCCAAACACAGAGCAGCACAGAGAGGCATCCTGTCAATACGTTTAACACTATCAGAGAAAGAAAGCAGAGAACATTCTTGCTACCAATTACCTGTTAAGCTGGAGCACTGCATCTACCAAATCTGTCTGCGTCTCTATGAATTAGAGCATCACAGCTGAATGGTTTTATTAGACCTATGTCTAGAGTTGAAAAGATTAGGTGTTTTACATATGAACTAGAAAAAAAATGGTTGCAGCAAAAAAAAAAAAAAAATCTTAGTAAGATTTTGGCTTGATTTCCTTTGCTTTCTTAAATGAAATCAGTTTTCTGTACTTTCTTTTCCTTTCAGTCTAGGCTCATTAAATAGCTTTTATTATTATTTTATCCTAAATTTTATCAGAAACTTTTTTGGTATATCTATTTAAATATACTTGTATATCTAACAGATTTTTGTAATAAAGTTTGACCTAACCTAAAGCCATAAATATCCCTTAATATCCCATAATATCCCTTAGCCATAATACTCTTTTTAATGTGCAAAAAAAAAAAATCTTCCAGTGTATCATGATGTATATATATGTGTGCAAATAATCTGGATAATGTTGATCAGGAGGTGTATATATATTACAAAAAAGGGCTATACTGCTGCATGAACCCTGCCCACACAGGCTCCCTATTCCACATCAGCTCACACCCATTCCCCACCTAAGAGCATGAGACTGCATTTGAGAGGTAAAGACAGTTCCTGAAAATGACCCACTGGAGGTGGGGAAGTCCCTCCAAGAGTCTCCAGTTAAGAGCTTTGTTGTTCCAGTTCACAGAGCTTGAAGAGAAAATTATAAAATTGGCAGAAATGGCTTCTCCTAAGGTCTGTTGGGATGAAAAGTACAGACATGAGACAGGGTTGGATGGGAAAGCTCTGACTTTCCTGGTGTATCCTCAGCCTCAGGTAGCAGAAATGGGTAATGAAGAGCCTGTGGCTTATTGAGCTGTGAATCCATCTGTAGTGAAGTGACACAGGAGAGTTGATGTCACTTGCCTGCAAGCTTTGAGCAGCAGGAATTCTGTTTCTTCCCTTCCTGGGATCTCTGAAAAATGAAAATTCAATTCATTACAAGCTGCTGGTTCCAATACATGCAGGAGATTCAGAGCAAGTTGCAGTAATAACTCTAGAAAAATAATCAGAACCTTGTGATTACATGCACATGAAATTAGGTCTTTTTTTGGTACTCTTTTGCTACAAATCAAGACTGCTCTGAAAAATACTTTATTTTGCGTTAAGATTACATTGTAATTTTATGTTCTCATTTTGACATTTAATTTCATGCTTCCTATTTCTTTTAGTATTTGAAAGTCTTTGTGATTTCTTGCTCATACTTTCCTCAGTATGTATTATAGTCCACAAACTCATACAACCAACTGAAAACTCTCTGTATGACTGAGGATATATTTACTTGAAGTTGTAATGCTAATTTATCCTAAGAAAGAAAAAGCACAACAGTCATACTGTTCAGATTCTTAGGTCTGCACTTGATTACTTAGGTTGTTAGTGATACTTTGAAAAAAAAAAAAATAATGGCATTAAAAAAGTTTGTTCAGGGTAAAAGCAGCAAGTTCTATGAAGTAGATTTTGGTACTGCCAATATTTTTCAGTCTTTCATCTCTTAAATCCTACTGGGTATTGTTAAAATAAAAATAGGCTGGGGTTTTCCCCCCATGAAGCAGGTATGACTGCTGGCAGTCTGCAGCAGTGATACAGGATATACAGAGTGTGCAGAGGCTACGGATCCCCCTCTACCTCGTGGGAAATCAATCAGGTGTTAGATGCTCTGTGAGACCTTGTATGTCATTTGTATTTTGCCTGGAGAGCACTATGACACATGCATAATCTCAATAAAATATCATCTCTGGAATTCGGCTCATGCACTGCACCACCAATCTTGGTGCCAGTGGGCAAACAACAAACTGCTGAATCTGTCTCCAATTCCTGCATTACAGGGGCCACCTTCACAGGTAATGCATGTGCTTTGCATGTAGAAACAGCAAATCAGTACCCCTGCAATGGCTGCTGTCATCTTCATGCCTCTTGCTGGGTTTTTCCCCGAGGATTTGCGTTACTGCCCCACGGCCGGCTCTGGGGTCTCACCCCTGCACGCACCAACCCACGGCTGGCTTCAGTAAAGGCTGGCAGTGGGGCAGCAAGGGCAGCAAGGGCGGGCCCCAAAGGAGCTGTTACTGCTCCCACCCTGCGGAAGGGTCACAGGCAAGAGACTGAGAACAACGAACTCAGGGTTTTATATGAGGGCAGGGCACAGGCAGGACTAGGGAATGAGGATCAAAGGGGAAGCTCTGGGGGAGAGGTGAGGGGCAAGGGCCAGCAGCCAACCATGAACACAGAACTGGGCTAGATTGCCAGGGCGGCCTGGCAGAAGCCTCTCTGGTCATCCTAACCTGAGGAGGCTCTTGTGGTGCTGGGGACTTGTCTTACTGAGACCTCTCTGTCCCTTGTAACGTAGGTTCACCCACCACCACAGATTTGCAAAATCTCTTTCAGTTGCAGTGTGTCTGCAAATTAAATAAACTCTGTATTTTGACATCCATCTTGTTTGGGAGGCATAAACATCATATTCTTCTCTGATAGATAAATACTCTTTGATTTTCAGGGCTTACATTAATTTTTCAGTAGGCACATATATTTCACAACAGTATCCTCACCAGACTTATGTGCTAAAACTCATGCTCTAAACTTTTCCAACAAAGCAACATCTTCAGAAACCAGTTCAATAAAAAGTTCATTTCCTAAATTAACCCAAATGTTTTGAAGGTGCAGGTGATTCAAGGGGTCACTTAGAAAGCACAGTGTTCGTGCTTTCTCCTACCTTCCTGTGGGAATACCATTTCCATCCTCTCCTTGCCTTCAAGTTTATTTCTCAAGACCTCTTTTAACACAGCAGATATTCTGTGAAATACCTTCTGAAAGCTAATGGAAAGATCACCAATGGAATGAGTAGATGTTAGCTTTATCAGACATCCACTGGACTTTCAAGAGAGAAAATAGCAATGGTGTAGTTGGTGGCAGTGAAACTGCTGCCAGACCAAGTTGTTTTGGTTTGAGACAGTTTTTTACTCTGTGGGCTGCATGAGTAAGAAGGCAAGTCTGCAGTGCTGTCAACACCTTTTCCCTTTACACTGCAACTCATCCCATAAAGTACAACTGGTACTGCATAACAAATGCAGTTATTTAATGTTCTATAATAGTGGGTTTGAGTGATGGGAAAGGTACCTAGGTAATGTAATAAGGCTGGGGGTGTCCTGGCCAGTGCTGGCTGGGGTCTGAGGCTCAGACCCAAGAAGCCGTGGCCGGCCCAGAGAGGTGATCCCGTGAGGAACCCTCTGCAGAGGTGATCCCATGAGGAACCCTCTGCAGAGGTGATCCCGTGAGGAACCCTCTGCAGAGGGGATCCCGTCAGGAACCGTCTCCCAGGGGGTCGTGGCTTCTCTCAGCCCTCGGCCGGGGGTGCCTGCAGAGGTGCCTGGCTCAGCAGCCATCAGCTCTCAGTGATTCAGCAGTGATTTCAGCTCTGCTCTGCAAGGCAAACCCCCCTGGCCAGGCCCGGACAGAGAGAGGAGAGGTCCTGCTGGTGGTGCCGCAGAAGTCGCTTTGTTCTTCCATCTTCCACAAAGGGGTGACCAGAGATGGATCCTCTGCCAGCTCGGGGTAGAGGGGTCTCTTTTATGGGGGTACAGAGGTGGGTGTGAAAGGGTGAGAAACCAATGGGTATTAGGGTATTTTACATAGAGTTTCCTAGAGGATCAGGGGTCTGTCTTCTCTCGCCGTAACCAAAGATTCTCTCTTTCCCCAAGAGGGGCCTGCAGGGGGATTGTGTGAACTCCTTATCTCCAGGCCTCCCTGCCAGGGCAGGGGTTTGTCAGACCCTACACCTGGGTACCTTCAGATCAGCTCAGCTGGTTAGAGCATGGTGCTAATAATGTCACAGTTGTGGGGTAGATCCCTATATGGGCCATTCACTTAAGGGTTGGAGTTAATGATCCTTATGGGTCCGTTCCAACTCAGAGTACTCTGTGATCTCTCCATTTTTCCTCTGTGCAAGCTCAGTTTCTCCCAAATCATGTACAAACACTAGGTAGCAACTGCACATACTTTACAGCATCTTACATAATTAGGACTTCTACTTATCAGTGTGAAGATCCCCAGTCAGAGGATGACTTTAGCACTGTGCTGTAGTTGATTGCGGTGAAGGGAAGTGAGAGGGAGTTGTGTGAAGAAACATACTCCCATTCCAGTTTAACTTTAATTACAGATAATGTCAAACAGCCAGTGGTTTTGTATTAGGTTTGATTTACTTGGTTTTTTCATTATCAACAAAGTGTTACTCTCTGTTCTGGGGCTGGGAGGAGATGCAAAGGGAATGAAGTAATTTCCTGCATGCAAACTTTTTCTTTAACTCCTTTTTTTTTTTTTCCCATTATGTGTAGCAGGCACTGGTTTGACATCAAATATGTTCAGCTTACTGTGATGTGTGGTTTCAATATATAGACTACTCCAGTGGGCCCTATTTGTACATAATGTCATCATCACAAATTATTGCAGCTGAGTGTGGCTCCAGTCAGTGTGTGCCAAATGAGTAGGTAGATAAATTTCCAGAGACCATATTGGATAGATTTTTTATCAGCCATGATTTTATGTCAGTGTTGGCCACTGAAATCTGTGTTGAAGTGAATGATAAGTTTCAGTATTTATTTTGGAAAAGGGTTACCTAAATAAAATGTATTCTGAAATTACAGACAGCTTTTCTCTGCTGTCTGAGTGCTGTGGACAGGTTGTGTTATCTTTTTAAGAAACTGTTCTGTGTTCTTGTGGAGCTTTGGCTGTGGGTGTGTTCTTATGGAGAAGGCTGGGTTGACTTCTTTATTGCTTTGTTTCTTTCTCACAGTGATGCTTATATAATTATATTTTTTATTATCAATCATTGTGGGTTTAAATATTAAATTATAGGGATTTTGCTGAGACTTGAGAGGCTGCTAAATACCCGAGGCAGTAATAAGATACATGAGCTTGTAGGTGTGTGCTGTTGTCAAGAAAGGCAGCGAATGCCTAGACAGACTGTGAGAAAACAAGTAACTGATTGTGTTGTGGTTTGCTATTTTTTTTTTCCTTAAGGGAGAAAACATTTCTTAAGTGGACACTTTCCTTCAAACTGAAGCTGTTAGATTAATATGCAGACATTCTTTCATAAATACTGAGAACTGGAAAAGGTCCTCTCTATGGCCAGCTAATGGAAAAGACTGAGAACAGCAAATATCTCTTCTTCCCCCAATTTTTCTTCTGTACTGAAGCTGGCCCCTGAGCTTCTAGAATATAGCAGCCCATGTATTCAGAAAAAATTAAATGCTATTGCTGTGCCTTGTCTCTGTAAGGTTAAGGTGGAAATGAGGCTTTTTGTAGCCTGGGGTTTTTTAATTATTTCATTGTGTTCATTATAGGGACTGACCAATATTTGCTTCAAAGGATATACATCAAGCTAAGAAGTGTCTTTATTCTGTGATCATACTGTTGTTTGTATGGCTGAATGTCTGCTCTACACCAGGAAGCTCACAAAATTAATTTACTTTTCGTGTTACGACCTACTGTTCAAGGTTGTGCAATATTGTCAAGTGGCTTGTGTACAATTTTTATTCATCCAGGCTCATCCCTTACACTGTATACTAATAAAATCAAAATAGTTCACTGTGAGAGACCACAGTCTATTGGGCAGTTTTGAATTGGAAGCTCACTGAAAAAAAATAAAATTTAAGAGCTGGTGATAAAATGCAAAAAAAAAAATATTGTTGGCCTGATTGACAGGGAGGTGAACAATTAGAGAGCTGGAGGGAGACAAAACTCTTCCTATGTATTCTGAATGAAACCTAAGGCAGAGAGATCCAGCAAAACCCTTTGACACCACATATGGGTTTCCACCATGGAAATTTGCCCAGAAATGTTCTTCTCATTAGAACGTGCACAAGTACCACTCTCCCTTCCTCAGGAATGAAGGCAAATTCAGCCTAAAGTAAGAGTCCTGCAGGCTGACAGAGGATGTCAGAAGGCCGGTTGAGTGTGTATAACAGAAGAATGTGAAGATGCCATTTGTTACAATGACTTTCTCTTCATTTCTCCTTTTTATGTTTAGAACTATTTGCAAGTAGTAAAAGCATGTTATCATGAGAAACACTTGCTTTGGGCTATCCACGACACTCCAAGTGTGTGCACAGTGCCATTCTGTGTACTTCCCAATGGAACAGCCCTGGTCAGCTCTCACACTCTGCAGATGTGTTTGTCCTCCTCTGTGAGGACTGGAAATAGTCCGTGGGTCTGCTGCTGTGCCTGTGGCCTCACTGAACATGGTGGTTGTAAGTGCAGTTCAGGAGGCTGCACAACTGTAAAAAACCCTGTTGACTCAATATGTGTCTCTAGGGAAAGCCATCACTCCCTGTGGATTTATTATCAGTCAATACATGCTGCTAGCAGAAAAAAAGATTATATTTCTAGTAGCTAAAAAGCAGGTTTACTCCTTTAAAGACTACCTTGTCATTAAACTTAAAATACCCCTGTCTAATCATAAGTGTGTATTTTGTGGCAACTGCTTCTGTCTTTCTGCTAAGAACAGTGGGAATCTGGCATAGGATGCTCCCAGGTCACTGTTCAAGGACCTGTCCTACAGCTAACAGTTGGGCACAACACAGTTCTCACAAATGATAAAGCTCCAACTGCCCTGAGAGCTGTTCTTCCCTATCACAATTGCCATGGATATCCAGTAGTTGGTCTGCAATAAACTCTGCTTTTGAATGTCAGACTGTTTCAATGCTATATAACCATCATGTGGGAGATAACAAACTTTCTTTTATAAGTGCTGATTGTGACGTTAATTTTGAAAGTAATAATAACCACAGGGTGAGTCTGTAAATTATCACTTTGCAGACTCAGTTTTTGCAGTAAGACAATTATTCAAAGCCAAAGTAGCAGATGAATTAGCAGATATTTAAGCCTTCATTTAAATGCTGCATGGTTCTGTTTTTCCTTTAAGGAAATATGCTTTTAGTGCTTATAGCTCCAGAGAATATTCAGCTTTACATTGTTTGGGTTTTTTGTAAATCTTACTAATAAAGGAGTTTGGGTTGTTTTACATATTCTCAGGAATCTGTGCTCCAAACTTTGCCCTCCAGTTGGGATTACAGTATCAGTAATTGCTGCCTCATGTTAACATTTATTTAAAGCTGCTGATTTAACATTTAAAAATTCTGAGGTTAATGGATCTGTATTCACAGATCCATTAACCTCAATAAAAACAAATGGGACCTTTAGTGAACTAAAATAAGTGCAGATCAAGGATACACTTTCACTAATACTTACTGATAGCATTTAGATTGTACTGTTAAAATGTCAGGTCATAAAAAGGGCTAGTAATGTACTAATATTCAAGGTGAATTTCAGTGTTTCAGTCTTTCATGTGACCCAAGATAGGATAGTTTAAGATTAAGCAAGTTCAATGTTCTAATTGCAGGATATTCTGGGTGGATTGCTCTATAAATGGTATATTATTTGGGCTGAGCTGGGTTTGCATAAGAATGAATTTGGTTTAAATGCATATTCATCTAATGAGCATATTTGTCTAATGATTATAGTGCAATTAAATTACAAACATTTATCTTATTATATAGAAAAATTGAGTTCTAGCTTGCAGCACAGAAGAAAGCTATAATATTTAAGAAATTAATAAATAAAGAATCCAATATATTTTCTTATAGTTTCTTTCATTTAGTCCTCATATTTAATCTAACAATGGCTTAAAAAAAAAAAGGAGATCTAGAAACATGGTTTAGAAAGTAAGGTCTCTTCCTCAGTTCATCTCCTTCATCATAATACAGCAAATTGGCTTTTACAGTAGGTGTATACAGGAACAGGAAGTGTAAATCCTGACTGGAATTCACTGACACATACATATTTGCCTTTGTGGGAATGAGTTGATTCTGCAATAAACATGTGATTATATCTCTGTTCATCTTTAGATCTTGTTTATCAAAATTATGTTTTCTGTCAAGGTCTTAAATATGTATTAGATCCACTGGTACTCCGTTCAGGAAGTTGTAAATAGCTCAGTGCTTACTCCACACTTGTACTTGAAGAGTGAGATCATAAAATACAGACAAATGTGTGTTTGTGCTCTATCTTGTGTATAGTGAAAGACTGCTTATACCTGTTAATAAAGTAGCTTATGTACTGAGCACATATTGTTATTTTAATCATGCAGAAAGGACAGATGGGAAATCACCCAACAGAGGACTTTGAAGAGTCATATATTAGGGGGTTTAGAGCTATGTCAAACTGAACTCCGAGTAGATGGGTCAATATAAAGGCAATTTAGTTATATGGGCATGCAAAGGTTTAGTGGATGGTTATTAAAAATTTTAATATTTTCTACATGGCAAGCACTTAGAGGAAGAATGTGCAAAGGCACTCAAGTCTTTAGAAGCCAAAGTCCCATGAAAAATCCACATTACCAGCATTCTTCAAAAGAGTTTTACTGGTTTCATTTGCTGTATCAAATAAGAATATGATATATTCTTGCATGGTACACCATAAATAAAAATGGGTTCGAATACATTCTTCAGAAAATCAAGTTAAAAATGGGAAAAACTGAGAGGGCAGTTTGAGTCCAGTTCCAAGAAAATGCTACTTTTACTTCAGGTTTCTGCTAATACTACTGAAGTCTTTGCAGGACTACACAGGCAGAACTGTAATTTAAACTGGGATTCTCCTAGAGTTTGTTACAATTCAAAGTAACCCACTATTTATGTTTGTGCTTTCTAATATGAATATTGGTCATCCTGTATAAATCACAACAAACAGGTATGTATTAAAATCTAGTAAGAAAGAAAACTGTATTAAAAAAAAAATCTCAGTAACAAGTCCACAGATATCACAGGGCAATATCTTTCCAAGGTGAAAGTGTAGAACAAACCTGACTGTAATTGTCAAACAAAAGAGGTGAATAGCTTAGACCTACCACCATAATATGTGTTTAGATAAATAAAGCTCAATGCTATTTAAGAAAAACAGAGAAAAGCCATTTTTAAAGTACTTCTCTATTTAGCAAAATAGACAATGTCAGTTTTCTGATGTTGTGATTTCATTTCAACTTGGCTACAGATCAAGTAGATTGGATTCTCATGTTGGAAACCAGGATGCATTACTCTGTGAATTAGAATGAATTAGGAACACTCCAATGCCCTGTTGTCCTGTCATATTTCTGCCTTTCTAAGAATAGTCTTGTGAGAATTTAATATTGCATCTAGGCCAACACTTTGTGTAAAATTTAATGGAGTTTTTAATCTGTTGAATTTTAGTAGCAGTAATATTAAGGGGGGTTTAGCAGTGGAAATATTTTTATCTCTGAAAATTGCACTTAAAGTATTCTCCAATTTGGCTGATGTGAATGAATTTTGGAAGTGTTTTCTTTAATCAGTATTAGGTGGTATTAAAATCTTCACTGCACTCTGAAATCTTTTTGAAATGTAGAAATTTTTTTCTTATTATTATTACCAGGGTATTCTTGTATTTCTGTTGATCTGGATATCTAGCTTCCAGGTCCTTTTAAAAATGCCATTCTAAAGTCTTAATTGAGGAGCCACCAGTGGTTTCCAAATCTATTGTTGGAGCTATATTATCCCTAAGAATATTTGAGGCATCAGCTAAATCTTCTTCTCTAGCTTGGAGTCAAGCCTCATGAGTGTCTGCTTTGCACTTAAAAATCAGTCTTCTTACATATAGCTCTTTATTTAATGATGTAGTCACGACAAGAACTTTTTGAAAATATAGTTACAGAGTGCCCATGCAGTGGAATTTTAGCCAGAATGGTGAGCTCTTTAAAGGCAAGAGATGCTTTCTGGCAGGTGGCCTGCAATGTTTTCTCCTTGGAGCTGCATCCAGGCTGTAGCCGAGTTTATGCTGTTTCATTTTCCAGGAGTCTTTCCTGTGACCTAAATAATGACACACAGCAGCATGATAATATACTTACCCTCCTCCTTTGGTACTCTTTTATTAATGGACTGTACTGATGAGTAGATCTGTTATTGATTATTGTATATTGGCCCCAGTTCAGCTAAGTGCTTCAGCACTTCTCTGACTTTGAGTGCAAAATGTATTAAGTACCATTAGAGCATTGACACAGCCAGATTGAGGCACAGTCTGAGAATCATAGTGAACTGCTTTTTGTAAAATAAATTTAACACTCAAAGAAGACAAACATCAGTCTTTCATCTTACAAAATGTGTGAATCGTTGATTTGGGGATCTCTTTAGGTTGCCCTGTGTTACATGTGTATAATCTATTTTAAGATAGAATGAAGGAATTTACTTCTGGTGCTGCATTTACATTTGGTGTTATGTGTCAATGATTCTCAGAATGGTTAAGATCTGGAGGGACCACTGAGGTTCTCTAGTCCAACCTCCCTGCTCAAGCATATCTTCATTTATTTCATGTTAAAAATAATGATAAGACTGGGAGATATTTACATTAAAAAGAAAAAAAAAAAAACATGGCTGAAATCTCTTATTCCTATTAGTCTATAGCAAAGCATAATACACAAGGAACAACCACATTTTCTTCCATGTGTCTGAATAAGTGAAACTTTAAAGTGTAATTCCTCAAAACGTAAATAATCATAATTAATATAGGCTGGTAAAGGATTTATCTTTTGTGAAACAGATGGATATTAGAAATAAGTGTATCTGCCCCATATAATGCTTCAAGATATCTAGTACTTTGTGCTTTTTTTCATTCAAAATGAGGGTCTCCTTGCTTGTCTCTGACTCACAATCCACTGGATGGTGGGAACTCTGAAACATGGATGTGCAACTTTTCTGAAAATGCCTGTTTCCCTTTTCTAGTTTCATTCAATTCAGACTGTGCATATTCAAATAAATTGAAGGCAATGTTTGCTTTGTGTGGAGGAGTGACCAGCTCCTGTTTGTCTGGAGCTGCCCCTGACTCCCAAAGCAGCCTGTAGCTCCCATGTGTCCCAGCAGAGCTGCTGCTGTCCTGACTGTGAGGTGTGCCCATATCTCTGAGGCACAAGCAGTGCCATGAGCTGTTCTCTGTGGCCTTGTGTGGGGAGTTTTTGGATAGATTAAACAGCTTTAAAAGCCCAACAGAAAGCTCTGAATGCTCCTCTGCACATCTGGCAGTGACATGGTCAGCATGAAAACAGGACAGTGGTGACTGCAGAGAATTTGAAGCCCCTCTAGGAGTGTTCACCACAGCAGTTGGAGCTTGTCAGGGAATTGCTGCTCTTGGGATTTTGGCATGCCCTTGTTAGGTTTAGTTCTCTTACTGGGTTTGAAGGGCTTTCTAGTCTGAAGGGCCATCTCCAACCAACACCTTTCCAGCTATTTCATTGAATGGGAGCTTGGGTTTGCAATCATTGAGGCTTCATTTAGGACCCATGTATTTTATTTTCTTTATTTACCTGTTGTTTTGGATTGTAATGACTATAATCGAAGCACCTAATTCCAAAAGAGGTTATTAAGTAAATAAATTAATCAGATTGCATTTCATGGTAATATAATCAAGATGATATTTCCCTAGTAAAGTATTACCATTTTATAAATAGTTCAAGATATCTGACTGTTTACGTATATATTCATGAATATATTAACATTAAGGAAAAGTATTGCAACAGAATTCTAAAGTAGTCTATTTTAAATCTTTTTTTTTTTAAGTTGTGTAGCATAACAATAACACACTATTTTACATACTTTTATTTGTCTTCCCCAACACATGAATGCACTGTAAACAGTTACAGAAAAGTGGAAGTATGTTCTTTAAAAAAGCCTCTTTTGATATTGTATCTTCTGGCGTTTGTATTTCACAGCTCACTGAACATCCTGGGCTTCACTCTCTTATGTAAAGAGAATAGCAGATTATAAGCTTATTACCATTTCAGTTTTTATGATCTCACAAACAAGCTCAGCAGCCTTCCTTCCTACCCTCAACAAGTTGTGGTAACTAAACAAAATTAAGCTTGTAATTCATCCCCTTGTATTTAAAAGACTTTAGAAGAAATAACTGTATTAGCCTTCTCTCTGCCATACAACATAAGCAGAACAGAAGGTTGGGTAGAATGTAAATGACATCCTAATCATGAAAAGAAAAAACAAGAAAAACTGAAATTCAGCGCTGGTTCTTCCTCCATATAATAAGAGCAATTCGTTGTCAAATAAAATTGAATGCTGACATGTTAAGAACAATTAAGCAATAAAAGCAGTTGGTTATGGTAGACATTATATGAGAAGCCTTTTCAGACATGACTGGATAAGTGTGTACTGACATAAAGGAGTCGTGGTATCCTTGATCTGCCTTGGTTAAAATGCATAATTGTCCTCACTTTAATCTGACAAGAGGATATGGCACTTCAGCTTCAGCTGGGAAGAATTGGGGTGGCTTCTCCAGAGTCACCAGCTGAATTGACTGTAAGCAGAGCAGCTGGGCACATACACACACTGACTTTTTCCCTAGTATCTCTTTTCCAGGAACAAGGAGGACACAGCACTGTTTGGAGAAGTGTAAACTACAGCTGGAAACAGGGTGCAGTTATTATTATCTTTTGCTCATTACAGTCTGAGTGCCATCTTACTCTTCCCAGTGTTGGTAAGGAGACACACTGGATGGTTGGTGCTGGTAATGTTTGCAAATCTTTCTTTGGTAATTCATCCTCAGATTTGTTATTTGACACAAGCTGAGCAGCTCAAGGAACCAGAGACAGACAGGTTTTCATGGGAAACATCTCTGTTCTGGAATTGAAGAACAAGGCTGACAATGAGGACCTTTAGGCCAGCAGTGCCTCACGTTTGTTCAGCCTTTACTGCTAAATGAACTCAAACACTAAACCTGGCTTTACACAAACCTGTATTAAAATGTATTTGTTGTGGAAGATCTGTGTGAAAATGCTGAGCAGAGGCTCCTTCAGTGTTCTCTATGTTAAAGATTCTCAGAAATTTCAAATTAACTCTACTCAATTTATATCTCAATGGTAATTCTTTGACTCTTTTCCTAAGCAGCAGAGGGTAACCTGATTACAAAGGCCCAGCTGTCCTGAAATATGAATGCTGCTGAAGAGATGATATACAATTAGGGCTCATCTCCTGGATGGGAGAATGAATGAAGAATATTACAGCTAGCTTTTGTCTTATCTGAATAATGAAGGAAAAAAAAACCACAAACAAACAAAAATAAAAAATAAAACAAACAAACAAACCAAAAAACCCCCCACAAAACAAACAAACAAACAAAAAAACACCTCAAAACCAAGCCACCACTGAATTTGTGAATTCACAGTGTTCCACCATAGATAATGGACAGTGAAGAACTGTGTTTTTTTAAAAATAACTAGATATTTAAAATTACCCCAAAACTTTCTCTAAAAAGTATTAATTTTTTATCTAGCTATGCAAGTACGTAGATGCCTAAGCCCATGGAATTTTGTGGAAATTAATAGCTAGGAATTTTGAAAATTTTACTCATGTGGTAGCTGTCTAGTACCTTGAAAGTCTGATTGCATCGTAATATTCAAAGATGAAAAGCACATTAAATAATCACAGGCTAAATTTTAAATGAAAGCTAATTGTTTTCAAATACTTTTTTTTTTTTAATTTTGCTTTTTGTTATATTATGTAGACTGTTGTTTTTATAATTAGTCAAATAGTGTAAAAGTTAAAATGCCCAGTAGTGTAACACATTTACAGAGAAATCTGGAGTAGTCTCTCTCTCCTTTAAAGGACTTTCAGTCATTCCAGTAGTAGAGAAATTATTTTAAACTTGACCTAAAAACTCAAAAAATAAAAAAGCTGGGACAACACCAAACAATTAACCCTGGGACATTTCCATTCTGATGAGCATTCTACACAGGACAGGTACCTCTCCCCTTCTAATCCATACATCTTGTGTGCTGCATCCTTCACATATTTTCAGTCCTTTCAGAGCAGCTGATGTGGAGTGAACATTCAATCCATTTTGCTATTACCTTTATGAAAGCTACAGTGCACCTTGAGAAGAGCATGTCTGACCCAATTTGATCTTTCATTTCTAACACCATTGCTTGCTGACTTTCTAAAGGATACTCAAGAAAGGCTTATTAGCAGATGTTATCACTGGAATCACCTTTTCTGAAATAAGGAATGACAGGACCATCTGTTCATTTGTTGCTTGATAACCTAAGCTTCCGTGTTGTCCTGGAAATCCTGCTGATAGATCTATCTCCATGTGGTCACATAGCATTGATCTGTTTGGAGTGGATTTTTGTGGAGCAGAACAAAAAAAAATGGAAAACAGAAATGCTATTTTAAAGAGCAAATAGCAAAGGCTCCTGTAGGACATGGGTAGAATTTTCAGTGGAACATAAGTGAAATAGTACCACAAATCCCATTGCCCTGAAATGAGGGACAATGAAGCAGTGAACCTGTACTTGATGCTTATGGAAATTATATCTCATATTGGTTTCTATAGCTGGAGGATGTGTGCACTGCTGATTAGTGAAGAACTTAAGTGCTGCTGATAAGTGTAGAGAAAAACAAGCAGTGAGACTTAGAAATCCTCTGAAAATACAAAACAAATGACGAAATCTCTTTAGGGAAGTAATTGACCTTTTTAAATTATAATCTCTAGAGAAGAAAGATTTAAGAGTACTAATTTGCAGTGAGCCAGGTGTGACAGCTTAAGTGATAATGTTTTACTGATATCGTGTGTGAAGTCTAAGCAGTCTATAATGTTTAATAATGGCTATATAATAGACATCTTAATAATCCACAATGTCTAGAAAAAAGTAAGTGTTTAAAATTACTGCAACAGCCTTTGTAGTTAAATCTTCAGTGACTCTCATAGTCATTGATTATAGTTGTATACAGTTTTGATCAAAAGTCACTTAAAATAGGTTTATACACTTTTCACTTTAAAAAAAGTGACAAATTACATCTCCTTGATATGATTGACATGTTTTTGCTAATCTTTTCAGCAGAGTACAAAATGATATAAAAGTAGCTCATGAACAGAGATGCTTTGTTGGATGTTTATTGCCTGGGAAGGATTTATATTACCACTGAGGGAGTTGTGTGGACTTTTCCCTTTTTACTGAGTCAAGGAACTCTGGTTTAATCCATCAAAGACAACAAATGACACCTGTTCTAACAGAGCTTCAGTTGTTTCTTCAAGGAAGTGGAAAGGGAAGTAAGGAAGAACTGAAATTTGGGGATAAATTCCAGATAGAATACGTATTGGACTTAAGAGCATAGCAGTTCAGTTGGAATCAGAGAAAAAATATCCTGTGGGATATAATATTGATACAAGGAGATAAATTGCAGGTTTTCTTTCATCTGATCACTTATGCATTTTTAAACATGGTGTTGGGGAACATATTAAAATATCTACAAGCCCTCAACACATTTTCCAAGCTATTCAAAAAGTAGCAAAATTCCATCGAAGTGGAGCTACACAGGCTGAGCTGGCGATGAACGAATCCTTGTGGGAGAACAGTGCCCCAGGGTTTGCATTTTAAGCAAGAAAACCGTCTGGCAGAGTGGGGAGAGTGTCTGAACTCTAATAGTCCATGCAAGATATATCACAAAAGCAACTACACACTACTGCTTTTTGGGCATTACAGCTCATTTTGGATTCCTTCATTAAATGCTGACTTAGTGTAAGAAGGTTGTTCAGAACCCAACCTGTAACAGGGGAAAAAAGGTCTCTCTTAAGGTTTTCTGTAGTCCACTGTTTGCCCCAGAGAGATACTTTAAATGATTGTGAGTGCAGGTAGCTGAAGCTATAGAGACATGGAAGTGCTGGGGATCTGGCCATGTGCATAGTGAAAACATGGAATGTATCTAAAATGTAAGAGACCTGTGTTTCAATTGTTTTACAGGTTAATTTTTGTAACACTTGACCGAAGGAATATCTGCTTGGCCTGCTTATGGCTAATTAGTAGGATTAACTCTTGTTTAAAAATGTTGCCTGAAAATACACAACAGTATGCATAGAGACTTGTAATGAAATTCTGAGAAGAAAATTAACTCAGTTCTTCATCTAGGATTCTTCTCAGTACTCATGGCAGGGCAGAGGGAGAGGAAGGAAGTTTCTTTGTCCAGTAGGAGTTTGTTTTCTGCCTGAGCTTTAAAATTGCACTGTAAATCCTGTATTTGTTTCTTTGTTTTCTGCGAGCTTTTTAAATTATCACCCAATAAATATGAATGGCAGTATTCACTTGCTGCAGGATGTGCAGAGCTAATGAGTGCCCTCCTTTTACAGGGTCCTGTGGGAAAGCAAAAGAGTCATCATGAAATAAAATATTGTGAATCAGGTTGTGTAAATATGCTACCTGCTCTCTTTCTCCAAGCAGTGAATCTCTAAAAATAAACACACTAAATTGTTTTCATTACAGCTATTATCACTGTATAACGATCCACTCTGTCAGGTTTTATTTGTACATTTTTAGTTAAAGCATTTGAGAATGTTCTTTGCCCTCTTTAAAAATCAAGATTGGCAAAGTTAGTCTCTACTTCCAATTCTTCAGAACAGGGTACACTTCATGGGGTTTTTAGTTTGGTTGGGTTTGGGTTTTTTCCTAATAAAAAACATGTTTTTGAAGGAAGTCTTTCAAAAAATGGGCATATTTCCCAGGTTAGACATTTAGTTTGTACTTCATGTGTGTCATAAATAGTATTTTATAGCTATAAAGGTGATGAATGCAAGGAAAAAACTTCTGAGAAAGTGCTTCATTGTGTATGAACTGTCATAGCTTGTTTTTAATCTTTCTACATTTCCAGTTTTCATTTGCTATGACTGGGGAAATAAGCTTTAAGAGAAGCACTGCTATTCTGTGAGGAATACTATATCCACTCTGCATTACTCCCCAGAAAAAAATCTTTCTCATTTGTTACACTCTTAGTTTGTCATACTTTGGATCTACCTCTCTGAATGTGTCTTGTGCTCTTACTGCCATGATAAGAGTTGGGGATTGTTGGGGGGTTGTTGTTTAGTTCAGTCTGTGCTCATTTGCTTTGCCTGGGTATCTTTGAGCTTAATGTTCCTATTTCATCTTAAATTCTCGTGGCAATGTCAGCTAATAGCATTAGCTAAAAGCATGAACAAATGGATTTATTTGATGTCCTCCTGTAGAATGGAGGAACAATATCTCCAAGAAGCAACATTTCTCATGTACATCATCTGCTTCTCTGTAAACTTCTGACACTTGACTCATAGCTGGAGCTAGATTTACTGCACTGCAGCAGGTAGGAAATCAAAAGTAGTATTTGGAGGAGAGGGTAAGCTTTCATGGTTTCTACTTCAGAAAAAGACTTTTCAAATATGTAGGAATATCCCTTTTGAATACTTGTAATTAAAACACTTCTTTATTCTGATTGAGGCAACTTTGTATTAAATTAAGATAATCTGCAGTATTACAAATAATGAATTTGGAAACAAAAATTAAGTTTCCAATTCACTCAGATGATTTTAATTTTTATTTTTTAGTTTTCTTATTTCTTCTCTGAATTCAAGGTGAAGAAGTGTTTGATATGTCAGAAATCTTCAGAGACAAAAAACTATTTCTTTTTGGCCTTTATTCAGCAAAATTATTAATAAAGATGATAATTTCCAATGCTGAGCGTAAGATATAATGTGACTGAAAATACTGTGGCAAGCAACATCAAAGAAAGCTTGGTTACACAGCAATTACTTTCACTTAAAATGATCTTTGCATATCTACTTTTCAGTTAATATGCTGTTATGCAAAGTATCAGCATGTAAATGGTTTCTCTAAACTGACCTGGAATTTCTAGTAAGATGCAAAGAACATTAGGGTAACTCCGTTGATTAATCCTCATTTTAAGGATGAAGGATTCCTACAGTTAGTAGGATAGAATTATATCAGCCATATATATAGAGACAACAGAGCCTTGCCAAATGCCTTGCCTGGCCTTTAATGCAGAACTGAGAATGAAGGAATTTGAGCAAAACCTACTTAGAGGAAGATGTCCAAGTGTCACCGAAACAATAGCTTGGGGTTTGGGTGTACTTACCTGTGCCCTGTCCCACAGGTGGCTGTAGATGGCAGGCCAGGGGTGGGTCTCTACATAAATTTCTTTTTCAAGGTTTATATCAAAATTCTGGAGGTGATAGACTGGAAGGAAGCGTGTGACACATTTATGTTATGCTCTGTTGCTTATTTGTCTGTGAATGTCAGAAAAGTGCAGTCCCCTCTATGGAATTAAGTTCTTATGGTCTTCTCCCACCAGAGCACTGTCTGTGTGTGTCTGTGAGTGCTGAGCATTCCTGCTGGAGGGTACAGACAGGCCATGGCAGGCAGTCCCATCCCCAGACCCTTAGCCAGGGTCAGACTGGGCATGTGTTCCTCATCCACTGGAGCTCTAAAGCAGGAGCTGTCCCTAGACCCTGTCATAGCATAAATTCAAGCCTTTTGCTTTGGCTGGGAGACGTGAATGTGGTTTCATGGAGTCCAAGCCTCTGTCCAAAATATATTGTTCCATCACTTCTGTGAGTGCCCAGACAGCTTTTTGGTTTGTGCCCCAGAGCTTCTCTACTATTGGTTAGATGTCATAAACCTTCCATGGGCAAAAAGGCGAATAATTCACATCAATAAAAAGGGGATGATGTTTTACAGTAATAAACTCAGCAGTACCATATCTGTTTGTTTTCTGACAAAGTAACCTGCCGTGCTTTATATTAGAGGACAATGCTTCTCTGTTTTGACAGACTGGTAGGTGAATGCCTTTCACTCACAACCTGCCATATTTTTCTTTCTGCACATGGACTGTACACATGCTACATGTTTATTGTTCTGCTCAGCTTTGCTTATTTTTTGTACAGGTTGCTTTCCATGTTGTTGTTTGTCAATCCAATTTTGGATTTTCCTGATTTATCTGGTTTCATTTTGTTTGTTTATGTATTTGGAGAAGAACTCCTCAAACAGAATGGGGTACCTACCTAGAAGTACTAGAGCTTTTAATTGCCACTTTATTTGTAAAATAGCTTTCTTGCCTTCAGTTATGTGAGTGCTAATATTGTAAAAATAGTTTATAATATTGTTGCTGGGAGTATTTTATTTACCAAAGTGTTTTGAGGCAAATCAGCCTTTACTCATACAGGAATCCTATTAGATGACTCAGGTGTGCATCCACAGCTTTGTCCGTCTGAGCTCTTGGATTCCTTAACAGCCTGAAAAATAAAGCAGTGAGCGTCTTACTGAATTTAGGAAAAAGAATTTACCTTTGAATAATTTTTGTAGCTCGCTGAAACCAGACAAAAATCCTATCTTCTGCAGTATCTGTAACCACAGACTGAAATACAGGGCAGCTTTGTCCTCAGGTTTTGAAATGAGCAATGTCCTTAATTCATTTTCTCATAAGGGAATTTATTCAGTACGAAGTCATACCAAACACTTTTGGCTATTATATGTCCATTGTCTTCAAAAGTGCAAATTAACTCACAAATCGTTTTTAAGTCTGTAAATTGTGCTGTTAATTGACTGCATATAAAATAAGCAGTTAATGCCATTTTTTCAACAAATGGAATGACTCTATCTACTGTCCCTTCTTTTATTACAAATAGCAGGCACCATAAATTCCGTGTTGGGCTATGGAACAGTGGCTATCAAGTACAGCATTAGAGCACGCAGCAAAGGTGAAGGAGCCTTCGAAATCATGCTCTTGCTTTTCACATTTAATTTTTCATTTGGAGCTTTAAAAGGCATCTCAGACAGTAGGCATTCTCAGGGGTTTGGTGGGTTCCTCTGCTGGTTTAATAGTGATCGTGACTCTTGTAGAATGTGGCACTGAGAGAATTAGTGAACTCATCAGAGGGAAGGAAGGAATGATCAATTATTCACCACACGCCACCAACGACAAAAACCATGACTGCCTCCTGTCTCTCTCTTTTTCTTTCTTGTGTGCACGCACACACTCAGCTCCTGCTATTTGTGCAATTACATTATTTTCATTCAAACAATCTCTAGAGAAACTTGTTTATTTGAGTATGCTGGAACATTCATCATTAGGGTGTTGCATCAAGTGTTCTTGACATTCACTGCTCTGTGCCTCCTGCATCTTCTTCTTTAATTATTTTACTACTTAGAATAAATAAAACAGAAAGATCTGGCTGATTTACCTAGAAAAACCAGAATGCATAGAGACATTTTGTAATTAGATCAGTCATGGATTATTTTTGGACTATGTTTATTCCTTTCTTCCTAAACTTCTGTGCTTGAACCTGGTTTTCAAGGGGAGGAGTTTAACAGCCTTCAGGTTTTTACATGTAAGAAAGACTTTTGTTCTGCATCTCTAAATATTCATAATGCACACAAAAGAAGATTACTGGGTTCTGTATTCACTTTGAAATGTTAGTAAGAATATTTTTTCAAAACTCAGAAGTTGTAACAAAAAACTCATTAATCCTTGATCATGACTTTATATGCTAGAGGGATATTGGTGGTAAAATAGTACATATGCTCTTTTAAATATTCAAGATCACAGCATCTTTGAAATAATTTTGAATTTTTAAGTTTGAGCATCATAAAGTTGCACTAGGATATTTCAAAACTACATTAGTCTGAAAAATCAATAAATTGCTGATAGTTGCAAAGAGCTTGTAGATTCTGCCAAAGTTTCATGAGTAGCTAGAAAATGAGAGACAAGAACTCTTACTGGGATTAAGAACTGAGAAAAACCTGAAGGCAGAGTCAGAGGATGGCATTTATCCTTTTCTTGGCCATAAACAGGAATGTCTGTTTAAGTCTTTATTGTAGAGTGAGTTCTATATGAGCTCCTGAGTCAATAGGGTGGAATATTTCAGCTGTTGATGAGAACATCCTGGAGGAGAGCCCTGTAGAAGGAGCAGTGCAGAAGATGCCATCATGATGAGCTTAATAGAAGTGTTTGAAAAGCAGAGCTCAAAAATTTTGGCTGGCTGTGACAGTGCATGTGCATTTAAACCCTTGCTACTGATACTCGTGTAACGTTGTTACCCCATTCCAGGTGGTTTGCCAGTACTGAACAGGTCCTTTGTGTGAATGTACTCCCCTCTGGGACAGCCTCACGCAGCCTCAGCCCTGCCCCTTGCTCTGCTCCCCACAGCCGTGTGCTGGACAGATTCTCACTGTGCTCCTCGCCTCTTCAAGAAGCATTCAGGGGGTTTCATATTTCAGCTTTTAACTCTTGTTCTCTGTTGTGCTTTCACACAGTTTTATATTCAGGTGCTCACAACAGATGTGTGGGAAGTGCAGGCTGGGCACGGCTGTTCCTGGTGCCAGCCCTGCTGTTTGCTGGCCCTGGGGCTGCAGGGAGCAGAGGAAAGAGGATCACTGTGGAATGGTTCCAAGCCCAGCAGACAAAGCTACTAAATCTGATAAACTCCAAACTCTCTCAATAGCTAAGACAGGAGGCTGAAGTGCAGTGTCTTGGGCAGAGGTTCTGTCCTGTATTTATGCTCAATGTGATCATCAGATACAACACAGGTGTGACCTTCTCTATAAAGAAACATCCAAAGCCCTATTAGAGCTGAAGAGCTGATGCAGGACCAAGTGCCCAAAAGTGCTCTCTCACAGCCTGGGGTTTGCCCTGCATATTCCTGGTCTTTTCTGAAATGGCTGTGAAGTGGACATGCCTGGCTCTCATTTGTGTGATTTTACCACAGGAAGAAAACATGTTTTGTTTGTGGGTTTTTCTCTTTTAGGGTGGGTTTTTTTGTTGTTTTCTTTCCCTCTCTGTCAACTGCATAGAATATCTTAGTTTTACTTGCCTTTTTTTTAAGCCAATGTTCTTTTGTAGATAGTTTTTGTATCCTTTCATTACTTGAATAATAAATCTGAATACCAAAAACCTAATTGTTTTTCAATATCAGGTTATATTAAAGTCTAAAATTAAAAATATTTACTTGCAATAATAAGAATTGCATGTTGCTTGTGCATGTACTTCAGGCACTTTGCTTGGAGGTTCTGTTTATGTACCAAGGCTGTCACAGTTTCATGCCATCCATAACAGCTGGGCATTACTGCACTGGCCACTTTTTGCCCCTAAGTGTCGAAAAATATCAAGATTCTAAAACAGAAATAATGAGACTGATCTCAATCCATTAAATACATCCTATCACCTCTTTTGAGGTAATTACTCAGGCTTGTTTGCAAAACCAGAATTAAAATATTGAATTGATATTCTCATCTCAGAAGCCCTGTAACTTAGAGTGGGACTAGTAGAGTCAGGTTGTAAGGAAGTTCAAAAGCAGTGGCTTCTGGAGGTACCAAATGTGCTGTTATTAAAAACTGGCAAAAAGCATCATTATTTCCATTTTACACAGTAGGCCAGGGAAACATTAATCAAGTGTCTTGACAGGAAATCTGTCTTGAATCTAGAGAATAAAATACCATCCTGCTTACTCTTGGTGCCATGCCTTCAGCTGTGGAGCAGTCTTCTGTTGTTGACGTCAGGGACAGTTCTTGAATTGAGGTAAAAATATGCCACACATTTGCTGTAACATTTGTTTAAAGGCTAGTTGGGAATGAGTAGAGAGGAATGTTTGTCATCACATCTCTCATCAATGTATTGCTGTTTCTGATTTGATGTAAGGTTAATTTTTAGCATTTGTTGACAGCTCTGTGGTTTCCACAACAGAGAGAAATATAGATATTAACATAAAATGTTCATTGTGTGGTAACATTCTTAGGAGCCCTGACAGTTTCTTACAGCTTGTGACTATTATTAATAATATTATTCTACAAGCAGAGATACCAGTGTTTGTATTTTTCAGTCTATGCCATACTTAGTAAGAGATGTCAGGGATAAATTTATTTCTGACCTTGATTTGTCTGGATCACTAACTGTTGCTTTCAAATGCCCCAGGTAGTATTTACCATACAGAGAAATAAAGAAAAGCATTGGGATGCTAATGCATAAGAATTGTGAAATTCCCTTGGCAGAGAGCACTTAATGGGTCACAACAGTGAGCTCTATGCTGTAAGCTATCATAGACATCAGCAAGTGATATTTTTGTTCTTTGCTTCTCCTCTGCAGTGCTGAAACAAGAATTTCTCATGTGACGCTAATATTGAAGTGTTAAAACTGTTCTTATTAGTTTTATTCTGAAAAATATGTTTTAGAACCTGTTCTACAGGTTTACACCACCTCTTGGAGATAAATGAGAAAACACATTACAGCTTTAAAAAAAAACCCTTCTGATGTAATTTCCCTCTTAAAAATACACAAGATTTTTCTCTTTTACTCTATCTCTTCTGCCTTTTCCAGTGATGTCAGGGAAATCTGAATACTCAGGGATGTAAATTTATATTGGTATTATTGACTGATGTGCAAGTACTGTAAACTGTGTTCTAACACTAAAGTGTCAGCTAGGAAATTTTTAACCATTTCAGTAATTGTAAGGAAAAAAAAAAGGTAGTAAAACGTACATCTTTTATTGAAAGAAAGATTTAAGAGTAGGAAGGATGTTCTAAAGCAGCACATCTTCATGTAGGAGTGGGGCTCAGGACTGCAGCTCTGCAGGACCAACACTATGTGGACTTTCTCAGGCTGGAGATATGGTTTAAAAAAATTAGGAATGTTAAAATGGAGATGAAACCTTTGAATGTGAACACTGAAAAGGAAACCATTATGCTATAAATCCTTTTGGTGCTCCTGTAGCAAGTAGGAAACCCCAACTGAAAATATACTTGTTTGTTTCCATATTTAACCCCAATTACCCTTTGCAGGGGAATTCTTTTTAACATTCAATTCCTCATGTCACTTTTTAGCTTCTGTAGGTCTTATTTTCCCCCACTACATAAATAGCAGCAGGTGCACAGAATTGAAGACATTACAATTAAATGTAATCAAATATTTTAGGCACTAATGAACAGCTCCAGAAAAACAAGTCAAAAGGAAAAAAAAAAAAAGAAACAACAACAAAAAAAAGGCTTTAAGTGAGTGAATTTTCAAACACCCAAGGCATCACAGGGCCAATTAAGGGAGTCAAACACCAGGACACATACTGGCATTAATTATCTTTGAGTTTAGGGAAATAAAAAATAAAAGCAACAATTATCATAATAAATTTCCACACACACTGCTTGTAAGTTGTGCTAATCTACAGCACACCTGGGTTTCTGGGATTGGAAGTGAACGCTCAGGCAGTTGGTAAGGACCTCATGTCAAGGCTGGTGGGCTGTGCTGGGGTTTGCCAGAGCCTGGATCCCAGCTCCAGCTCCACATTATCCCAGGGAGGTTGGAAATTGGGCACTGCTCCCCCTGTGCTGGCTGGAAATGCAGAGTCCATCCTGGTGATGATGTCATCGCTCTGGCCCTCCTCTCCCTCACTCTCATTTTATTATACACCTAATGAAAATTTGCACAGTGGGAGTATCAGTCTCAATCTACTCTAAATACCTGTGGGTCCCTCTAAGTTTTCTTCCTCTAAGCTAAGTAGGAGCTAAACTAAAAGAGCAAATGTTTCATACATGTCATAAATTTCTTGAAACATACAGATGCAAGAAAAAGTGGGATAATCACTGAGCTAGAGGAAAAAATTTTGAAAGGTATTAAAAAAATTAATCTTTTTCTGACTGGTATTTGAGCCAGCTGCAAGGTATTCTCACTGAAAATACAGCAAAATGGGGTAATATGTTTTGGGCTGTTGGTTTTATGTCACCATTAAGTAAAATTAGTGTCTGTAGTGGTTTTCTTTGAAGCATTGTCTGGTTGTTTGGTTGCATCTGGAGGGTAAATGTCAATCACAACAACTTCCACACAACATAAACTAGAAAACAAATTCCTAAATGAGCAAGGTTGGGTTTAAATTTGTAAGTAATGTTGGGGGTTTTTTTAATATCTTGATTATCCTAGGTTAAAGGAGGAAAAAAGTAATTATGCATTATTTCCTTTCCCTTTGTATCTGCTAATCAAATTTTTGTGCCTGTCCTTTGTTACATTCTTTATGTTTAGAAGGTGTTTTGCATATCATGGACAGGATAAAAGGTTTGAGGGGGACCTCAGGGATAATCTGGTTCAGCCTTTCGTGGCAGAAGCACTCTAAAAACATTGTCTAGATAAGATGGCACCGCAGCCTGCCCAGCTGAACCTTAAATGTGTCCAATATTGGGGAACCTGTAGCTTTCCTGGGGAGATTATGCAATGGCTGATTGTTCTCACTGGGAAAAGTTTCCTTCTTGTGTATAATCAGAATTTCCCCAGAAGTAACTTGTATCCGTTACCACTCCTCTTTTCCATGTGACTGCTTGTAAAAAAGAGATTCTTCGGGGTTCTTTGATAATTCTGATGTAAAAATTCACTGTGATCTTTTCTCAAAGCACCCATCTGTAGCAAACACATGGGACAGCATTCAAAAAAATGTAATATTTTCATAACTTAATGTCAGCTAAATGACTGTGTTTTCATTTGCTGTCTGGAATTAGTTCTTTCAATTACTTTAATTTATAAAAAATATATTTAAAAGGTTTCAAATCTTTACAAAACCTTTTAAAAACTTCAAAGTCAAACCCCACAGCTTTAAATGTAATATGCTACTGTGCCTCAGATGTATATTTTAAACTGTATGTATAGGATGTCCTTTTCATAATATAAGAAACATCTGCTGTTTGCTCGTGCATGTATTTTAGAGAATTTAAAAACTAATCCTTTTTCCACAATGGTTATAGAATCCAATTATTTTGCAAACTGTCACATAATATTTTCTTCCCATAACATTTGCTTCATACCTTAATAATCCTTCATATGAAACTTCCTTAGATTTCTTTTGGAAGCTTCCCAATCTCTTAAAATGGCATTTCAAACAGATTAGTCTAAAGGAGACAACATGTCTCCAAAGATCAGCATTGGAATCCTGTGACTCTCTCCTAAAGAACAGGAAGATGTTGGACAGTTTCTGAAAGGTTTGGAAAAAAAATTCTGTAGGAAAGAGTGTTTCCTCAAAAGCAAAAAGAAATAAAACAGGAAGAGGATTCAGTCTTGGTTTTTTTCTCTAGTGCATTGGTGCACTGAATCAAGAATGATTCCCAACATTCCCAATTCCTGTTAGCAAGATTCTTGTTTATATGCATCCTTTGATTACACTTCAGTCCTAAGTTCAATAATTTCTTGAGGCTTAAGAAATATTTGATTATATCTTATAAAATCTCTGTACTACTTTTAAAGAACATAACTCATGTGGATGTTTTAAAATAAAAGCACAAGGGTTAAATCAAAATGTTCAAATTTTGAAAGGGTTGTTTTGTTTTTCCTCTTCCTTTTCTAGATCTTAAGAAAATTAAAATGTAGATTTTATGCTGGTACAAGAGTAAGGCCAAGCTTTAATCCTCACCTCCCTGTTGTAAGATGCTGACATGGTAAATAATACTGAACTTAGCAAAATATTTCAAAATTACCGAGCAGTTATTAAAATTCCTATCTTTGATCTTGTCCACTTCGTATCAAGACCCAGAATTATTATCTAAGTAGGCTTTGTACTTATATGTGAGGTTTCATTTTCTTTCCTTCCCACATACACTGATTAAAATAAATTGTGACCATCTCCCCCAGTTAGGATTACAGGTATGTCAATTCTTACCCTGTCTCCTGGAGAGGCATTTTTTTGCAGCTCTTTACCCCCTCTGCAACTCATTACCAAATTAATGCCCATAAGCTCTTTATATGCAGGTGCAAGATTATGATCACTCTTTTATTGTTGATAGAATTAGTGTTTGAGTGCTGGTATTGATAGATGTGATGTTGTAGAGGATTTTCTGTCAAGAAATCTTTATTAGTAGTGTATCCAAACATAACGAAAAATCATGAACTTAGCTTCTCACGCTGTTTGCTTTCTTCTGGATCTCTGTAAAGCTTAAGCAAAGTTTTTATGCCTGAGCAAACAGAGTTTTTCAGACCAGGCTGGTTCTAAGAGTGAGGCAGCAGCTCAGGAACAAGAGCTTCTCACTTGCTGATGGTTCTCTGTGGTGTGTGTGCACTTCCCTGCCCAGCTCTGCGACATTGGGGTGACTCTGTGATGTGTCTCCCCTATCGCTGCTATGCCCAGAAATTAATTTTTATGCCTTTCTGTGTCTTTAAACTGTGCCTGAGAGGAGAGAGAGAGAAGAAACCCTACTTATCTTCACAGAAGTGTCGTGTTCAAGGTTGCAGACGGGCACACTCCCCATCTCTGTGTTTGGCTGCTCTGGAGAGAGGAGAGCAGAGGAAGCTGCTGGGTTTGCTTTTTGAGCCAGTTTTCAACTGCCTTTTCTCTGGAGAGAGACAGAGAGTTGAATTTTGTTTTCTTGGGACTTCAGGGGTTTTTTTTCCTTTTTTCTGCTGGAATGTTTCAACATTAGAACACATCAGGACTTTTTTCCACCAAGGTGGAGGCTCACCGCAACCCAGATCCAAGGAGAGAGAGAGAGAGAGAGGCTACCTATGGACCAGCTCTAAACCTTTCCCAGGTTTTCTCTCCGTGCAGCGAGAGGTTTTATTATTTAGCATTATTATCCTTTTCCTTTTTGTTTGTTAAATTAATAGTTTCTAGCTCTTTCACTTTCCTTTGTGGAAAATTTCTTTTTTTCCCCGAACCTGGTCGGGGAGGGGTGGTTTGTAACCTGCCTTCTCTCAGAGGGTGTATTTCTGAATTTGGCCAAACCAGCACATGTGCTGGGTGTCTGTCAAAACGTGGTCCCACCACATCCTGCCTGGTGACTTCAGAGGGGATCTTAGGTCCCACAGGGACATGGTAGACAATGAAAGTCCTTTTCTTCCCAGGAACACTCATCAGTGTGAGGTAGAGGCTGGTGTTTAAGGAGTGCTCTAATGATGGCCTGAATTAAGGTGGTTTTTCCACGTGATATTTCAGTGCATTCGTGTGTAAATCACAAACGTTGAGTTTGGGGGGGTTCAAGGTCTGACAAGCTCTCTGTGCTCAGAACCTTCTTAGCAGTTAAGTTTCATGAACTTTAATTTTCTGTTTTCAAACTACCTGTAGTCTTTCAAAGCAAGGATGTGACCAATTAACACCTGAGGCTGTAATATTTTTTTTTTCCTCCATGATTTCCAGGCTCTTTATGTTGGAAAATTATTGACCTAGTCTGGGGATCAAAACCAGGTGATCCCTGTTGGAAGGCAACCACAGGCTCACACAGCATAAAAGAAATTAAGGTTGTAAGGCAGGGCTTGTATCATGCAACAGAGTATCATGTTCCCCCATAACTGTAAAAATTATCTATTGAGTTAATAACAAAAATAATCTATTAAATAAAACCAAAACAACAAAAAAAGGATGCTTTATGTATTCTGTACCTCTTGCTCCCCTGCTGTGGATTTTTTTTTTAGTTAACAATACTGAGAATGCTTTTGGTCATTCCTTTAATGTGCATTGCTTAGGGTTTAATGGGAAATCTGAATTAAGGAAGTTGAAACTTATGCAGGCCTGAGCTGCACATGCATGGAATTGCATACATAATAAATTGTATGCAAAACTCATTCCTGCACACCACAGAGCATTCTAACCATTAGCAGCAATAAAATAGATAGGTGGAAATGTCCTTTTCCATATAAAATTGTCTTTACAGTTAAAAGTATTTTCACAGTTACTTGCAGGTTGGTCTGTAGCACTCTGACTAGCACTTCTCACATATATATGAGTGGGTTTAAAATAGAGAGCATAAGGGGAGAAAGAGAACTCTTGAAATACAGGGAAAAAACCCTTTTAATAAAATGAGAAATCAACTTTTAGAAAAGGGCAGAAGGGAACAGAAAGGTCTGGCAAATAACAGAATAAGAGTGATCTTAAAATTTTTTATATGAAACTGCACCTAATTCATTTCAAGTAAGTGTCTCAAAGTGTCCTTTTAAAATATCACCAACTGCTAAAATTGAATACTTTCATTTTATTATAGTAACTGTAAGTTTACTTACTTCATAATTGGCTTGGCTAGGGAGCTCACCTGGAGGGATTTCACCAGTAGCCATTCTTATCAATTTTTTAATAAATCCCACAGATTGAGTAAAGTAAATAATGAATGGTGTAATGCTTGGTAAGTCAATATTTAATTTAATATAGATTCTGGGAAGCTCACATTTTACATACAGATATTATTACTATGGTTCTTTCTTAAGAAAAAAAATAGATTTTGTTTACAAAAGGTAAAGGAGTAGAATTTGTAGGGATATTCTTGTAAAATTAGTTCATATTAGTGTTTCAAAGCTTCAGATTAATAGAGTATGTGATAGAGGTGTGCTTACTGCAGAAAACACCAATTATTTTTCTGAATCTCAAGATCTGTTCAATTGGTATCAGTTCCTACGGGTCCATTCAGCAAGTGCAAGGATATATTCAGCCACAGGGTAACTTCAGTAGGATTTAAGCACAGGCTTAAATTGCATTCCAGATAGAGAGAAGCTTAAGATAAGTTTTAGTTGAAGTTGTTTTAAAATTAGTAATTTTGCTGAAATTTTTTTCCCTTTAATGTTCTCAAGTTGTTTGTTTATGGACAGTTGTGAATGCCATCAAGGGACATAATTTCCCTTTTCACCAGTATCTTTGAAACATTTCGCATTAAAAAAAAATTGTGCTGAAGAAAAGGTTTTTTTGCAAATAACATCTTCCAAATAGTGTTCCTTATTTATTTATTGTCATAACTTAAGTGTAAGGACATTTTTGAGTTTTGAAATTACAAAAGGCAATAAATATCAATCTTTAATGCTGCAGGTCTCTGATAGTGCATCATCATAATTAGTATCTTATCATCTGAGTACTTCAAAGGAGAAAAAACCAACAAACACCTAAGAAACATGATACAAAGGCTACAGACTGAAGAGCTGACATCTCATAGTAGAGAGATTTATGTGGTCTATCATAAAAAATTTGGCTTTTCTACAGTTATTAATCACCCTCATCTGTTCCTAATGTTTCCACATGACACCATTGACTATAGTAAAGAAGCTACTCCAGATGAAAAAGAGTAAATTAGCACTGGTTAAAAAATGAACAACAAAGAAGAAAGTGAGAAGAGCCAAGATAACTTAAATTCAGGGGTTTTTTTCTGTTTTGAGAGCTATTTTCTAGAAATCTGTTGTTCAGAAGGGTAAATAAGAGTAAACTCTAACAAAGGTGCCCCCCTGGCTACCTGGGTGACAGTCCCCATGGGGGGGGCAGGGGTTACAAAAAGCTGTCAGCATCCTGAAGCCTTTGTTAGGAGGGATGTGAGAAAGTTAGTGAGGAAGGTTTCCTTCTTCTCTCTTTTGGGAACCCTTTGATATTGGCAGTTTCTTCCTTCCCAGTTTTAGGGTGAATTTGGTTTGTTTTTATAAAATATAATCTGCTTATATATTTTTTTTTCTTGCCATTGGTTCCATTGTTCATTTTGTTTACTTTGTTTCCTTTGAAACTGGTTTAATGGGAACAGAACAATGTTGTCCTCACAGACTGATCCTTATGATCTGTGCTTATGTCCTGGGGCCCGTGTTTGTGCTGCCTGAGTCCTCTTCCACAACTCACTTTTACTGCAATGATGCACATTCACTCCATGGTGAATAATTACCTGTCATCGCTATCAATTAAAACTAACTAAAACTAATTCAAGGAAAAATTACCTAATTGCTAGACAATTGCTTCTAGAGCTAAACAAGGCCAGGCAAGACCCAGGAGTCTGGATGATACAAAGCTTGTAATCAGAGACAAGGTATGTCTTCTCTTTCCAGTAGAGCCACTCATTTTTTCTTGGTATTTTTTTTTTTTTTAAATAATGGAAGCATGGAGCCAAAATTTATGTGTAAGTCCATTAGACAAAAAACATCAAAATAAGTTGGGAGCACTACTGTTGCTAAAATCTGGTAAATCTTGAACTTGTAAATAGTAGCTGCTGGTGTTTTATAAAGGCAGAATATAATTACAGTAATAACCTTTTAAAACATATGAGACATTCAACCATAGTTATCTCAAAGCTCAATACTCTAAAATGTAAATTCTATTTTTATTCCTTTGATAATGGGACCCTATGTTTCAAAATAGGATATAATCTTGGTTTCCTGTTTTTTAATTGCCTAAGCACAGTTTATCTATTCTATACCTTAAAATATGGCAAAGGCAATGAGCAGCAAGGTGACATTACTAAAGTTATTCCATTTAAAAAAACCAACTTTTGTTTCCTTACTGATCCCTTAAAATACTGTTATTAAGCATTGGGAGGTGAAGATATCAGATGAAATAGCGGGAAGTCCTGAAGTCCTTCAGGAGGGAACAGTCTGTAGGAGGCCTCATACAGATACAATCTCCTACAGAAAAAAGCTTTTGCTCTCAACAGGTAAATCAGCCACTTTGTTTCAGTGTTAACCAAAATCCTGCAGGTGTTTTAGTATCATTATGCCCCACAAAGAGACCAGGACACAGTTAAATATAGAAGTTAGCAAAGTTAGTGTAAACAATTGTTTTCAGACACAAGGGCAGGAAGAACACCTAAGTTCATCCTTTGATACAAAAATACTTTGGATATTTTTTCTTTTGGTATATTTGTTCATACTCAGAATTTACCTATCAAGTTAACTCTTCCCACTTTTGAAGCAGTTGCAACACGACAAGATGCTACTGCCTCTAAAGGGCCCAACTCCTTAGGCTTTGGATAGGCAGGGTACTGAAAGGCCGGGATCTGGCAGAAGCCTGTGCTTCTACCAACCTAAGGCACTGTGGCACTTCTGGGACAGTTAATCAGCACTGGATAGAAAACACAGCAGCAACCCTGCTGAGTGCAGAGCCTTGGGGAATATCTCACTGGAAATGCTGAACAGTGTCTTAAAGATTCCCTTTGTTTGGACATTGTCCATTCCAGTCCATGTGTCAAAAAGCCTGACTTTGTAGTGGAAGGACATTTTTGCTACAAAGTTTGAATTCATTCCTTTTGTTGGGTTCATGTTCTTCTGATCTGTAGAGAATCTTTAATTTGACTGGTGCTCCAATTTCAAGAGGTTGGTAAAATATCCCCTCACAAAAGCTGGGATTAGGATGTTCTTGGGGATGGGTGATGTGGGGCCCTGAGTCCTTTCAGCACAGCTGTTTTGTGGCTGTGTTCTACACAGCAAACAAGAATAGTTCCTTTATTAACAGATGAAGACTTTGATATTGCTTGATTAAGATGAAAATATTCACATAAGTAAATATTTCTATGATTAACTGGTTAGGGATCTTGATTCTACCTTGAACATTATAGTAAAGGATATTTTATAAAATGTGTTTCTAAAATTATTTTTAATGTCCTTGTCTTCTGATAAACTTTGAATGACAAGATTATTCATTATGATTATCACCTACATGGGATTCTTGTCAGAAGAGCCAGGAGATAAAGTAGTTACAAGACCATACTTTCTCCATAAATTTTCATGCCAGATGAATGATTAAAATGTTGTGTAATACTAGAAAGCTTTATTGTCCAGAAAAATTTATGATATTGTATCTTATTTCATTTTTAAGGTGTGTTTTTTTGTTTTTACCCCCACACAATCTTTTGAAAATTAGTAACTGCTCTATTTCTTATTCACGGGCAGTTTTCCATTGCACTTATACCTTCTGAAGGGAAAGCAGGTTTACATCAACACAGTATTAGGACTGGCCTGGGGGCAGCAGAGTTTGTTTCAGCCAATTAAAATGACAATTGCTGTTAGAGACACTAATAAGAACACCCTTTTGCTCGTTAGTTCTACAGCCCAGATGGTGTGATTAAAACATCTCCAAGTTATTGCATTGTCCAGTCTCTAGAAGATTTTTTACTAAAAATGTGGTACAAAACTCTTTCCATTTACATGATGGTTTTCACAGTTTCTTTGCCTAAAAATGGCATGTTAATACAATCACTGCTGGAAGCTATATTATCTGATATAAAATAAGATAAAGTTGACTGGTCTCTTTGCATTATTACATACATGTTATATGGAGTATAAATTTTCAGATTGTGCACAAAACTATGTTGACCCAGCTAAGCGTGGCTACTGCTTAAACACTGAATGTTAATAGCAACACATTTGCCAAATATAGTGATAGAAGTTTGCATCAAATGTGTTAGAACACATTTACAACATTGTTTCATTTTAGTGCATACCTTGTCTCAGCTGTGCACTTGTGTTATTTCACTAGGCCTGTTGAAACTGATTTTGTGTCCCTGTTAAATTTCTCGACAGGCTTGGTTATATTGAAGCCAGTTAAGAGTAATTTCAAATCCTTGCATATGTTTTAAGAAACAAAAAGAAAAGTATTTCTTAGAGTTTGATCTTATTAAGTCAGAAAAAACTTCATTGATAAAAAAGAAGATATTTATTCTTCCTTGAGATCCACAGATTCCAAAGAACAGTTTAAAACTACTCGTGTTGATCTTTATTATGATGGTTGTATCCAGTCCCTGTTTCATCCATGTCTGTGGCTGTCTTGATTCAATGGCCAGGGACAAACCTGGTGCTATCTGTGGGTAGGCAAACCGGCCTAGGGACCAGAAAGACATCAGTACCTGAAAGCACAGACATTATTACCTCAAACAACATGGCTGAGTACCTTACCCCAATACAAAGTAATTATAACCAAATTGTAATTATCACAGTTTTTTTCACTTTCTCCAGCCCCCAAATTATTTGTCTTGGTTAGAAACAAACTTGGAGGAAATGTCTCAAAAACCGTACCCTCTAATAGAAAGCAGATTTCAGCGACCCCTCCCCCACCAGGTTCAGAAAGAAATTCCTTGGAGGAAGGTGAAAAAAACCTGTTTATTTAACAGTCAGCATGCACGCAGTCACGAGAGGGAAGAAAAAAAATGACTATTGTTAGATAATAAGACCTCTCAGTGCGGAGAAAACGAGGTTGGATCCAGAGTCCTTTCTGTAGGTGCGGCGTGGGCCCCTCCAGGCCGCAGTGTGGGGCCTCCCGTTGGGATTCTGGTGCTGCTGAACAGTTCTGGGAGAAGAAGAAAAACCCACCGTCCCAGGAGAAAGTTCTTGCCTCAGCAAGCAGGCTAGCTAAAACCCAAAAGAACGCACATCTCTGCAGAGCCGAGAGCTGGGGCGACAGCGAGCGAGTTCTGTTTTTGAACGCGGGCCGCCGAAGGGATTGCACCGCCTTCCCCCGGCCCTCACAGGCCGGGCTTGAAAGGCACGGAGCTCCTGTGTGGCACAGGCAGGCGGTGGGGAACAGCATCAGGAAGGCACCCCCAGACAGAGGCGGAGTGCAGCAAAGAGAAACCTGAACTTCTCGTCACTACTCTGCCAGCTTCTCTATCTTAGCAATTTCTCCTGCTAAAAAGCACTGTCAGGACAGGTGATCCATGGCTGGCTTCTGTACCCACAGATTGCTGTTCCGGGATGCCAGGGACGTTTTAAGCTCTACATGCATTTACTTTAGGAGGCTCTAGAATATTTGTTAGTACAGGTCTACTTGGAGTTCAAGCTTGTAATCAGCAATAAATATTGTTTTAACCCTGCTTTCTAAAAATATCACTAAGTGTGATTTACTAATGCACTTATGTATGTCACATTAAATTCATGTCTCAAATATAAATGCTATTTGTCATCTGGTTATCCTGGTTCACAGTTGTTTTCTTCAGCTCTACTGATTGTTTCTTTATGTATAGCCAAGAAGTCTTGTAGCACTGCATATCTCACAATGGCTCAACACAATTAGAAATGTAGTATATTCTATTAAGAAAAAAAAAAGACAATGGTATATAGCCTTGGCGTATTCTTGTCCCCATTTATGTTATGCTAAGATAGCATTGGTGGCAGTGTTTTCAAGCAATACACATTTAGGTTATCTTAAATATAGAGGATGTGTAAAAAAAGATCCCCATCCCTTTCCTTGGTACAGTTTAGACAAGAAACAAAATCAACAATCACACTTGGAATTGTATGAGCAAAGAAATAAATTAATAGGTGGTCTCAGTTTCATATTATTTATATTTCTGCATTATATCGACAGAAATTCCTGCCACATGTAGCAACATGGTCTATTTGTAAAATAGAGAAGTAGTTATTCATTCACATCGGCAGATGCATCAGGGTTTTTTTTTCCCCGATAACTTAAAAAAGAAAAGAAAAGCTCAAAGCAGGATAGTACTTATTGCTTGTATGAGTTTGACTTAGATCACAAGTCAGAATGGTTTTCCTGTTCTCTGGTACAAATGAGCAACCTTGTGAATGTCAATCCATTCCAATGCAAATATCCTTCTGATAGCCTTATCTTACTGGGTGTGTGAAATCTATGGCCTTCAATCTTACCTGTTCACATGATTTTAATTTAAGTAGCAGTTCATAGAAACGTGGTCACCAATCTGCATGAACATTCACGGGGTATTTACAGGTGCTTTTAACCTGAGCAGCTGTGAATGCAGCAAAGCAGCAGCTTCCCTGGGAGCAGCTGAAAGGAGCAGCACCCCTGCGCAGAGGGAAGCGCTGCCTCCTGGCTCCCTGCTTAGCACAAATCTCCTGCTTATTCTGCAGTTCTCTGCTCTGCTACTGCAGAACAGCATTGCTCAGATCTAAGATGATATTTGAAAGAGAAGTAGAGAGGCTGGATGCAGTCTCTGGAAGGGAAGAAGGAATGATGTAGAAAATAAAGAAGAGGCACAGGCATCGTACTCTAATTAGCCTTGTCCTGCTTCTACCAAGCTGTTCTTACATCTGAGCCATCTGCTGAATAATTTGAATCACCTCCTTATTACTGGACAGAGTTGACCAAAAAAAATCTCATTTCTTAGGAATTTTCATGCCTATTGGTTTGCCTCATTTGCAAATCATCCTTTCAGAGTACCACTGAAGCTCACCCAGCCAAGTCAGTTTAAGCTGAATTTTTACAATGACTATGGATTTTTATTCAGTTCTTTGCAGTATTAGCATTGTTATGTTCTGAATGGTCTTCCATGTAGGTCAATTTTGAATTTATGTAATAAAAATTCCTGAATGACTACATTGATCCTTCAACATCTCTTACACAGAAAGCCACAGCCATAGAACTTCTTTTTTGATTGAGAGCTTTCCTTTGATCAAAATCCAGTTCTGGATTTTAAAATATCTGGAGTTTGTGAGTGTACAGTGACACTCAATAAATGGCTGGAGAGGTTAAACACTTGCAGTATTTAAAGTGTACATTTCAAGATGGAATTTCTGATACTTAAGCTTGTAAAAATTGTGTAGTCTTTGATGGCTGGACCAAGAAGTCTCCATTATTAAATTTCTGTTTTCCACAAATGATTAAAACTAAGCTGCCTAAATAAAGGAATGAGATACAGTAAAACTCATCTAGGTGGTATCCATAATTTATATATTTAATATCTGATCCCAGATATCAGAAAATCTTCAGTGCTGTTGGTAGCAGCTCTTAATCCTTTCAGTAGATCTGGAGCTTCTTTTCTACTCTGCCCCTTGGTGAAGCACAGTGGCCTTTCAGATTGCAATGATTTGAAATCATTGAATTTTTGGGACCTGGGCATCTGAATTTTAATTAAAATGTAAGGGGTTTCTCTCCCTTTTCAAAATCCATATTGATTACCTAATGTTGAATATGGACCACAGTCTGCCAGTCTTCCCAAGTGAAGACATTGTAAAGATATTTCTGCACTCTCTCAGTTTCCCTCTTCCTCTGCCATTAAGGCTTCGTAAATTTAAAGTGTATTGTGGAAGTTTCAAAAGAGGGCGGAGCTCCCACTCCTGCAAAATTTATAGTCTGGTAGCTAACAGAGTTGGCATGATAATTATGCTCCACTCCCTTATTTTTTCTGCTATTGTTTCCTTTTCTTTCCTTTTAATTTTTTAAAATTTATTTATGTATTTTATTTCAAATCTGGGGATTTCTGGATTCCATGCCTTTGGCACTCATAAGTTTACTGTGTCAGCCTGGCAAACTGAAGCTGGTGACCTAGAAGTGTTGCTACAGCTGTAAATTCTTGCTGTAGATAAACTGCTAGCCTTTTCTTTTATCAACAACGAACAAAAGAAGGAACAGCAGGGAAAAAAAAAAAAAAAAGAAAACAAACCAGAAAAGGTGAGAGTGTGTGTGATACGATTTGAGTATACAAATTTGGCAGAGGAAATGACCAAACCTTCAGCTTATCTCAAGAGTTCAGTTATTTTCCACTCTTTCAATAGAAAAATAACTCTAAGCCTGAGAGAGGTAAATATGTTTTTTATGTAGTACTGGTTTGACTACTTTTTTGTACACCCTTGTTTATGTTATTGTGAGGCACTGACATCCTTGAATTTCTAATATTCTCTTGTATCCTATGGATCTATTCTCTGTGTGTCATAAAAGGCACACTAGCAGACTTTTCTCCCCATATTCTTCCTCATAAATACTTGAATTTGTTAACACTGGTAACATTCAGAAATGCTAATAACACTGAGCTTTCTCCACCTCTGCAGCTACTGCTTTCATCTGATATTTGTATCTGATTTAATTTAAATGCAACTATTGTATGTATAGAAAGGAGACTTAACATTTCTTAGTGGGCTGTTATGTTGCATTTTTCCACCAAAGCTCTGAGGATCATATTTGTCTGTGCTTTCTTTGTGGTAATCATGGATATGCTGCTGTACATTGTGCCCAGAATCGACTGTGTGCTTGGCTCTTGTTACTATAAAATGGAGATCGTTTTTAAGGCAGAGAACCTTTTTGTGACATCCATTTCTGGAGGATGCATTCCCCTCTCTTGAGGGGGAGAGGGCAGTGATCCGGGGTGTAATATTTGGTACTTAAGGCTGAGTGAAGCACCAACACAAGCAAGAGTCCAGGGAAGTATTAGGCAAAACTTTCCTTTTCTGCACATGCAGAAAAAGTGCATGAAAGCCTATGACGTATTTTTCATGTGGATGTGGGATCAGATCAGTTTGAATACTCTGATTTGCACAGTTAATACGTCTGCTCAGCATTACAATAGGGCTTTTCCCCAGTATTAACAGTTCAGAAAAGTCTGTGATGGGATTTCTTGGTCACTGTTTGGAGAGATAAGCAGCTAGATGTGCTGCTAGTTGGAACTGTGGCAGAAAAAAATCTGCACTGTAATTTAAATATACTGTAATCACAATTGTAGTTTCTATTATGTAACTTGTCAGTGGAATGAAAATGAAATAATAATATGAAAAAATCCCCAAACCAGATAGGGAGCATTCCTGCAACATTCATGTTGAGTGGTTTAGCTCTGTAAAGCTATTTTTACTCCATGAGTTCTGATCATCTCAGTAGTTGGTGCTCTTCATTTTGAGACTTGTGAAGTAATGTGCTAAAGTGAGGGTAGAAGTTCCTCATGCATGGCTTGAAAAATTGTGATGTAAGGAATTTAACTTCCTCATAATTCAGAGGATTAGATTTCAATTTAAGTTGTGAAATGTTTTGGAAATAGGTATCAATGTTGTTGGAGTTAACATCATGGTTTGCACCATTAATATGCTGAGCATGTTAGAATTGTTGAAGATAAAATGTTTGATAGGAATCTACCTCAACATATGGATGCTCTGGTGCAAACTGGTTTTTATCTAAATAAAGAGATAAACTTTTTGAATACCTCTATGACAGTTAGCACGTTTTCATTAAAGTCACTATGCTGCATGTGTTTATAGAAGGTCTGGAAAGATGTTTCCCAGCTTTATAACTTTCCTGTGGTATGCCTTGGCCTTGGAAAGTATTCAGCAAAAAAGGGCAAATATTTTAATCTCTCTTTCCAAATCTGAAGTTACATGAACAGTGACAGAACCAAACTAAGTTCTGGCATTGTCCACTTAAATATGTATGATCAAGGTTTAAGTGTGATTCATGGCATTATCAGAAGTAGTCACATATGAAAGTTGGAATTAATTCAGAAACCAAAAAGCTTGGTGCCCAAATCATTTAAATGGACTTGTGTAAAAGGTGCTGTACTTCTTAAATCCCTGTGTAAAGAATATGAAGGAGTGTAAGCTGGACATTTGCATGATCAAACTGGTTTCCAATTGCAAAATATTTTTTTCAGAAGCTGAGCTGAACATCTTTGATATTTTTTAAAATAATATATTTGGGGTTTTTTCTAACATTTCGTGTTTAAGATAAATTCACTAAGAGGGTGGGATTCATTGCTTTGAGGTTAGTCCATGCTTATTAGAAATGTATCAGCAGCCTCAGGGAAAGCAACCAATCCATAGCAATTGAGTGTCTAGAGGCAGCAAGATGGGGAGATGATGTAATTAGTACTGCATAATGAGTCACATGATGGAATAAAACATCCTTACATTACACTATTTTGCCTGAGAGGCCAATGTGGTTGTCTATGCTTTTTGTATTTTTCCATTTTTTTCTGTATTTCATGCTTATGTATCTGATCAATTGAACGAATAAATCTAATTATTGATGTATGGCTTAATCACCATCCCAGGCCCTTTGTCAGGTGGCTTTTAGGGCTAATTGATAGACTAGTCTGTTTGGGATGTAATGGAAAGGCGTACTTGTTTTTATTTGTTTATTTGTTGTCTTTGGATTGAAATTTATTCTATGGTGCTTTTTAATAGCCTAGCATTTATTACTGTGATCTCCCCAGGAGACTAAGCTAAAAAATTCATAGTTTGCAAGGTCCAGGTAAGTTTTGGGGGATGAGAACACTCCATTTAAAATTCCATATCTATTGCTCATTTTCAAAAGAAATGACATTGTATCTACACATTACACTGTGTAGCTTGGAATTCACTGGAAGATTTTTGACCATTTACTGTGTTGAATTTTATTGTACAACAATAAAAACAATATTTTAAACAATGATTTGGGCAATATGAAGAAACTGTAAAATGTGTCAGGGAGTTTATATTTTCCAGAGAAGTACCTATATTGTGGATTAGATGGGCAGAGGGGAGTCCTGAGCCATCTGATAGAAGCCTTCTGCCTACTTTTTTTCTGGAAGTGCTTTAGTGTGTCTATAACATCTGTTTTTAATTAATGTTGCACTGTGTGGAAGTGTAATCCTGCTACTCCATAACACAATATGAGAGACTGAGTTATCTCTGGGGGTAGTTCCTTCCTGTAAGCAGGGTCTCATGGATGGACACATGGGATTGTTTAATCCACACCTTCCTCCTGTGCAAAGCTTTGCCATCCTTTGGACATTGGTAACAGAACCAGCAGTGCAGGTTCCAAAGCTCTGTGTGCATTGCAGAAGCTATGTTGAAATAAATATGAAAAGATGATGTATATTATAATATTGGAACTTATGTATTACCATATGGATATTTAAAATAAGCATTTAGGTATTCCCTCAGATCATTGTGCCACAGAAAAGCTTTTAAAATTGCACCCTAAAAGGAATATTTAACAGCCTGCAATGTTACACTGGTGTCTTGGTTTGAGACAAATTTGCAGGAACTATCCTGAGATGAATGTCTCCTCATATAGAAGGCAGGTTTTGGAAGCCCCTCCCCCACAGGTTTGAAAGGAATTTCTTGGAGGAAAGAGAAAACAAGACTGTTTCTTTAACAGGCAGGGTGCACACAGGCACGAGGAAGAAAAAGTGAATTATGTTAGATACTCAAACCTCCGGCTGTGGAGAGGACCTGGTAGGTTCCGAGTCCTGCCTGCAGCTGTGGCTCTGCTCTCCGCGGAGCCGGGGGGCGGTGCGGCCTCCCGGTGATGGGTTCTGAACACTTCCAGGAGGAGAAGCAGCCTCAGTCCCAGGCAAACCTTCCTGCCTCAGCTGATGAACGAGAAGGTCGCTAAAAGGCAGAGGAATGCAACTGCCTTCCCTCTGCAGAGCTGAGAGCTGGGGAGAGAGGGAGCGAGTTGTCTGTGTTGGTTTGAACACAGTGGCCCAAGGAATTGCACCACCTTCCCCCCTCCTTAGGTCTGGCTTAAGGCGTAGGACTCATGTCTGCCATAGGGCAGATGGGAGGGGATATAGCATCATAAAGGCACCCCAAGACAACTAGGTATTCCCAAAAAGGCTTTTCTTTATGGGTTTATAAATCACAATATATTAGGAGTGAAATAAGGGCACCTAGGACAGAGCACCAGGTGTGCACTGTAATGAGTCTCGCAGAGGCCACACATTTTAGCCACTAGATGAGTTATTCATACATGCTACCAGAAAGTACCAAACACTTTTTCTTGCAACATGCTTTCTGTGACCCTAACTTTCTGACTGAAAAAAAAAAGGCAAATTGAAAATTTAGAGAATAAATCTAGTGATTTATTTTTCATTTTGGTGTTTCCTTGTCTTTTCATTTAGATGTAATCACTGCAATGGCAGACTGAGGGTAGAGGAAATTAAACCAGTTGGGTGAATTAGCTCAGCAAGGGACAGTTCACAGGAGAGTCTTTATCTACTCTTTCCACAGACTGTGTGTGCATAATTGCAGGTAAGGGCACTGGCTACATTTTCTTCAATAGAACAATTATAATAGAAATTGTAATTAAAGGTCTGATACTATACTCATGACTAGATATTTGGATCAAAATTGTACATGCACTAGCTTGAAGCGTGTTCTATAAAAGTATTTGATTAAATTTATATTTCATTACTTCCCTTCAGGGGTATGATTATGCAGCCAAAATTACTCAGTTAATTTTAAAATTATACTTTTAAAAACTGGCTATTTTTATTAAGTATTTCAGACTTTGAGTGCACTGTTTTTTATATTGAGGTACTGTTCAAAGGAAAGTTCATATATGCATATCTCTGCATATTACAGTACTATGCTTGTAAAATTTTATCAGATTAATATATATGTATGTACCATAGCATGAATTTGAGGTACCCAAGACCTTTTGAAAGGCCATGGCAGAATCAAGCACCTAATTACTGTCTGTGACAGCAGTAATCCCATGTAAATGTCTCAGTGCTGTGTGTCACAGTGAGAATGAAGACATTTATTACTCTGCACATAATGCTGTGCAAGATTTTGTGATAGATAATAACAGAAAATCTTATTTGTCACTGCTGCAAATACTCTGGAGGGGGACTAATGTTTTGCAAAATACCTTAATTCAGATCATCTCTAGCTAAAACTAACGCAGAATGTGAAAGTTAATCAGTGGCCCTCGAAAGGTGCATTTTGTAATAGCTTAATCTAGAACCCAGTGTGCAGATTTTGAAGAGAGTTTTGCTTACAGTGAAGAAATATATATGAGGATTTAGCAGACAATATGGCCAGATAGTTTTCTGTTACAACATATTGGTGAGGCCTTTGAACCTGAAAAAGAAAACATGATAATAAAATAGCAGGTGACATTTTCCAGTGTGAGCCATCATCTTACATTTCCAACACACAAGGCTCTACTTCTGCATGTATAGCTAGCACATAAGTGTTTTTTGAAAACCCTGGAAATATTCTCTAATTTTTCTTGTGCATAAAATATATTTCTTCTTTGTAGAAGTCCCTGACAGAATTTAGAATAGGTAACAATGAATTAGAAAGTGTACAGAATTAAGTGATAATATATTTAATGTACAACATATTTGATGTCAATAGAGAAAAATAATTGTATTGACTTAAAATCATAATTGGGCCCATAGTCCAGGTCTTGATATTGGATCAGCCAGAGAATAATCTGTACCTTTGCATATTCTAAATATTTTTCTGAAACTCGTTATTTCTGTTGAAGAACTCTTATACCCTCATATTGCTAATGAATTATATGCTGTGGCAGGAGTTTCCCTGTGTATCTTTTTTTTATCTTGTTTTCATAGGTTTTCTTTGCAGGGATTTAATAAAGCCTTGATTTCATATGTCTTTTAAGATATTTTACAGAACATGTTGGAAGAATTTGATGATATACCTAAAAAGTGGAATTTTTTGTATTTAAAACTACATTAAAAAATGAAAAACAATAGGATTCCAGCCTGAAAGTAAGGATTCTGCACACTCCTGGTTATCCCTAGGCCTGGTAAATTCAGTTTCTAATTTCTGTGAATTGTGTGTATGTCAGGGTGTGTGTGGAAGGTGGGGGCACTCCCAGAACACAGTTACTGTTTCCTGAAGCCGAATCTTTGTGGTGCACCTGTGCTGAGAGATGTTTGCTGTTGGAGCACCCCCTTGCTGTTCTCCTGTATTCTCTTTGTGAATATCTAACAGGTGGAGAGAAGCCAGAGATTTTTTTTCCTTCAATAATCAGAGAGGACAAAACCAAAAGGAATTTAGCAGAATGAAAACAGCAAGGGCTGAGTATAAGTAGCTGAGAAGGTATCCCAACTCTTTTGTTCATCATCAGAAGCATTCTAAGTGATCTTTTGATATGAGATCCTTAAAATAGATCAGAAATGCCTACATTTCTTTTCTGAGATCCTCACTCTACAGATCTAGCTAATGTTTTGTTTGGTACACTTTTCCTCAAAGATTAGGGGGCCAGATAAAATACAGGTTCTTTCTAGTCAAGGGAGTCCTGTTTTGTTAGGGTTTTTTTCCGTTTTTAACTGTGAATGGTAATTGTAAGATTGATATAAAATATCTGTTGATAAATAGTGCTTTAATTTTAACCCTTAAGGTATGTCCAAATTTAGAAAATGAATTACCATGCATTAAAGCTTTTCTGGTTGAGCAGTATATGTGAAATTCCTAAAAAAAAGCATGACATCATATGAAAACAACTTTGAAAATTGGGATGTTAACTTTGAACATTTATATATACATATATATATATATATATAAAACTTCTCATGCTTTCTCTGTACAAGTGGAATTGCATTCATAGCACTATTAACAGCACTGTCTGATTACCCAGTTTGTAGATGTCTCTCTAAAATATACATGTTTTTATCTTTGCATTCTCAGAGCTAATATCAACAACATTATAGAGCTACAATTTTATTAGTTCACAGTCTCACAAACATTATACTATCTCAGTAAACAAAGAAGATTGGAAACTAGTACTAAAGAATGAATAGTAAGAAAAAAAGAATTCTGATGCCCTAGATTCTGGAGTTAATTATGCAAGCCAACTCCTGTTGTTACAGATGGAAGGTTATAATGTCTAGATTCAGAGATGTGTAGGTGCCTAACTCCCATTGAATTCAAATGAGAATTAGGTTCCTAACTACCTTTCTGAGTCTGGGATAAAGTGATTTCAGCAGCATTCAGTGCTGTTACTGTGGAATTTCTGCCTGCTTCAATGCAATTATTTTTCATTTACTCTGTCTTAGTAACAATAAAACTCTGGCGGCAGAGTTAATTTGTTGACTATAAATGGTCTGTGATTTTACTCTTTTGAAAGAGAAAGCTTGCAAAAGAAACCCTGTTGAGAAAGTGTATTTGTATCTGAAGGGAAAACATTCTTCTGCAAGTTGCATCCCCATGCCTTGCTGGGATTGCTTGCAGCAATTTCAACCATTACTGCAGAGTCTGACTTAGAATGCAGAGGGAGCAATGTGTCTATATATTAGTAAGGCCTTTCATTAAATCTTTACTTTTAAAAATAATTGGTTCTTTTAATCTATAATGGAACATGGACTTACAGGCTGTCTGTGATTAAAATTAAACCTTATTTGTCTTTTAATATGGTGCTATGTTCGTCTGTAATTGAGTAGGGATCGATGCCAGCCGTGTGATGGGCAGTAAGCTTATCCAACATGACGGAGATAGATTTCAGGGAAGACAGACTTTGCTGTTTCTATGTACAAGTGGGATGGGTAGACCATATCAGCAACATTTAATTATTCTGTAGGTAATTATTCATTTGAGAGACACAACTTTCAGAGCAGTATTGGAATAGGAGGAAGACTGATACAATTACCATTTGGCTAAGTACACTGTTTGCACTGGTAGCTGAGAAGTCATAATGAGATTTTCATTACATTTGAATAAAGGAATGTTTTATGTAATAATAAAGGCTCAGACTAGTGTTTAGTATAACAATACTGACTTGGAGGAAAAGAAAAATAAACAAAAAGAAAGAAACCAAATGATAGATCAGTAGCATGGATTCACTGGGTTTTTTCTCTTTTTGTTAAGATCCTTTGCTCTTGCAGAATTGTACAAGAGTTTAGTTTGAGAAGGAACTCTGGAGGTTAAGTAGTCTAACCCCTTTGTTAGAGTTGTTCCCTTCAAACCAGAATGTTCAGGGCTTGTCCACTGCAGTCATGCAGAATCACAGTCTTGAACACCTTCAATGATGGAGATTCTGTGTCCTCTTTGGGCATATTTGAGCACCCTCATGGTAAAACAGAATAATTTTCTCCTAATATCTAATCAGGATTTCCATGTTCCAACATGTTTTCTTTGCCTGTCAGTCTGTTGCTGTGCACCTCTCAGAGTGCAGGAAGTTGCAGAGGGCAATAATGTGTCTCCTTAGTGCCCTCTTTTCATGCTGAGCAGACCTTCCTCTTGCTGCCTTTCAGGTATTCCATGCTCCCTATCCCAGCCTATCTCAGTGGTCTCCACTGCACTCACTCCATTGTGTCAGTATCTTTTATTGGCAAGGCCTTTGCTAAACTGCAGTGATTTCCCATCAAGCCATATCTCCAGTCTGTGCCAACCCCTCACTACAGCAGCCCTGTCCCCCACATATCTACTGCTGCCCCTCAATTTGTTGACATCCACAATTTTGCCAAGAGTGCTCTTTGTCTTGTCATGCACCTGCATTGTTGAGGGCAAGTCCCAGTGTTGGTCACCACGCTGATCCCTGAGAGACACCCCTGTGTGCAGACTGTCACCTGGGCTTTCAAGCACTCTGGCAGTCCAGTCAATTCTCTACCTGCCTTGTCCACACCTCCAGCTGTCACCAACTGGATGACAGGACAGCTATGGGAGACTGTGCCAAAAGCTTTCCTAGGCTATCCTTCAGCTCCCTCAGATATATCTCACATCTTCCCATGAATCTATGCATGTCCAAGTAGGCTGAGCAATCTATAAATTTCTCTTCCCCTCCTGTGGATACTGCTTCACTCCCATAGGAAAAATTGGAAGGATCTTCTGCTTTCAAAGCTGAAAGGAAATTAATGAATCCTCCCAAATGTTATGCAGGCTTTCATAATGAATATATTTCCATTCTGCTTGAAAAATCTTACTTGAAAATGTGTTTTTATATATGAACTATTGTTCAGGAAAACTAGACTTCTTTCACTGCGTTTTCTGTGTCTCTTGCACCGTAAGCAATTGTTAGCTTTATGCTGCTTGCTAAGCTATAAATATTAATATATTACCAGTGATACCAGAGGAGATATTTAATTTTATTAGGAATGGCTGTGAACTGTGAGGGCTATGACCACAGCAGGTATTATTTAACTATTTAAATTTTCATCACTTTATTTTTAGAGAGCAAATAATGGTGATTCTCTTTTTTTTTTTTTTTCCCATGGGGATGTTTAAATAGTGGTATTACAATGGACAAGATGTTAAACCAAATGACTTTTTGTCTTGGCCTGGACAGATTATGCTTGTTCAAAGTTTCCCTTTTCTGTTCATTTATTTCTGAATATCTTTCAGCTACAGTCTACTGAATATATCTCTCTGTCTATCCAACAGCAATATCCATTGAGATTATATTTATCATTTCCTTGGTTAGTGCAGTGAGGTATTTGATCTTTATAATTTCTTAGCCTTTCCTAGAGATGATCATAAAAATTTTGTTCAAATTAAGAAACAAAAGTCACTAGGATTTTTGCTAATTTAAAATTTTTGGGGTAGCACTAATATTAAGTATAAGTAATTGTTGTGGTTAACCCCCACCAGCAAATCAGCCACAGAGAGCCCAGAGGGATGGCAGAGAGAATCAGACACATAAAATACTCATGGCTCGAGATAAAGGCAATTTAACAGGTAAAGCAAAAGCCACATGCAAGCAAAAAATTATTTCCCCACTTTCTATGGGCAGAGAGGTGTTCAGCCATTCCCAGGAAAGCAGGGATCCATCACGTACAAGTTACTTGGGAACACAAGCACCACCATTTAGAAGATCCCCCCAAGCCCTCGCTTCCTTCTTATTCCCCCTGGTTTGTACACTGAGCATGATTCCATGCTGGGGCACCCCTGTGGTCACTCAGGGGCAGCTGTCCCAGCTGTGCCCCCTCCCAGCTCCGTGGGCACCCCCAGGCTCCTCGCTCCTGGGATGGGGTGAGGAGCAGGAAAGGCCTTGACTCTGTGTGAGCCCTGCTCAGCAGTAAGGAAAACATCCCTGTGTTAGCAAACAATTGCCAGCACAAAGCCAAAACACAGCCCATAACATTTCCTGTGAAGGAAAAGAACTCTACCCCAGCCAAAACCAGCAAAGTAACTTTTTATTCTTGTCTGGAGTATCATTTACATGAACTGTAGTCTATTTTGTCTTGGTCTGATCGGACTTGTCACTCTAATAATACAATAGTTTTATCCTAAAATAAAAAAGACATTTCATTTTCCATGATGTTATTATCAAAACCTATTTCATAAAGCAATCAGATGCTCCAATGGACTCCCTATGAAGACATTTTTTTAATAAGTGACATAAGTACCTTAACTTACTTTACTGTGTTGTTAAGAAAAATACAAATAACTCAAGTAAGCATTTTTTTCCCCTCACTTATTTCATACAATTCTCCAGATCAATAACTAGCCCCCAAATACATACAAAGACATCCGTTTGCCTCACTCAGGGGAATGTATTTAGCAATTTATAAAGATTCTCACATTCATTCTTTAGTCCAATTCATTTACTATTTATCAATTAGAGGCCTTTTTTGAAATTCCTGTGTGTTTTCACGTGTAGAACCTTAAACCAACAAGAGTGAGGTTAAAATAAAGCTGTTCTAAAGTACGAATAAAAAGTGTTCTTAACAAAATCACTGATCATACTTTTAGATCTGATGACTCTATGTGAGAATAAGTGCAATTCTGTTGCTCTTACCTAAACTATGTTTGGTTCTACATTGGGCAGGAGAGTTTTTCTAAACAAGTGAAACCACATTCATTTCATGTTCTTTTTTAAGGTTTGCATAGGTTATAGACACACCACAGAAGTGTGTAAGCAGCTGCCATCAGAACGAGTTTTAACTTAAGTTTCTGCTGCAGTTATTTAGCTGGCAAAGCCTAGTGCTTAGAGCAAGCAGTTAATTTCTTGCAGAAAATCCATATATAATGCCCTCCAAATTTGTTCTCACTTCAGAGTGAGGACCTTTACAAGAATCAGATTCTAATCCAATTACAATCCAGTGCCACATTTTTCACAGTAACTATATTTTTATGACATCTGCATGCTCTGTTTTTGGTGAGTGTTAAGTCAGGTTAAATCTGAGTTTGAACACTTCTGCATACTGTGAGTATAAAACATTTCCAATACCTGCTTCACCTACCCAGTGGCAAGTTCTTATTTTGTCCTAATTACAGCTAAATACCATCAGTACAGCAAGTTATTCCAGTAAAAGCCTTAGTGCAACAACAGTCTTTGTTTTAGTCTCTATTTTAGGAGTTGTTGGTAAGCAAAAGGAGCTGGCACTGGCTTCAAGGAATATTCTGAAATAGCTTTTGAACTTTTGACACAAAAGGTGTTGCCAGATCATCTGCCAAAGATGTCACCCCTGACGTAGTAAAGCCTATTGATTACATAGATATGAGAATTTCCTTCAAAAAAGTAATTTTTATTTTACAATAATGGTATGACACAATGCAGTACATGTTAGAGGATTGTTTTACTTCTTCAGTAGTTCAACTCACACAACATTTGGCAGCTTCTTCCTTGTCATACTTGACTCATGCAACAAAGACTTGCTCAGGAATGAAGTGTCTATCACTTAGTATTCATTCACTCATTCTAGTCATGCAATTTTACTTATTCATGCAGTTTCCATAACACCCAAGTGATAGATTGCACATAATTTACACAGATAAATTACGCACAGCTGTGACTTCTAAAAACTCATAGTTCAGGTCAGTACTTTTAAGTTGTAGCTTGAGAGTTACAGAGATTCAAATTCTAAATATTTTTTCTCATTTAATTTTATCTGTTACATAAAATGAGGACAGTTTAACAGAAGATAATAGATGATAAAATAATAATTAATGTAGAAAAATGTTATTCATTTAAGAGCTTGTACTTTGACCAAGATAAGTTCTTCAGGAGCAGTGAGGAATGTTTGCTTTCCAAGACTTGCACAAAAACCATAGTGAATTGCTTATGAATTGTCAAACATAACCTATATTTTGTATTAAGACATTGAGATGTTCCTAAATGGCACATCTAAAAGGTCCTGTAAGGAAAGAGGAGCTCTCATTTCAGTGCACAAATTCTTTTGACAACCATCAAGTATATTCTAGCTACAGGTGAAATATTTTTGCATGTTCTTGTCTTGCATTCATGGAGGTTTTCTGTAAACCTCATAATTGGATTTAATTTGTTTTCAAAAAAGATCTCTAAGAATGAGTGTCAGCTGCTCACCATAGTTAAGAGTAATGGAAAAAATGAAAATTGAATTCTTAGAGCAGTGTGGGATAACATCAGAACCTTTATCTTCTTTAAACTAATAACTAGCAGAAATTGATCAATTAAAACTAATTAATTCTACCAAGTAAAATTAATCAATTATCAAAGAATAGGGAAAATAAAAACATAATCATTCAGAATTTTCCCACTTAGATTTTTAAGTAATTGTGAAAGTTTTGGTACTCTTAACTTCAAGAGCTGTATTCACCCCTGATAATAAATTAATTCACAAAAATTTAGCAATATGTGTTTGCAAAAGAAACTTATATTCTACTAGAAATTTTAATCATGGATATGGACCATATTGATGACCTGTTTCCTGAGAAAATGCTCAAATATTTCCTACCAGAATTATAGCTACAGAGCAAATTACCCAAAATGCAGTCTAATAATGCAGAAAGGTTTGGGGCTTTTAAAGTTGTAGTAGATGATTTTTCAATGTTTATTGTTTGTAACCTATTAAAAACTTATAAAAGCTTTATACTTTGAAATGACAGTTTCTCCCCTCCAAAACTTTTTAGTATTATTATCTTAACAGAAAAAAAAACCAAAACCAAAACCAAAACCAAAACCCAAGAGTTAAAATAACACTATAATTATTTCACATGATTTTGGAATGAAGTATGGAATATTTTAAATTCCCGAACAGATGTGGTGCCTTTGGCAGTGCCAATGACTGTGTTATTTATTTAATAAACAGGATCTAGAAGTAGAATGTTTGGACAAATGTCCAGCCCAGCATCCATTGGTGGGTTATTTTTTCTTCTTCCATCATTCTTTCACTTGGAGGTGAGGCAAGGTAACCCAGCTGTCCATCCACTGTGGAAATTGGCTTTTACTGAGTTGCCTTTTGGGTTCTATTTAACGTTTATGATAGAGCTTCTTTCAAAATGGATAGAAAAGAATATCAATTATAAGGTGTTTTTATGGGGCAATACAAACCATCCTGCTAGCAGAAATTTGTCCCAGGGACTTCAGAGCAGTGGCGTTGCTGAACGGGCTCTCTCAGCTGGAACCGGGGGCCAAGTATTTGCAGGCTGCAAGGACCTGTGCTTGGCAGCAGCAGTCCTTCAGCTCACCTACACACAAATCAGAGCAGCTTCAGCTCCCTCCTGTAATGGTGATTGATCCGTTTGTAGTGCTGTGAATGTCATTATTCCACCTTAGGGGCACCGGGGTAATCTTCAAAGCAAAACAAGGAGTGGTTACTAAATAGCAGCAATGTCTTCTTGCATTTGGTTATACAATTTAAATATTTTTTTTTAGTGAGAAAGCAAAGAATAGCAATCAGTATCATACTTTGAGCAAGAATAGGCTAGTTAGAGTCTACAGTAAAAGGATAAAGCTACTCTGTCTTCAAGCAGTTGTATTTGCTGAAAGATATAGTGATTTCATGCTGAATCATGGTTTAATTTTTTGGTGAGTTTTCTTTTTCTTTTTTTCCTAAATTGTTCATAGTGATATCATACTCTGAAAAAAGTGCCACAGCAAATGCACAAATGCATATAAATGAAGAAAGAAAATTACAGGAATTCTCTTATAAATCAGGTAATTAGTTCTGAAGTTTTTCATTTCTTTTAAATGTCTTATTTGTCCATAATGCAAATTAAAAATACTGTTTAATAATTTATGGTAAGAGTAAATTGGTACTGTTTAATTGTTATGAAGTTAAATCCTATAGAATTAATTATTTTCTAGAAGTCACCAAGCACCTATCATGACTTATTTACCACAACAGCTGATTCCATTTCTTACAAAAGTAAATCACCCTCAGCACACTTTAAATAATACTAAAAAACCCACAACACCCTCAGAAGATTAAATTCCCTTTATTGACAATGATAATATTTATTTTTTATGTCTTTATTGACAATGATAATACCTAGTTTTTTGCCTAACATCAGTGAGCTCAGCCTTCATAAATTATATCTGTGAACAGTATGAAAATACAGACTCATGATTTTCTGGAGACTATTGGCATGAAGAAAAAAACCCAAAAAAAACACAAAACAAACCACAACTTTTGCTTATTGATTTTTAGAATTTAATACAATTTGACTATGTAGAGCTATTTAGAAAAGGTCTAGTTATTTAAGAAAATAATCACTGGAACATTTCAGCTACTGCACTGCATCCACCAAGGACAGGGGGTGTTTTAGAAAACTCATTAGTCAAACCATCTGTTCCTCTCTCCTTCTGAGCTCTGCAACTTTGTTTGACTTCTCTACTTGCAAAATGTCTGTTCTCATCTCGAAGAGCACTATCAGACTGAAGAAATCTTTCCAAGGATCAGAGATGATGGATATTTCCACTGGGTTCATTCTTTCACAGAAATGCCTTGTAAAATAGCTTAAAACCTCATCAGTCTGTCTGAAACCTGTCAACTTAGCATTGGAGTCCATTTAAATTTCAGAAATCCTTGGGGAGTTATTGACCCCTTATAAGTGCCTGGCTGTTTTATAGCCCCATGAAAACATCAGTGGTGCTGCAGTGTTAGGTGGCTTTAGGCTTTGGGGGTTGGGTTGGGGCTTTTTTGTTTGTTTTTGGGGGGTTGGGTTTTTTTCTCATTTATTTATTTGCTTATTTACTTTTGTTTTACGGGGTTGTAGGTTTTTTTCTGTTCTGCCAGCTGTCTATCCTAGCTTGTGACACTGTTGCCTGGGGTGAAAGAGGTGGGTGAGCCCATGTCTCATGATCAGTATTATTTGTGGACCTAAGATCATGTAGAGATTAGTAAAAATTGATTTAGCAAATAGGGATGTTATTACTGTCTTGGTATGCTTCCTAACAGCATTTTTGCAGGAGGAATGAGTGGTGTGTATCTATCTCTGTGTGATAGTTAAACCCAAAGAAGAGAAACTTAATTGAGCATATTGCAACTTTGTAAGTAACTGATTGTGTAACTGAAGCCATTTGTCATTCTCTGAGGTAATGTAGTTTTGGTCTGAACAGCTCAGGGAGAAAAGGAAGAAAATTTTGGAGGGAAATAGTCATTGGTTGTTCTAAGCTGCTGAAAAAGACGTGTGGGAACAAGAAATTTAACTCCTTACGCTGAAGCTCAGTCTGACAAAGCACAGGAAATACTCATCTCGGCACTCTGCTGTAAAACTGATTCTCTTGCTTTTTACCAGAGAAGCACATTCTGTGATACTGAAGGGTTGCTAAATGGATTTAATGGATTCCTTTAAGTGTCTTAGGATAAACCTCATGCCCAGAAGTCAAACAGTTCTCTCCCCTCCTTTTGTTTCTTCTCTCTGTATATGACAACATGTCACTCTATTGATTGTGAAGAAATGTGTTTGGTTGGTTTTTTTAGTGCTTGACCAAGTTTCCAGTTAGGTATGTTCTATTAGCAGCTCTTGGAGAGATAACACTTGACTTGCTTTTAAGTTTGCTAAAGTGGCAGCATCTGTTGGGCCATGGAAGGTGAGTCACTTGCCTTTGTGAGATTCATTCCTCTACACCATGAGCGGAGCAAAGGCGAGTGTGTGAATGTGCCTCAGAAAGGAGGATATCTAAAACTTGCTATGTTGTTCTTATTTATTTAGAGGTACAAATTTGCATAACATGCTTTTTGAAAGCACCCTTGTGAAATTCGGGGAGAAGTATTACTTATGACTTTTACTGTTTAGGATTGAATGAATAAAGGTCTTCAGCAAAAATGTTCAACATTACCATGTTACCATATGCAGTGATCAAATCCCTGGCCATCTGTATCTCAATACAGAAATATTTCTTCAACTCCATGATGAGAGCTGGTATAAGAACAGGTGAGAATGTGTGTGCTTCCATGGAATGATAATCCCCTGTTCTGCACATTTATAGAACTGGTCAACATTTCTGAGTTTTCACACCCCTTGCCTGAGAAAGAAGAAATACTTTACAAAGAAGTACAAGTAACTTTTCTCCATCCTTTGGCTACTTCACCAATAAATATTTTATACTCAGTTCAGTGTCATTCAGCTTTCAGTCTTTGTGGTTTGCTGTGTTTAAAACATGGGTATATGGCACACCGCAGTCTCAGGCTTTTGAAATGTAATGGATAATTTTAGATCATTTGTAGTGAAAATTAAATTTGTCAAATCCTGTTGTGGTTCTAGGATTAGAAAATATGCTGTAGATAGGCTTAGCACTAGTCCTGATGTAATCACATTAAAACATTACTATCTCATTATACCACATGAGTCACTAGACTAGATTAATATTTGTACATTTTTGATCTACAGACTGTGCTTTACACAAACACTGAAGTCACATTGCAAAATATTGGATAAGGTTGTCAACTGCCTGATTTTGCTAATATTCTTTCTAAGTATTTACATATCAAAAAGCATATGACTACTAAATTATAATACTATGATTACTTCCATAAATATTGCCCATTTTTAGGTTAGAAGAACATAATCATTTTAGTTCTGTATTTGTTAAAGTTGAATCCTGAATATGAGGTGCACAGATCTATCCTGATCCTCTCTTTAGGTATCAGTGAGGTCTGCATTTTATGACTTGTGTAATTGGAGTCAGAGTATCTTGTTTCTTGAAGATCACTTTTATCATATCTTCCCAACAGTGTCACATACTTAATAAAGTGAGATGTGTTCTTATTAATTAGTGATTTGTCAAAATTTCTGGCTGTTTTGGTAAGCAAGTTTTCATCATAGAAAACAATACAAGTAGAAATACTAAGGATTTGTGGTTTATTTTGATTGGAATTTTGATTCTGAATTTGTATATGTTCAATTTGATTTGAAACATGGCAGGATTTTTATTTTTGTGTGCTTTTTTTCTGGATTGTCAACAAATAGATATGCACACAAAAACATTCTCTAGAATGGATTCTTGCATGAAAACTTGAGAGTCCATTGTGCATAACTTCGCAGATTTTTTAAATTAATATCATTAATTGCTTAAACAATACTTCGTAGTGATATTTTTGCTGACTGCTTGCTAAACATAATTCATCATTTGAAACTGAGTTTATAGTTAATACTGAGTAATTAAAAGCACAGTATCTGGTCTCTTTGCATCCAGCCACCCCATAGGTTACAGCAATGTCAGCACTTTGTATGAACTAACTTCAAAGCATTTTTAAAAAGGGTTTCAATTTGTTTCACTTTTTACATGACTTATTCTCTGATAATCATCTTTCTTTCTCAGACCACGATACTTTCTTTACTACCCCTTGTTTAGCTGTGGTTTCTGATTTAGTGTTATTTCTGTGTATATAGGTACATTTCCACAGCAGAAGTCTCACACAATATCATGATTTTTTCAAATATTCAGGGGAAAAGAAGTAGTATATATTGGCAAGACACAATGAGGAAGATATTTGATATTTAACTTACCTGGTTTCAGTGGCTTTCCTTGCTAGAGAGGATGTTCTGGGTGGGAAAAAGAAGGGTTCTTATGCAGAGTAGGAACCTTTAAAATAACTGTATTCACAAGGTCTGCTGTTTGGCTTATGCTTATCCAGCAGCTGAATGCATCCAGCTGAATACTGTCACAAGTCAAATCTTAAACATGAATAACTAACTAAATAAATAAAATAATGGTGGTTGAATTATTCCAAAGTCTTTCCCAAAATAACTAAAGAAAAGTGAAAGGTGATTCAACTTAGGCAAGCTGCAGTCTTCTCACAGACACTGTGTGAGTAGAATAAGAAAAAGATGTTGAGGAAATTATTCACTGTGAATTATTTTCATAGTTTTAATGATGGGATAATCATCCAGTAGAGTTTTTTGAGTTAATGTTGGAACAGCCTCATTTGATTAATCTACGCTTTTTTTTCTGTCAGTATTTACCAGTGGAGAAAATGCTTTTTGTTTATATGAGGAATGTGGTGGGTCAATCACTGCACAGTATCATTTGCCCTAGAGTAAGGAAATTAAGTTTCATATTCTAGGTATGATAATTCCTGGAGGGTTTTTAATTGAAAATAAAAAATCAAGCCATCTGAACCATTTATTTTATGATATTGTATGATAGTACATAAAATACACACACAAACCTGTGATGTGAATTTTTCTACCCTTCTTCAAACCGAGTTGGAGTATGTGTACACAGCAGATATTACTATAATTAATGCATCTTTAGCTATCTTTAATTATCTGGCTTGGGAAGGACATGAAATCTCACTAGATAAAATGCTGCATGGACTAATGATCTGAACTGTGCATTGCCATAGCTAGATCACTTTCAGGATCATTTTTTAAAGCTAGACAAGGTCTCATGGTCTATTTTATGGACTGTGATCACAATAATTTCCCCAAACTCATCTCATGCTGCTGAACTTTTTGATAGGGAATTTTTTTTTCTCTTTTACTCTAGGCACAAGTCAGTTTTAATTACTTAAAACTGAGGTTGCTTGAAGCAATTTTTATGTAAGGATTTTTAAAACAGAAAAACCAAGTTATTTTTGCTAAGAGAAGACATAACTTCTGTTTTATTCCCCCTCTTTGATTCAAACTTCCAGAAGAATGATTTTTCTACAGTTTCAATGTGAATTATTTGGATACTGCTATTTACATTGGTACAGTGTAGGTGAACTGAAAAGTCTTTGAGCCATTTGCAGTTCTACCTGTCCAGCGCGTAATTAGGCCAAGAATTATGGAAGGGTAATTTTAGTTGGCAAGATTAAGCTAATAATTTTTATCAAGGTTTTATTACAGGACCTAGTAATAAAAGAAAAAAAGAAAAAAAGAAAATTTGGCACAAGGATTTGTGCTTCTTGTGCCATCTCAATCTAAGTATGACCAGTTGTCCTAGAGCAAGGTTCCAAGACAAACTTTTCCTTTAGGTGAAGTGTTGGAAAGACAGGATTCTCCTTGGAGTGATTTTTTTTACCACTGGATAAAATTCTGAAAAATGAATTTGATAACACAGTCAATGATAAGTCCTTAGCTACATTTGCATTGTCAAATAAGCATTCACAGTGTTTAAAGTCATTCATTATCACAGAGATTCTTGTAACAGTCCAAAACCACATTTACCCCAAACAGCAACAGACTACAAGAGTAATTTTGTCTTGGGTTTTTTTAATGCCTTCACTTTACTTCAAATTTAGTGCTTACTTAATGGGAGTCTTCCCACAATTCAAGCAAATTGCAAATTTTTAGTTAGTTTGTGTGTTTGTTTTTTAAATCAGTTTTTTTTTCTATGTGGTGTTTCCATCTACCATTTCCTATTCCATAAACCATCCTTTGGGAAATGTTGAAACACCTTTTCCTGTTATTCTTTCCAAGACTTTTCTGGTGTGCTTCAAATGTGGAGGTCCTTTCAAAAATGTAGTGATCCCTTGGCACAACTTGGCAGAAAAATGCCACTCAGGAGAGAGCAGCTGAAAGAATCCATGATCAGGGGACTCAAGAAAGCTGTGGGAGAGAAGCACTGGGACTGCCATGCCTGAGGGGACAGTGAGCAGTGACTCACTGAAAAGACTTCCCCGAGCAAGCAGAATCAATTCCTGTTCAATACTGCTGGAGCCAGAGATCCTGTTTGCCCCGTGCCAGTTTTCACTGTTGGTGCTGATGTTTGAGAATCGTTACTGCATAGAAACAAATGGTGACATCAAAGAGTGAGGAAGAAATTATTATGGAGACCCCTTAAGATGGATTTTTGTTGTTTTCTGTGTGGAGTAAGATATGTAAGATTTTTGGACAAAGAAACTATTTGGGATTTTATGTCATGCAGTAGTTTCAAGGCCCTTAGATACCTGTTCTCTTTGTACAGCAAACCTCCAAGATTACTGGTTGCAGAGTTATTAATGTAAACATTTATCCTCTGGTAATTAGAACCATTCTAATCCTCTGCCTCAACTTACTGTTATCTGCTCCCCCTTTGCTCTGATTGTTACATTATCCTCCATCTCAAGCAGTCATTTGCTGACATGGAATTGGACTGACAGTCCTGGCTTTAAACACAGGACTAATGAAGGACTTCACCCGCTGTATTCAGGGATGTTCTGAGAAATAAAACTTAAAAAAAACATACCCAAAGCAGTATCCATTGAAGTATAAGCAGATACTCAACCACTGGCTCGTGTTCCAACTCTGCTCTCTAATACCTGTTAAAGAGACACCCACCACTCCCAAAGGTACAAAAATGATGAAAATGTGACTGACCTGTCAGAGGTATGGAGCTGCAAAAACTTCTCAGTTATACAATTTGTTTTTCCTTTGGTTGGCTGCTTTTTTTTTTACAGTTTTCTAGATCTGAACTCTGCTATAAAAGTCATGAAGACTTAAAAGATATTCCACTTTTATTCAAGAAACCAATGCACTTTTTCAGTAGTGTTGGAAATCTGTTCCCTGTATTGTTTCTTTCTATATTTTTATTAACATAAATAAGGACTGTATCAAACAAGTTAGTACCTCAGAGAGCTATGATTGTGACATGATGTGATGGACCTGTGACTGTGCTCATTCAAGGTTAAAAAAAAAAAAAGCTCTTAACAAATATTTAAGTGTAAGATAGTATAATAAAGATGAGGCAAAGCAATAGAAGAGTAGAAATAAATACTCCTGAGCAAGCAATCTAATCCTTCACACTATATGGGCACATAAGTATAGGAAAGGAATAGGAAAGATTTGTAATTGTGAATTTACAGGTTGTAAATACTCACAGATGCTATCTGACCAGCTTCTGCAGCTTCTGGATCAAGAGCCTGAGCCACTGGTAAGGAAAAAACTCTGTGCCAGATTCAGCCTTGGTGTCCTTGGTAGGGCTGGGATGGAGCTGAAATGATCTTTCCCATGAGTGTGGTTCTGGCCCCAGCAGGTAAATCTGAGAGAGGTGGAAGCAGAAGTGCAGGTTAGAACTGACCTTTCCCTGATTAATTACCAGCTCCTGAACTTCATTATGCTTCATTCACCATTCTCCATTATTAATTCCCTGTACAACATGGTTGAATGCATATGTACCTGTCAGTCTTATTTTGTAAGAATTAATTAATAGGAGATGCATGTGTGAATTTTAACATTTTTGCTGTTGTTTTCCATATATGTTTTACTTTGTGCTGGGTGATCCTGGCTTAGAATACCCTTCCATATAGGGTGTACCATATAATGATGTATTCCCTGTCAATCCAAATTAAACCTCCCCTGCATATATATATCTACAAAAGAAAAAAGGGAAAAATTAAAATGTAACACTTATTAGAAATTTACACAAGAGGGTTTTTAAAATTATTTTTCTACATAAATTGAGTTCAAATTAGATGTCAAATATAATTTTGTGTTAGAAGTTTGAAATATATGATAGTCCTTAGAGAAAATCTAAGCACTCAGTCCTCCCAGCCAAATTGTTATTTGCATAATAGTGAGCTATAAGGTTATATATCATTATATGGCAGAATGCCAGACCATAATCTGCACAGTAAAACTACTGAAAAGCTCAATCTGAAAAGCATTCATCTCAAAAAGGAGTTTGAGTCTTCTATAAAATATGAAGCCTATTGACTTTTTTTTTTCCTTGAGCAAACAGAGTGCTGCAATCTATTTCCAGCATTCTTCTTGTTAGGCTGTGGTAGACACAAATGTAAAATGAATGTTGACATATTTGTTTAACACCCCTGAACAGATTAAACTGCTTTAGAACTTCTTCAGTAATCAGCCTTGAAAAATATAAACTAACAGTCACATCCCTGGCTAGATTAAATTGTTTCAAAAGTTCTTCATTAATCAGCCAAGGAAAGTTAGATTAAAAAAATCCAAGCCAGCATCCTTTGTCAGCTATGCTGGATTCACCTTCTGATAATATTAACCAATTTCACCATGGGGTATCTTTAGTCATATACATATACAGTTAGGACACTATTTTTAAATGTTATTATCTAAAAGATCTTCTTAATTCCTGAAAATTTTACCAAGATGCTCTGAATGAATCAGCTCAGAAATAGCTAATATCTATTTTTGGGGGTGAGAGGCAGAGGCGTTGTTTGTTTGTTTGTGGGATCTTTTGCTTTTTAGAGGCTTTGAGGGGTGTATTTTTTATTTTTATTTTCTTAATCTGTCTCATGCTTATTTGACACTAAGAATTCTTCAGGAACCATAGTCGGAATTGCCCTTGGACACATAATTATATTCATGTAATATAGTTATTCCCATTTCAGTACAGCTATTTTGATTCATGCATTTTAAAAAAAAATAATCTATAGGCAGAATAAAAAATTCACAAACATGGGCAGTTTTGTCAATCATGATTGTTTAGTGCCAAAGTGTTTTGAACTTACTCTAGGCATTGATCATACTGATATTTAGAGTTTCTCTGAAGACAGACACATTTTGAACATGCAACACACATTGGACTCAATTGTCTTTTTAACAATTCAACACAAGGCTAATTTTTAAAAACAGAATTCTCTCCTCGTACACTAAAAACTTTGAAATGGAATGTTTCAGGTACTGGGAGTTAATGTAGCTGAGAATGAAGGCAATGCAGCACGAGTCTAATCCTAGCAAGTCACTGTTGCCAGAAGTTGTTGGGATTTATCAAAAATGAACTCACTTGTTTTTTAAACTACAATAACCTGATACAAAACCTGCTGACATCCAAAGGCAGTTAAAACTCTGAGCATTGGTACCTCTGGGGTGTATAAAATATGCAGCAACTTTGCATCAGTTCACCAGGTATGTAAAAAAATTTTTAGCACCAAGTACATCATAGCTGGAAATTTTTCTTTACAGGTCATTTAGATAATTTGTCTTAATGATAATTGATATGAAAATTTATGCATTTTTAGGGTTTGTAATTATTTTAGTTCTTTTTCTCTAAACATCATAACAGGGAAATTTTAAAGATATTCTAAGATAATAAAGCTTGTATAAATTCAAAATAGTAATCCCCTAAACAAAACCAAGAAATTGTATGAAAATTATCAAATCCAAAAATATATAATTACATTTAAGACAAAACCATGAGAGGTTATTTGAATAAGTTCAGCCCAATTCCTTGTTTATAAGTATTGCCTTGAGCTCAACTTTCAGAATTTAACAGAGATTTGTAATATCTCTAAGCACTAGTCATTTTTTTTTACTACATTCACTTTAAAGGTTAATACAAAATTTTTACATTAAAATCCTTAAAGTCTAAATTTCATTAGGAAATAGAATTGAGACATAAAAATATTTTCTTATTAAAAATTACTTATGCTCCATATGCTTCTAAATATTGAAGAAATAATTCAAAGGTGAAATATCTGCATGCATGTGTCTTCTAGAGAATCGAGGCCATGTTCTTGTGAGGCAAGACTTACAAATCGTCCTAGGAAGGATTTTTGTTTATTAGCATTAATTAAAATTAAAAGAACCTACTCTCTGCACTTCCAGTGAAATAAATTTTAGTATTAAGATAAAAAATTATCACATAATATTTTAGTGATTTTTTCAGTCTCAAAGGTCCAAAGGGGGTTTATTATGTTTATAAATGCCTTTTGTAAATGGTGCATAAATATGTTAAGGCAGACACCTTTGAACGGCTAAAGAATGCAACAAATTAAATAATAAAGGAGAACTAGAACATTGATATGGTAAGGTACATGAATGTATCTAGGAAATAGCTGAACAAGGGGAGGAACCTCCAACTGACCTTTCAGAAATTTGAACTGAACTTTTAAACGTCACTAGTAGATTACATTTAGAAAAGTCAAGTTATTGTTTTGTACCAAATTATCTTCTCACCATAATAAAACACTAAAATGCACTAAATGTGCATAAATGAATGGAATAATAGACCCAGAGCTCCACACATTCTGGCCTTGGTCAAAACAGAAGCAGCACTCTGCAGAGGGCCTGTTCTGAAGTGGCTTTTGGATAAAAACTAAATTCTCATTAAGTAGGGTTTTTCAGGTGTGTTCTAAGCAAGTGGCACTGTGGGTTTCTGGGAGCTTTGCCTCTCACAAAATAAATTTCCCAGTAACTTCTCATGTCATATTCCTATTTTGACACTGTGAGAAAAAGAAAAAAAAAACAATTTATTTTTGTCTTAACTATGAACCCTGGTCATCTTATGTAATCCAATATTTTACATTAATTTAACTCTTTAGTAAATTCCATTTCTTTTTGACTTGGATATTATGCATGCCAGTTTCCTACTTTTCCTCAAAGGCTTTTTATTCCCTCTTTGTTCAAGGAGACAGTTCTGAATACAATTCAAATACATGTTTAAGCTCTGTAATTTAAATATTCACAGAGTATATGCACATAACTCCCTCTCAGAAGAGAGGTAAGGTGATGAATTCTCAAATTCAAATCACTTTTTTATAAATGCTATTAGTAATCCAGAGGCCAAAACGAAACAACTTTAATCACTACATAGAAGTTTGAAGTTGTGAGCTCAGTGAGTTTATGGTCAGTGTTCTAGTGCAAAATATTCCCAGACAAAAGCATCACTCAGAAAATTAGATATATAATGTATGCATCCAAACCTACTGGGTTCCTGAGTGCCCTTTGCCTGCTGCAGAATACAAATGCTCTCCCATGTCTCAGCATTCTGGAGGCAAACAGGGGGTTGTGACAGGGCCAACAGGGGGTTGTGACAGGGCCAACAGGGGGTTGTGACAGTGCCCTCGGATGAGGCAGAGCTGGTGCTGTGTGGGAGCCCCCTGGGAGCTGTCCTGGCCCCCTGAGGTCTCAGAGCCAGCGTGACCAGCACAGACTGGGACGGTCCCATCTCCCTGCCTGGCGTCTCTAAATCACTGCTTGCCATTACCAGGAACAAGCTGGTGATCCAGCCATGTCCTGTCAGTACAAGAGAAACCCCTGTGGACTCCAGACTTTTATTATTATTATAATTACAATACTGAAGTTAAAAAAAATCATTCAAAAAGTGCTTTTGTAGTTGAACCTCTGTGAAATACACAGGTGCCCAGTGGTACAGGATGCTGGTACAGAGGAGGCTGTCACCTGTGAAGGAGATGAATGTCAGAGTTCATTATCTGACTGTTAAATTTCTGGGAACTTCCTTTCAATAATCAATTCTAATCCTTCAGATTTGGAACGTCTGTCCTATTAGATCTAAATTAAATGCACCTCTGTGAACTTTCATTAAAAGCTCTTGTTTTACCTTTTCCCCATTTGAGATGTGGTAACAGAAGCAACTGATAATTCTTGCCGCCACTGGATGTGCAGGGTCTGGTTCACCTCGTCCTTATAATTGCAGTTGTTTTAAAATAAGAACTTCTACTAAAGAAAACAGTGATCAAGCCCAAATCCCAGCATTTCTAATATATGCTGCCCCAGTAGGAGTTTTTTCTTTGAATTTCTAATTAAAAACCTTTCAACAAAAGACAGCTTGAGTCTGAAGCTGTCAGGTCTCCCCTTGTCCTTGATGCATACAGGAGGGGAAACAATAAAAAAAGCCAGAGAGAGGATTTTACTTTTAAAGAAGCTCCATTTTCTTGAGACATTTGTATTCAGATATTACTCTCTCTTTCTCATGGGAGCACAGCTCTAGTCTTCAAATGAAAAAGAAATAATAAAACACATCAGGAAAAGTGGACCTCAGACCTACTCTTTCTGTCCTTCTCTTGGACTGTTATTTCCATATAGAAAGCTACTCTAATGGGACACTTGTAAATGGCAGGGAATTTAGCCCTTGTGGAGTCTTCTCCAGAAATTGGATTTTTGCTTAAGCAAACAGCAAACCATGCAGCAGGGAAAAAGCTATTTATTTGGCTGCCTGTTGAAGAGCCTCACAAAAATACAATTCAGTCTGCTGTGATCAGGGAAGTCAGTCTAGTATGCACTGAAAAAAGAATCATTTTGCCTCACTTGGATGTTGAAACAGTCTTTGAAGTGCAGTGAAAATTAATATGAAATCAGTTGAAATTTAAAAATTTATTTAAAACAGGAATCATGTAATCCAGCAGTTGTCTTTGAGAACAGATTTCACTAATAGCTATCAAAACCTCATTTTTTTGTTTGTGCTTCTAGGTATCTGTCTAGTTTAGGGAGAAACTAAAGCTCTAGGCAAATGGAAAGGAAACCAGGATATTTTCTTCTTGTTTAGACTTCCCTTTTCAATGTTTCAAAGTCCCTCAGTTGAAAGATGCCATTGACATGAGCTGTTGCCTCTGATTTGGACACTTTGTGCCCTTTTAATCTGTGCCAATTAATTGATTTTTTAGTGGGAAGTAGTGCACCACAGACATGAATCAATTCCCTCAGCTGAACATGGGTACATGTTCATTGACATCAAACTTCTTCTGTCCAGGACAGTCTATGTGCCTATCACTTCCCAAAACCAGATCCTAATTACATGAAAACTTCCTGCAGAGATGAATCTGCTCAAATTGCCATAATTTTTTTTTTTGTATATGAGTATAAACCATATGAAATTTCATTCCTCTTCTGTAACCTTTTATTTACTATTTAAAAATTTCTAAGCTGACTTATTGTAAGTTCTAGGTGATAATCTAATTTTTTTAGTGGCCCTAAGCTATATTTTCAAAAAGTCTGTTGTTCCACATATTATTTTAATTTCAAAAACATTAGGAAAAAAGAGCCATTTTGTCCTTTTTTTCATATTAATAATTAATGCTCATGCATTTTGTTCCAAAAGCAGATTTACAGAATGAATGACAAAAATCTCATTTTCTCTCCAAATCTCCTCTACCAATTGCATTCCACCTATCTGTATTCCTACAGCAATAAAAATCCATGACAAGCTTTACGGAGTTATTTGAATTGGAAGTAGGAAACAGTTTAATGGGGAGGAAGGATGGCAGGAGGAGGATGGAAATGGCAGAGAATTCTTAGAGTGAATTCTTCTATTGTGATATTTAAGTGCTGCTTCAATTAGGGCTAAGTGAATACTCACAACAAGGGAAACTGGCCTTTACAGTTTTAACTGGGAGGCAGGTGGTGATTAATTCTTTGGCATCTTTCTGTTCAGTCAGATATAGAATTGACTCAAGTGCTTTATAGAAGACAAAATAGCTCAGTGAATTATGCCTCCTCTCCATTATGGAGTGGAAAAATGTCATTAACAGAACTCCAGAGTGAAAGTCACAGTCTTTGAGAGTTCTCTAAGCACTCAGTTCATGTTCATTCAGGAATTATTCACACACTAGGGATGAACACGTCCATTAAACTGTGGTCTTGAAACTTTTAAGCAGTGTGTGATTTCATGATGATATTTTTCAATTACACATAGTAGGATAGATGTGAACTCTCATATCTCTTCACCTTTGTGGTATTTATAGATATGCTTCCCATAAATTGAACCATTCCCAATTACATACAAAAATTGATTTCACCAACTCTAGATATGCTTCTTTGTACTCATTAATACACTTCCTTGGTCCTGATTCTAACTACTGGATTTGCTTTAAGAGTTCCTGTTTTGTATTAATGCCATCGTGTTTAGGCTGCATATAAATGTGGTGGGAAAATATCTTACTATCACAGTTCTCTGTGTATTTTGAATGTTGAGAATGTGTATGGTATGTTGACATAATTAATACCTGTGTGTATGGAATAATCTGTAAGAGGAAAAGTCTTTGTGCAGCAGTGGCTGCAAAATCACAGTGGGTAAATGTCAAATCAGTGGTTGCATGTAAGAAGGAAAAACAAAGTACTTTGGACTAAAAAGCTGGATCTTGCTGGGTTTAAGTGGTGAGGTGCATTACTACAGACAGACCTGAGCGAAGTCTGGGTAGTTCATGGCTCTCTTGTGTCTGCTGTGGCTGCCCAGTCGTTCTAAAGCCCAGGGTGACTCTTTTCTCTGAGTTTCCTGACCAGGGCAGGAGCAATGAGCTCCTCACCTTGACCAGCAGTGCCTCTTTGGCTCTGGTTTCATGGGCAGCAGCACAGGCTGAATGTTTGCAGAATGTTTATTGAACTGCAGGGTGAATTCTGTTGCAATAAATGGAATGCTTTAAAGGTAAAAAAGTTGTAAGAACCAGTTTTTTGAGACACAGTAGACTGCTGTAAAATTAAAGTGAGAAAAGCTCCATTTTATTAAGGAAAAATAATTTCAAAATTCTGTTTTTCTGTCTCTGTGGAAACCTCTATGCTGACTTCGTGATATGTCTTTATTATGATATATAGGTTTATATAAAAACATCATATGATAAAAAAAAGAAATTATCATTTTGGGGTGTTTAATTAACATCTTCAGATAATTGAAACATTTCCTCTGCATGTGCCAGATATCTTATATGTTAATACCAAAAGATTTTCTTCTAATAACATTAACTATAATTGAGTGTAAATGCATATGAATTCTCAATGGCACTGGGGGTAAAAATGCTCCAAAGGGACAGTAAATGTCTGTATTTTGTATTTTAGGGGAACAGCAGTGCAATTTCTGTACAACCCTCATTTACCAACCATTTTAACCTCAGTTTAATGTATGTGGCAGCTCCCAGAATGACCTTGATGTTGTACTGAATGTTTTGCATTTTTTATCAGACTCACACAGATACAAAGAAATGTAGTCCCATTTAATGGGATATTATACCCAAACCTTATTTAACATTTTATAAATTGTATTCATATAAAAGTTCCATCTATTTACAGTATATTAAGTAAAACCCCTTTAGCTGGACCAGAACACTTTTTGTAGTGCTCTGAGCATCTGATCACTTATTAGTTTGTACATGGAGAGATGCTATTTAAAGTCTTACAAACTCCCTTGAAGTAAATTGTACCCTCCAGCTAAAACCTGACACAGTGCAAATAACACATATAGAATTCTATGCAGTCTTCAGTGGCAAACTGCTGTTTCTGAGATCCCTCAGTGCCATCCCCAGCCTCAGTTGTATCAGCCAAACTTTTGTGCATTGGTACCTTTGAAAACTTCAAATGCTCTACAATGCTATCAGGGCAATGGAGGAGCTGATCTCAAAGTCCACTATTAAAACTTCCCTCAAGGACATTTTCATTAGAACTTTGTACATGGACAGTTCAAAAGACTTGGTTATTGATTTTTGCTCAGAAGTCCTCTCTCTCTTCTTGTTTTGTTCAACATTTTGACAGAATTTCAAACCCCACAAACTGGGCAGCAGAAGATTCCAGCTAGGATTTTTTGCTGTTCATTTGATTTCTTCAGGCCACATCCTTCCTGTGTCCTTGTCAACACTACAAGGAGAGGAGCCGTCTTAGAACATTTCCTAAAAGGCAGAAGCAATTTCACAGCAATCTAAAAAAAAAATCTGACCTTTCCACATACAGAAAATCTCTCTTAAGTAAATAACCTTCTTAGCTGTAAAATTTTGCTGAGACATTCATTTATCAAAAACATAGATAAAAATCACTCCATGTTTATCTCTTCACCATTAAAAAATTGCATTAAAAAGAAACTACCACCAATGAAAGTGAACTGTAGTAAAATACCTCTAGCAAACAAAATATATTTTTTTTAAAAAAATAGAACTGTTGATTTACAGTTTGTGATGTTGGAAGATGAGCAATTAATTATTACCATCTGCACTTCCTATCCTTACTCCTATTATCATTTTCATGGACACTGTGTAATGAGGTTCATTTAGCCTCAACTGCATTTCTAGGACATATAGTAGCTCAAAATTAATAGGATTTATGAAGAAGTTAATGAATGAGCAGTGTAATTATTTCTGTTTAAAGAAAAGCATGATCTACTTGATCTTTATGAAAGCTGTTACGGGTCCTTTAATTGCTCAGTGCTCACATCCTACATTGATGGTTGACAAGGCTGGTATTCTCTCTCCTTTCACTTGATTTCACCTAACACATTTTGATATAACAAAAAATTCAAGATCAATACGTTCTCTGAGATGGGACTAACCACCCTTCTGTTATTAAGAGGTTTCTTAGAGACTTTTACAGCTATTTTTTGTCTTTTCACCTATCCTACTCTATTTTATTTTATTTTATTTTCATCTATATCAATCTTTTTTATAAAACTTCTGAATTTTTAAGCTCTTAGGCTTCAGAAGAACATTTAAATAAGTACTTTCCATCACAAAATGTATCTCCTATTCACCAGGACAAGTAAGCAGAGTTAATTTCCTGAATGTAGTTAAATGTTTATTCTCCAGACAGAACATGTCCACACTCAGATAAGTTAGCCAGAATATAAACCTAATATACTATCAAGGATATTCAGTTTATTAAAAATAATATTTTAATTATCCTGTTGTATTATGTGTTTGAACACCTCTGTCAAATCAATAACATTTCATATAAGGAAGAGGAGCTGGTCATGTCTTTCAGATTTCAGGATTTCAGCATTTTCATTATTAGAACATTTCTTTGCAGAGTTTGGCTTCTTTTTGGGCTATAGTGTAAAAGTGAGAGATCAATTGGAAATGAAATTTGAATACCCCTCACAATGTTTAGAGGTTCATAGATGCCCAACTTAGTAGCTTGTTGTACTGAATAGATTATCGTGCTCATTTAATTTTGAATGTTCAAGTTCCAATCTATTCTTTTATAAATAATTTTTTAAACGTTGTATTTAGCTGCTGTTTCTCAAATCTCAACCAGGATACAGTCTCTCAAGCTCAAGAGGAAAACACAGTGTATATAAGGAGGGATCTTCAGCCCCAGTGGTGATACTGAAGTTATTTTGCCAAGGCTAATAGAGGAGATCAAAAGACACTGATCTGTTAAAAGACAGACCCTAAATAAGTTGATGTATTTGTACAATGAAAAGAGGGAACTTACAATATGCTAGTGAAAAAGCTAGCAAGCCATGAAGTCTGATTCAGAGGCAGATACAGCATGAGAGCTTTGTGAAAACCTGAGCTGCAGATCTGCACTGCACAAAATTGAGGTCAATCACACACATTTTGCAGTCAGGGCCACTTGAATCTGAAATATTAAATGGTGAAATCCTCTTTTTGCTCCCACTTTCAGAAATAAGCTCCAAGATTTCCTCCTTGTCTTTGGTTTTGTAGCAGTATTTCAGTGGCTCATTACACAGTCCTTGCCTTCCTGTTCTGGCAGAGGGGCTCTCTGGAGTGGTCAGAAGAGAGGCCAGCTAGGAAGGTCTGTTCTTCAGGCACCCTTTCAGGTAGCAGTTGAGATGGATGTTTTCCTGTTCCTCTGATTATTCAGTGGATCCTTCCTAGCTGGCATTTTACTTCAATGTGAGGCATTAATTGCCTCAGCAACGTTGTGTAAAACTGCTGCTTACCCTTGAATCCACAGTGTGTATTTTCTTTTTTAAGTGACCATGCCTATGAAGGTTTTTAAAGTTTTTTTTTCTGAATTAAGGTAGTGCTCAATAGATTGACCTAATTCAGAGAGTTAATGCAGACCTCTTCCTCTCTTCCCAATAAAAGCATTTTCCTTAGAGAAGGATGCAGTATGGTGGGTAGTTCATTCCCATGAACATCCCCATTAGTTGCAGTAAGTTCTACTCCATGGAATCACAGACTATTCTGTGTTGGAAGGGCCCTACCAGGATCATCAAAGTTCAACTCCTGACCCTGCACAGGACAGCTCAAGAGTCACACCTTGTGTCTGAGAGTGTTGTCCAAATGCTTGGTTCTGTTTTTCAGAGTTCTGGTCTGGTGATGAAAAACCAAACCAATAAACAAAATCAACTTGGGGCACCTCACAATTTTATAATTTTATCATTAATATACAGGGATTACACTTTCTCCCTGTACAATTCACTGTTCCATCTCAGATTGAAATCTCCTTGCAAAACTGAGCAGCTTTTCAAAAATGTACTTTTTTTTTTGTTTTTTCCCCCCAAGAACTGGTGAAGGACAAAAAAAAAAAGCTTATGTCCAAATTTATAGCTCCTCTGCAAGCAATTAAATTACTTATTTTTTCAGAAATGCTGGTACTGATAACCTTCAAATAATAATCTGTTAATATTTATTACTGAAGGTAAATGTCTGTAAATTTTAGACTTGTCTTTATATTTCCAAGGCATTGGAAATTTCTGTTTTCTATGTTAAAAGTGAAGACAAATATTATAGTTTTCCAGGAAAGTGATACATTTATAATTATGGCATTTTCATTTATTAGAGAACTGTAAAATACCCTGTACTGTTCTTTCCCACTGTTACCAGTCTTGTGCTCTTGGTAAACACAGAAGTGGCTTTACAAAAGGTTATTTATCTTTCTTCTCATGCTCATAGATAGTTGTGAGAGTTTATGAGAACAGGATTTCTGTGGAGGCTGTGGAATGAGCAGACTAACAGGACAGTGGCTGAGGGACTCTTGGCACTCACTCCATTGGCACCAGCTGTGGTCCAAGCAGATCAATGCCCATATTACCTTTCCAATGTACCTTATCCTTCCACAGATACAGAATGTCATGAAAATAGCTTTTCTGTGTGGAAGGACATTGGAATGAAAATATTTTGTTGAACTTAATCTAATTACAGTCATGCTGAATTTTACGTCCTCCCAAATGATCTGTGGAGCTTTCTCTTCATCTCTGATCAAGTAATTCTGAAGTGTTTTGTCTAAATATTGTACTTTTTTGCACACATTAGCCTGGTTTGGATATAACATACACCCTCCTGTGGATATGAACATACACATCTCTTGCTGTTAAAGATGAGAAGAATTGAAAAAAAACCCATCCCACAAGAAAAGCCCATCCATCAGGTGACAACTTGTGCAGTGAGCTGTGAACTCATCAAAGTAGTAACAAATGGCTGTAAAAATACCATATGATTCCTCTTCCTGCCTTCTTGGTGGGAACAGAACTGATGCAGAGTGATTGGGCTGCAAACCAAGAAAGTGAGTAAACAAATTCCATTTCCATTTGGAACTCAGATTTAAGAAAACACTATCAGGAAGAATCAAGTGTGGGAGAATGAAACAGAATTGTTTGGAAGGAAAAAAGGGCAACCTACAAAGAAAACAAAAGATATAAACAGCAAAAACAGAGATGCAAAAAGTGAGAGTATTAAGTGACATGATCCACTACTTTATTGAAATGTTTTCTTAACAGTTTAACTCAATTGAATTCCATAAAGCTGAACTGGCAAAATGTTAGTGATTTTTAAGGAGTTGCAGTAAAATTATACTACTCAAGCAATTTGAACAAATGAGTTAAAAGCTTGCTAACAATAGGGGCGTCCTAAGGGAAACAAAAATTGATCTCAACAGCAAAGAAGTGTCAAATTGGTTTTATTTGGTTTAATATTATCCTCTTTCAGCATTCCAGATAGTGAAAATACTAGGAACTAGTTTGTTCCCTTGTTTCAAAAGAATTTATTTCACCTTAGAAGTCAGTGAAAAAATTCCATCGACTGCACTGGCATTGGCTCAGGCTCAGATAAAAGAGGGGATGATGAGCAGATATTTCTCCCTTCACTTACTGGGTGAGCAAATAAGCTCTATACAGCCGTCCACTGTTTGCTAATGCTGCTGATTTGTTTACTTCACAAATTGGCTTCTAAAGCCTGACAGTGCTTCATTGCTGCATCTCAATTCAAACACATTATCAGGATCTTCACCTTATGGATTCCATTTACATCAGTTCATGAGACCTTTTTGGCTATTCTCAACCTAATTACAGGTTTTAGCTATTAGTTCTTAATTATATACTATCTAAAGTGTTTAGGAAAAACTTATATTCTTTCATACAGTCTTAAATCTGTACAGAGGTCTAAATTGCAGTATTTGGACTGTATGCTGTTCTGTATAATTTAACTTATTCCAGCATTTGTCCTTGATATTGATCAGAACAGTCCAGCATTTGAAGGAGCAAAAAGTGTTTTCGTGTGGCATTACACAGAGAATTTGCATACATGTGAAATATGAGAAAGCAAGGTGTACTAGTTTGAAAACAAACCAGTGGTAGGCACCAAGTCAGAATAACAATTTAATGGGGAAATTAAAGGAAAAAGAAAACACTGGTTCAAACTGACAGAGTCAGGATCCAGCCTGACACCCAGCCTGGCACCCTGTTAGTCAGGGTGGCGGTAGCAGTCGTCCTGAGGTGGTGGATGTGGTTCAGTGGAAGCAGGGATCCTGTAGAAAGGGTCTGCTCTTCCTTGGAAGGTCCAGTGGTGGCTGTGTGGCTCCTGTCCTCTGGGAATGCAGTGGAAAGGGTGTCTGTGGTGTGTGGAATCTCAGATTCTATCCAGGATGGAGTGCTCGGTTCCTCCTCCTGGGTGGAGCACCTCCCAATGGGATGATGAGCCATGAGGCAGGTGTTGATGGGCCATGGACAGAAGATGGTCCAGAGGGAGTTATCTCTGGGTCAGGCTGCAGGGCACTGATGGGCCAGTAACTGAAAGATAGTCCAGAGGGAGGAGGCCAGGAAACACTGCCCACCTGCTTTCAGCAGCTGCTGAGGATGGAACAGAACACACTGCAACCCAGGACACAGGGATGGGCTGGCTAGAACTGAAAACGGGTTGTCTCTTTGTAGGAATGTATTTAAATTTTGGACATTTGGCCTGTCTGCTATTCCATTCACCAACCCGAACATTTTTTGATGGTGCCCAAAACAAAAGAGGCAATGGGCACAAACTGAAACAGAAGAGGTTCCCTCTGAACAGAAGGAAAAACTTTTTAACTGAGGGTGACTGAGCACAGGTTGCCTGGAGAGGTTACGGAGTCTCGGTCCTTGGAGATACTCAAGAGCCATCTGGACACTATCCTGGTCAGATTAATCTAGGTGACCCTCTTTGAGCAGAGACATGGGGAAATGATGATTTCCAGATGTCTCTGCCAACCTTGACCATTTTGTGATTCTTTAAACAATAATATTCATAATTTTATAGTACTCTGTTTATATTTTGCAACTTAGAAACAAGCTTGATAATTCTTTAACGAAAAAAAGTGCAACATAAACTTAGTGGTTCTTTGTACCTTAAATCTACAGAGAAGAAAAACATCCATAAAGACAATTTTCTGCTTTGCAAAACTTAATTTAGATTTATAAGCATCACTGTGTAGATGAGGAAATTCAGATGAAAAGCATGCTCAATCTTCCTGACAGTGACAGGAACACCACTAGCCTGCCACTGGTTTGCTGGCTTAAATGGAAAGTGGTGATTTCAGGGACTGCTCTGTGCACAGTTTAAATGAGTTGGAGTGCTTTGGAACACATTTGCAACCTTCACTCAGTCCCCTGGTCCTTAAGGCGTTAGTGGACTCTTAACCTTGTGTTCATGCAGTACTCTCTGTATGGTCTTATCACCTCACCCTTAGAACTATCTTGCCAGTTCCTAAATTACCAATCTTTTGGTGAAACAGTTGATTCTGTAGCTTCTGATGTCCTAATTTTCTCATCTATCTTCTGTTTCCACCTTACTCTTTAAAATTCATTCTGTTGCTTCTCTCATTTGATCCTGTAGTATTTTTTGTGACATTATCTTCCCTTCAACCCCTTTCCCTGAACTATTTTGCCCAATTTGCTCTCCTATTTAATCCATTGTGTTCAGTTCCTTCCATTTCATGCTGTGACAAACAGTTCTTAGCAGTCTCCTGTTATATCACACACTATTCTAGTGTGAGTGCAGATAACCCTTTCTATTAGCAAAAACTTGATATACGGAGCTCAAATTTGATGGAGTTGAAGCAGCTCATGTGAATACCAGCAAATTGAGTCCCTTATCTTCTGAAATGACAGCTTTTTTTTCCTACAAAAATACTGACTCTGAGACCAGTAAGAGAAGCACTTCTGGGAAACATTATGAAAGCTTAAAAACTTAATAGTTTTCTAAACACTATCACATTAAAATAACAGTTTGATTATAGTGATAAGATGCAGTATGAGTCTCCCTATGCTTGTAGAAGTGTTGAGAAATGTCCCATTGACAACATTTCAGATTGACTTCAAGATCAGAAGAACGTGATTTTTTTCCTTTGCCCTCTGGTAAAGAGAGCAGAAGGAATGATGATTTCCAGACTTCTTTATATCTAGACACTTATTTAAATTAAAAAATAAAAAATGAAAGGCAAATATTTGTACATTTAATCTAATATTCACTAGTTGTTAACATAATGGTTCCCTGTGCAATCATACACAATTTCAATTAATAGTCTTAATTAAGTGCTGTTTTAACCTTCAATCTTCTTTTCCACTTTCGCTGTTACAGTCCTCAATGATGAACTCTTCTTAGCTCTCTTTATTATTTCCTTTCTCCTCCATTTAAATTTTTGCTGATGAATTTTTGTATTTGCCTTTAAACTGTTTTCTTCTTATCCAAATTTTGTCCTTTTGTTAGACAGGCCATACCACCAGTCCTTTTCTTGTTCTTTAAATGGCTTTTTAAAAATGTTTCTGTTTAATTTCTACACCTTTGTTTATTTTCAAACATGCTTCAAATATATGTATTTATTTCAATGACATTCAAATGTGTGTTTATTGTGTACCAAAGGATAAAAAAGTTGGATTTTTTTTTTACTACAAACCTGCAATTTCAGCCTAAGAAGAGCTTATAATCTCTTTTTCTTTAAAAAAAAAAAAAAAAAAAAAAAAAGTTACATGTGTTCAATTGAAAATTTGGGTATCAGTGTGTGACTGGTAAATTTGGAATTGCTGAACAATTCTAGAACATTTGAAAGAAAAAAAAAAAAAAAGAGAAATCAAAGACATTAAGCTTAATATTTGTGAAAACTAAGCTTCCCACTTGGAACTCCCTGTTAATGCCCTGGGCAGTGCCACGCTGTCCCCTGCTTGGCAGGAGTGAATCCAGTGAGGGGCTGAGTTTGGAAGCCACACTTCGTTAGCTCTGGGGATCACACAAGTGCTTATACGACATTTGAGCAGCACATAAATCCACATGTAAATATTTCCTAGTGGGCAGGGCAGAGGGGAAGCCCCTGCTCCCAGGAATAGCCGTGCTTGCTGTGCTCTGAGCACAACCACAGTGAGTGCAGCCAAACCCAGCGCTCAGGAGGAGCAAACAAATGCTTGTCCCCTGCTGTTTCCTTAATAGCTTTTATTAGTGGTCAGAGATGGCAGCACTAACATTCTTTTCTCATCAGAAGAAATTGTTCTTATCTTCTCAATAGGGACCATGAATGTACAGTTCATTTGCCAAGCTGAGCAACAAAACAATTCTTTTCCTTTCAAATGGAATCGTTCTCATCACAGCACATTAATTCTCTTTCCTCCATAACACAAAATTAAGGAAATTTTTGTGGTGTCTTTTTTTTTTTTTTTTTCTTTTTGAGGGGGGTCGGAGACAGTCTTAGATTTTGGCATGTTTTTTCTGGTAATTCACACTGACTTCTTGGCTTTTTTTCACAGTCTCAAAATTTAAATAAAATTTCTGCACAAATGTGATTTGATGTTCTTTAAGGTAAAAGCAGGATGTTTTATTAAGCAAGAAATTTGTGTTCTTATAATGCATTCTAGGACAGACATTTTATAACATCACCAACTTTATGGATCATATCCCCTGTTTTCACTTAGTTGCATGTCATGTAAGAACTTCCTCAATATTGAAAATGGTTCTCTGTGGTTTTTACATTTTGTTTCTTCATCTGCCTTACAAAGGCAATTTTTTATCTGGTCCTCCCCTCCAGAAATTTTTTAATACACTTACCCTTACAACTCTCTTCGCAGTTAGTGAAATTACAATAGCCCCATTTTATGTGCTGTACCCATCTAGAAAACCCAACCACAAAGGGTGTAAAGAAGTCAAGAAGTTGTCTCCTCCATCTCCCTGTGATAATACAAGATTAGCTAAGTCTGTGTTAAATGTGACAAAGAGCATTTGTCTCATTTGGCCTTTAAAACCTTCAGTGTGTTCAAATTACTCATTTGTTTCTCCTAAGATACAGGCTCTTAGGCCTCCTGAACTAGATACTCTATTTTATGTGAGTTATGCAGTTTGTCAGGCTTCTGTATGACAAGCTGGTCTTTTAACATGTTGGAGGTTCCTCTCTTTTTGCTGAAAGCCCTCAAGAAGAATTCCTTCTGTTCTCTCAGTCAGCTAGAAAAAGATATTTGCACTCATCTGCTCAATTCTACTCCATGCACATCTCTCTTTACAACCAAGCTTCAAGTTCGGTTTTTCAACCAGTTCTACCCTCAACCTTCACAATTTCCTGTATCTGCAGTTTACTTCTGGAATGGCATATGAGATAATGTGGCAAGACCTAATAAAGCAGAATATATGATATTTACTGTGTGTCTCCCATGCAGACAGTTTTCTCACAGAAGGCAATTACCTCTCAGAATTTACTTAAGCAGGTTTGTTCTTTTTCCTCTGCTGCTGAGCTTACACTTTCTTTTTCCCAAGTGATGTTTCTGAGCTAACAACCCCCTTTGTACTCAAACAACCATGGAAAACCTGTGAGCACTTGTAGAAGAGCACAGAAGCAAGAAAGAGGCAAAATCCCTCTGGGGACATAAAATGGAGCTTATGTGTACCCTGTGTGAGAATGGTCTGTGTCAGTCCCAGGTAAGCAGCCCAAGCCCCCTAAGCTCCCATGGACCTGAGGCAGAGTGCCCGAGGCTGCACCGAGGCCGTGGTGCTGAACTGACTCCAATTTACTTGGTGTTCTTGGACTACAGAGTTAAGTTGGCCATTGGTTACTACTCAGAGCCTTTCCAGCTTTTCTAGTGGCACAATTAGAGCTACCAATATTGCCTGGCAAGTGTGTAAAACAGAGTAAGAATGTGGGCTGGACATTGGACTCTTGCTCTTTTGTTGTGTGTGTCATTTAGTGACTCCGTATTTCCTTTTATTTTTTGGTAAGCTTGTCATCACAGGGTTTTTAAGTGAAAGTAGTCAGTCTTCTGGCTTAACATCCTTTTTGATCTTTTAAATTTTTGATGCCAGTCTCACAAGCATAAGCACATTTGTCAGAAGAACACATCTTTAGACTATAGCTGGATTGTGCCTAGACAGTACAGACTAGGGATTAAAAGAATTATTACTAACAGAAGTGCTATATATTTCCCACCTCTTTGCTTTTGGGATTAATTCAGTGATGTACTAGTTTTCCATTTGATGAATGAGAAGATTAATTTATAAGCAGTATGGCTGGAATCCTTTTTGTATAAAATATCAGGAATGGTAACATGCCCAGTTAGCATTATTCACTACTGACAACTTGAACTTTGAATTTCAAGTTCAGCTATAAATTTTCACTAAATTAGTTAGCTAATTTAGTTAGCTAATTTTTAGCTAAAACCTGTGTGATGATTAAATATTATTGCTATTTTAATGAGTTACAAAACACATGATGGTCAGACATGTGACAGAAACCTTTAAAAATAAACTTAGAAACCTTTAAAAATGTACCAAAGGGAGGACATTGGTAAAGTCTGTCAATAAATAAAACACTGATTTAAACAACCCTGGGACTCATTTGTCTTTCTGGACACTTAATAAAGTCTACACATTGGAACAGGACTAACAGTGAACTGCTAGTGACATGTTTCCAGGTTACTCCCAGTAGTATTAATAGACAGTTGATTCACTGAACTAAAATTTAGAGTGGGGTTTGAAATAATTTCAACCAAAAAGTGGTGGGATGGCTTTTCCCTCTAAATATCAATGTACAACACAATAAAGTTAGTTTCTTTTATTCTGAATGTTGTGATAGGTATGATTTGCAAATTCCATTCAGGCTTCTATTTCTCTTAAATAACTTCTAAAAGCAGAAATAGCAAAACAAAATTTCCTGGTTTGATTTAATTTTTCCATTGCCATATTCTGCAATAGATTTCTGTAACTTTCTACAGATAACAGACTTACTTTAGACTATGTAATTTATATTTAGTCTAATTTTGGCTAAATTAATGAAGTCACAACAACTTTTTGCTGTTCTTCAGAAGTTACCCAAGACAATAATATGAACCCATTCCGAAAATCTGCATATGGAACTTCCCAGATTTTGGACTTTTTCTTGGGCTAAAATGCTAAAAAAATTGATAGCTGCAGTCTGATAAAAGCATCTTCTGTTTTTAATAATTTTTTTTATCCTCCTGATAAATATCTCCTTGTTGTCTATTTAAAAACAATTAACTGTCTTCTCATCTGGAATCCTGATATAATAACCAGAATAAAACAAATCCTACACAGGAATCCACACTGTGCCTAAACCCAGACAGTGCTCTGCAATCACCACAGGAAATTGGTGCAGTCCAAACAATGTGCAGACCCTGTCCCGATTTTTGAATTAAAATTCTGAATGATAATGTAAACCCAGCTGAAACAAGAACTTGCCTCTATGAAGTATTTTCTAATTTTCAGTGTTTTTTCTTGTATAATTAGAGAAAATGTAACTCTGTTTTGACTGAATGCTTATAGGTTTAGCATTTGTGTGCTATTAGATTTTTTTTATTTTAAAAATCTATTTAATTAATAAATTATAGAGGGGAAAGGTAGTCTCTCCAAATGCAGCATAGATTTAAATATACTGGATATAACCACATCCTAATGTGTTGTACAGGATCTGCAGATGACAGAGTATTTAAGATTCTCTGTTGCAGAAGGAAGGGCTGTGTGTTTGGGACCTGTTGGCTCCAAACCTTGCTCCAGGTTGAGATTCCTGGGTAGCCCTGCATTGTTCAGATCACTGCAGGGTTTTTCAATCAATGCTCAGGAACTGATTGTTTCAAAATATCACTTGCTCTTTTCCAGCCTGCTAATGATAGAGAGGTTAGCCTTTCGTTTTTCCCTGTCAGCTGCAAAGAGAACACATTTCCTTGATTCTACTGCATTTGCATTGCTCTCTTTCACTTTCTTTCCATGTATTCTGAATGCTCAGCCATCAGCAAAGTGTAAATTGGAAGTGCAGGCTTGGTTTTCATTTGCAATATATCCTAAGGTGTTCTATTTAGAAAAAACAGTTGATTTCTTTGCCCTGACCTCTTTGTCTGGACAGGAATTTAATTTGAAAAGACATAAAAGTTCAGTGAAGGAAAGAAAAAGGGTTTAGGCAAGAGGTCTCCCTGCCATAAGGTTTTCATTTCCTTTCCATGCTTTCCTATTCAAAATTGGAGACCTATTTGGTATTTATAAAGTTTTAGTTTGCATTTGTAATGAAAAGGAAGTTAATTAATGGGATTATTGCCAACTCTTCCGTTTTTCCCAGCCTCTATTACATCCAGAATGTTGACCATCATCATAGTGCTTCAGTGGTAAAACCAAATAAAAGCTAGAACTACAGATCAGCTCAGGTGATGCTCAATGAAGTGCTGCCTTCTGCAAGGGCTACGTATTGGCAGGCAGGATAATTGCAGAAAACAATTTTCCTTTTAGAAAATAGGATAATTTGAGGTAAAAAAATTAGCAAACACCACACACAAAACAAAACAAAAAGCCTGAAATTACTATGGTATTGGATATTTGTCAAGCTGTTTATAAACAGTTCATACAGAGGTTTCAAAGATAATCTCAGCCCACTCCAACATTGACCAGTGAGTCAATATGTGTTTTGTTTAAAAGAATAAGTGATTAGCTTAAAATTTTAGTGTTCCAATTTTGTGTTATTAGTAAGCAGGCAAAAATTTATTTTTAGAAAAATCACTGGTTAGTGACAAGAATAATGTGTGCTAGAATTTCTTGTTCAACTTAAAATTATCATGACAACTGGTAAGATTTATGTAATATAGTGTAGCATTTAGTTTTAGGAAGGCATGAGCATCACAAAACATTTAAAATGGGAGAAATACAGTAAAAAGAAATTTTAGTTACTTGTAATGACACATCAGCCAGTGGATTGCATATATACCTTTCAAAATACCTTTGATAATTTGCTATTCCTGCTTTGAGGCAAAAAGCTTTTGTCCTCACAACATGTGAAGGACTGAGAAGCCAAATGTCCATTTCTCTGTGGAAAATATGCAAAGCAACTAAAGAAGAAAAATAAATCTATCTCCAAATCTTTTTGCATAATTCTTACCAACTTCAAAGTCCTGGAAATACAGAAAAACCATAATAAATCTAGTGTTGTGATTGGAAGTGCATTGTGCAGAACAGCATGAGATCTGAGGGTAATTTAAATAAGGTTAATATCGTAGTTGTTAAAACAGCATGTGAAAGTTGTTTGCTGTAGCTTATGTCCTGTTTTCATCCTCATTCTATGCCAAGCCAATTCTCCTGATGAGCATAACTGAGAAGTTATTTGTGCCAGTATTCACAATTTTTATAACAGAAACTAAGTGCCAGTTCTTCTTGAATATGAGGAGAAATAATTCATAATGCCTTTGTCAGATTATTGGAATACATACATATGTATTATGGCAGCAAGTGTAGTTGCAAAAATTGAAAAATTGTCATAAGTACCAAGAGACTCATAAATGTCACCAAGAAAATTCAATTGTCTCCAGCATTCAGATTTAAGAAAACCCACAGCAAATTTGCCATCATACCTATAGATCAAAGGGTGTCCTTGTCATTTTTCAGAACTAATCATGGGATCTTGGCACACTTCTGAAATAATTCTATGAAAAGAGAGAAACTTTGCCAAAATTTTATATTGAAACATTACAAGATTGAATTTAAGGTTTAACTGTCGCTACAGAGAAGTTGAATAGAATTTAACTAAGTCAGTAGATTGATTGACTGGTTGGTGACAGGGCATGGCCAGTATTGTGATAACACCCAGAAAGTTGCAATAGAAAGAGAGAAGACGAGATTAGGAGGCTAAGGGAAAATAAATACTATACCTGGGATAAATAGAATTCTAGACCTAGAGGAGTCTTCTGGTTGTTTTGGTGTAATAATGAGAGGTGCTGCAGCACAGGGAGGGAAACTTTGAAGAAAAATAATATATAAAGAGAACAATGCTAGAGAAAAGAGAATATATAAAATTACCTTAAGATAATCAATTAGGAGAGAAGAAGAAGAGCAATCAGATAGTCTTTGCAAGAGAATGTTCATTGAGAACCAGAGAAGTTTCTCTTTACAGCCATAGATTTGTAAATTATAAACCTATTGATAAGAAAAATAATATTTATTTTTCTCCAATACCACAAATAACAAACTATGGTATGTCAACAACATGTAATCATTAACTTTTTTCTTATCATTAAATTAAAATTAGTTTCCTTAATTAATTAATCAATTAATTTTGAAGCAAGACACAGTCCTGAAAATTGAAGTCTTTTATAGATAACTTGTGATTCCAACTAGACATAAAACATAGTGATTTCTCTATTTACTGGATTATTGGCTGAGCACTTGTTTCAGAAAAACACATTAATTCATTCTTTACTTGAAATTTCAGGGGATGTTTTGGTGTTTTCTGGTTTATGTTGTTTTTGAGAGACAGAGAGAGAGCGAGAACATCTTTGTTGTCTGTGACCCGGTAAATGAGATGGGCAGGACACAAAACAGCTCCATGCTATTTGCATCCCGAATCTGAAGCACTGGGTATTGTTCTGGGTGACATGAATAGCAAATGAAAACAGATCACAGTTATTGTTGGAATTATCATTAGATGTTTCTCATCTTTCGGATTTTGCAGCTGCAGCCTTAGTGTTTTCTTTCTCTCTTGTGTTTTTAGGAGTAAGAGTGATACTCACTACAACTCCCACTTCTTTGGGTTCTAAGCCTTGCTTATTTTTACTGTGTTACTGATATTTTTCCCCCGTGACTATACAAAGATGTTCACATTCATAATGAAGGGATAATTATAAACTTCACATAGAATTTTGGTTTCTAAGGCTAAGTATTTTCAGAGCCAGGAGGTACTGTGGGTGCTTTATGATTACATTTACCAAGAGCATGACAACATACACTTCAGTGTATTCAAAGGAAATCATAATCAGGTAGCCAAAGGAGGACAATTATCTTTCATACTAATTGGCAAGTTCCTTTTAACCTTTAATTAACTGTGAATTTTCAATAGGTCTGAATACTCTTGTTAGGTTTCTTGCTGGTAGAAGGTCATGGAAATATCTTTTCTCTTGATTGCACAGATGCAGTATAAATAAAATATAGGTGCACATACAATATATAAGGTCAATCCTCATCTGCACTTTGAAGTGCATAAAGTATGAAAATCTTACACTGCTGAAAGCACTGGTGCTGCCAGGAGTTTTTACTTGTATCTTCAAAAGAAAATCCAAATAGGTTTTGCATTCACAGTTTGTTTCTCTTGGCACATTTTTGATACAATCAGCAGCAGTTACTTGAAAGGCTCAGAACTGATTAGCATAGAGCCTAATATGCTTTCTTTCGATGCCGTCCTAGAGAATATTCCCTGCAGAGCAGAGGTTAAGATGCACACAAGAAACAAAACGCTGCTCTCCTGAGTCCTGAGTTATTCAGCATTCTAGAGACTGCTTCCTTTAAGGCGTGCTACTTCCTTTTGGTGGGGGGTTCATTAGCAAAACCACTTGAAATGCTACATTTTCAAAAGATTTCTACCATTTTGTCTCTGCAACCAGATATTTCACAGTGCAATGTGCTCATATGTATTTGTCATGTAGACTGATGTATTCTACAGCCATAAATGAAACATCCAGGAAATAGTGGCTAGGAAAAGGTGTTAGAAAGGAAATGGTTTGGATCAAAACCCCATGTGGCACATTTTGCAGTAGTAACAGGCAAGAGCTCAGACCATTCCAGTCATATGGGTGCCCTGATTTGTTTTCTGATTGAATAGAACAGGTAACAAAGCAATCTACATTAAGCATGGGATGAGTTTCTTCTGGTTTTCAGCCTTGGGCAGCATCCAGCTAAAAGGCAATGGAGAACCCTGGCACTGGTTTTGAGTCTGAAGTATCCACCTTGCCTTGTGGTCAACTTTTGGTCTTTGTTGTGCTTTTTGCTTTCACATTATAGTCTCATTGTGCAGCTGACTGCATTTAACTATCGCTGTTATAGGTAAATACTGTTAGAACTAATTGTTGTGTACATTTAAACTTTTTCCCTAGTCAAATGCTACCTCTGAGATGCCTTGTTTCTTGTTTGAAGCATCTTTCACAGATGTATTTCTTCTTGTCTTGCACCAAGTTGTCTGCAGTATCCCAGTAGAGCAATCAGGTGACCAAAGCTTTGCTTTAGTGGATTTTCTGATTACTTGAGGCATAAGGAAGAAAGAGAATATGTGCAGTCTGTTACCTAAATTGCTATTTTTAACAGAATCACCCAGACATTTGGGGGCAAGAGTGATTGTCCAGTGTGAGACGTAGCAGAATGCTATTCTGCAAAAGAAAAATTGGTAGTCAGGATAACCTTGGCTTCCTTTTGTCTTTCTAAACACATCCAAAGTCTTACCTCTTCTTACTTTGGTATCAGATACTGTGTGCATAACCTGGCAGAATTAATTGATGAAGCCCTTTCACCTCACTATATATGATAAACACTCATTTTCATAAAGAAAGAACATTTGCTAGGCAGTACAAGAGCTCACTGGCAAACTGGATCCTAAATTGCTGTTGTGGAACAACTGGGACTGCATTCCTACTATATGATGAATTATGTCAGTAACAATAGTTTTAAGGAATGAAGACTTTTGGCTTTGCAAAGTATCACAATATTTCTATAAATTTGTGGAGTTTTAATTTTTTTAAATTCTGTTAATGCCTTATCAAAAATGAGAGGATCAAAAGATTTTTAATAAAATACGTTTGTGACAACATTTGATTTTGCCTGTGTACTGTAAAAGAAAGTCATAAGCCATAGCAAATCTGGTATTACTGACTGTATGTTACTTTTTTTAAAATATAAGTTACTCAGAAAATCATAATGGACTGATGTTTATGATCAGTCAGTCATCTCTTCCTTTGGAATCTAGGCTATTTTTTGGCAAGTATTTAGTGTACTAAGGGACAAAATGCTCACAAAGGTCATCTGTGGAATCTGTATCTTAGACCTGCTTAAATAAAGTGATGTCACCTGATGCTGTTTGTCATCTTCATCATGCCAGCAGCAGTCACAAAGTTAACAGATGTGGAGTAGTCCCAGCAGAGACATATGCTGGGATATAAAGAAAAAAGTGATTCTATCCAAGGAAATACAACCTGTTACAAAATTACATACTGAGTGAATTAGATCATTTGCTCATAGGTGAGTGAAACACTATGCCTTGCAAATAGTATATCTTCTCAGCAGTGGATTAGGAAGGAACAGTCATTCTCACTGGAACCCTGGAGAGGGGAAAATAAAACATTTTCAGAAATTGCTAAATTTGCTTTCCTGAATTTCATGTGATATGACAGGCCAGATCATTTTGGCTGTTCTCACATTGATGATTGTCTTTTCTTACAAGTAGTTCCACTAAAAATATAAGATTATTCACTTAGGCAGCAATCATTTTCAAAATTCAAGCTAGACATACAAGTAGGAAGAATTTGTCACCACTTAGCAGCATTATTTTACCATCTTTCCTTTAAAAAGAGTGTAAGATGCTTCAGCATTCTGACTACTGAGTTGTAACAAATATGAACCTGTTTCACTAGTTGTACTTCCTTTTCAAACTAATAGCTTTTCAAGAAAAACAGAGATAGTGAACAAAATACCCTTGCCATTTCCAAGATAGTGTGTAGGCTGATTCCTGTGGTGGTTCAGTGGAACACGAGTGTGGCTGGAAGGCCCCTGCACTGGCCTCGAGGGAAAAGATTTGCCCAACCTTTGTGTCAGCTTGTGTGGGTGTACTAATTGTGTTGCTTTGCTGCATTTGAAAGGCTCAAACTGCAGTGGAATACCCAACACACTCACTTTTCCCCCAGACATTTAGCAAAATAGGACTGTATAGAACAGGCTCATTCCCTTCCAAGAACAGGATTATCTACCCCTTATTAATTTCTTGCAAGGAAATAGAGCATACTTCCTTGAGGGACAGCTAAGCTCTGTTTCTAATGATAAATACTGTTTCAACAGATCTGAGAATTAAGAACTTTGTTTGAAACCTAGACTAGTGATATCATTATTTTACATGGCAAAAATTAGGTCAAAATTTTTACTTTCTTCTCTGATAAAAAATTTCAAATGGTAAAAATCATAATTTTATCTCAAAAGCAGTTGTTCTTATGAAATCCAATATAAGTCCATAAGCAATGTGTAATACAGGCTTAAGTAAAGAACTGGATCTAATTTAGCAATTAGACTGATTTCATAACATCTCATTTGAGGGAAAAAGAAAAGAAACCCTTAAAAATTAAGGATCCACTTTTTAAAATGTTGCTTTACCTTTCCCTTTTAGAGAAGTGATTATACTTTTGCTGCAGGAAGCATCAAACACCAGGGCAGAAAACACCAGGAGGCTGAGTTTGCTTTTCTTCTAGTCTGTGTTTAAGGGTTTGAGTGTTGTGAACTAATCAAGTGATCATTAGAGCTGTTTTCTTTGCATGTCACTCTGAAACACTGGCTGAGAGTGCTGCAAAATGCAGGTGCAATCTGAAAATTAATGAATTATAAGGATTGGCAGTGATGGGTTGTAAAGCTTTGTTTGCTCATTATGCCTGTGTTCAGCTGCTTTGTTACAGCTTCTGTCTCAGAAGCTTCTTCCTCATTGTTTCGTTTTCAAAGAATCCTCTCAGTCAAAGTAGAATTTCCTCAGTTTTCTTTGCAAGGAGCCCACTTTTTTATGTAAAAGTTGCTATTGTCCTGGAGGAAAGATTATTTAAATATGCTAATTGCTAGATGGGAAGCACCTTTATTTTCGAAAAGTATGTTTTCTCCTTCACAGGTGTTTCTTACACATGAAGGTAAAACTAGACCACTTTTCCCACTGTTACTTGTATCTCATATGGTTGATCATATCTAGGACATAAATCACTGTATTTTTGTATTTCTATTCTATATCATCAGCTCTAGAAAGCTAAGAAGTACAGTTTCAAACCCTAGAATTTGTTACAAAAAGCCAAGTCTGATTGTTTGCTTTTATGTCCTAATGGTGCCACTGTAAAGGCCCCCAATGGAGATTGTCAGTGCAGGGAGAGGGACACAAGGGACACAAACAGACCCCAAACCAGTCTCTAGTTCTTGCAGTACTCTCAAACTCCCACCTCTGGAACTATGCAAAACTTCTCTTTGAAAACGTGGCAAGTAATTCCTACAGTCTGAGGATTTTACTGAGCACTACTTAAGCACACCAGGAAATAGGTGCATGACCTTTTTCTTTATTATCCCCTCTCCCCTGGTGCTTTAACTCACAGAACCCTGATTTTTCTGCAGACTTACAAGCACTAGGACCTCTTGTCAGCAGCTGAGCCTGGCAGACACTGAAGTTTTCACCCAAACTCAATATTATGCTTGTAATAAGCAAACACAAACCACAGAAGTCGTTGGAGGAAATGAGATGTTGACATGTTCAATTTCTGATAAAAATGAGCTTTTTGTTTATAAAGAAGACCAACAATATTTCGAGGAAACTGAGTGTTACTCTATATTTTGAAGGTTATGAAGTTCTGCTAAATTCTCCTAAGCTCAGAGGTAGGCAGGAAAGTCACCAGCATTGGCAATGGCTTTTCTTCTCCTTCACAAGCACTGAGAACTTGGAGAAATAGACATGATTTGTTCTGCTTTCATTGCACCTTCATCTTTAGGCTTTTGTCTTTTACTTATGCAGGGGAAAAAACAAGTTTACAAACTGCAGCTTTGGTACAAATAGTCAGTAAGATGAATTAAATGTATTTTATATACCTACTGTGGTCAGTAGTGTTGATTATTCAAAGCAAAGTATAAGCATCTTAGCTAAAACAGGTGAATAAATCCAAGAATTTGAGAGCAGAGAGTTTACTGACCCTGACTATCTTCTGTACCTGTTTGGTGCAGCTTTGTGCTCTTCTGTTGTGTAAGTGGCTTGCTGCTTTTGTGGTTTTTTCTTTTTTTCCCCCAGGAGTAAGAAATATTAGGACACTGTACAGTGTTGTTTTCAAACAATATTTTCTGAAGTTTTTAGAATTTCAAGGTTGTGCATTTTTCCAACTTCACCTGAGCCTCCAAGTACATCCTCTCACTTGGAATTCCTGATTGAGGGTAAACATGATTTCATTTCTTTTCTTACAGATTTGCCTGTCACAGGTGATAGAATATAAATGTTATTTGTCAGCAGCACACAGGAACTTGATAAGTGTTGAACAGTTAAAGCTGGTCAGACACAGTTTAGTTTGGGCTCACTTTCCATTTATAACTGTAGTAAATCTCCCAACAAAGGCCTGTGACGGCAGAATATTATAAAAGTTTAGAAGATTTTTTTTGTATAAAGACCAGAAACAAAGAGACTTCAGGTGCTGTGACTCTCTCAAGAGATTCCTTTTTATATTTCATTTATTCCAATCTATGGACAATTTTGAACCCACACAAGGGACACTATTTTCTTGCAATGTTTTCTCACTGTCATTACACAGCCCAAAAACCTTGTCAGGTGATTTGATCAACTGCGCTACACTTCTTTTGAGGTTCTTATTAATATATTTTCCTATATCTTGTTGACCTAATGGCATTTATCTAAGTACTTTGAATGATTTCTTCCCCTTCCACCATCAATTTGGATTGTAAGTGCTTTAGTGCCCGAGCTGCCTGTGTCTATATGTTTGTATAATGCCTGTACATTAGAGGAGAGGCCATTACATATTATCTAGGCATGTCTCAGCCTCAGCTGACTTGTCAGGAGAGTGCAAAGCTGTGAGCTTATTCTCTTAAACAAGTACTTGCAAACATCATATATTCAAAAAGTTTAAATCAGGCTGAGGTATGGTAGAAATGTTGGGGGGTTTGTGCCATCATTCTTCTCTAATTGTGAATTACAAATACGTTGTTGGGAAGAATAAGCCTCCAAAATCTTATAAATGAAAAAATCTTCAGTTAGGTTGCCAAAAAAAAAAAAAAAAAAGCTTTCAGCTGTATAGAATTTTGCAAAGAAAATGAAAAGAAAATCCAGAGACGGGAGACCACAGTGCTGCAGTCTTTGAAGGTACAATAGTGCTGGTGCCAGACTTCCCTACCTCTGAGTGCCAAACTGGCACTTGCTGTAATCCTCCCCTTTCCTAGCATTACACTCAGCAGTCAAAAAAACCTGGAATGAGTGGAAAGTGTTGATTTATCTCTGGGGAAGTCCGATGCCAACATTTAAAAAGAGGATAAGGAGGATGAAATTATATGGGAAAACAGAAGAAAAAGGAAAGAGGAATAGAAAAGAGAGGGAAAGGAGAAACTGGGATAAAAAAAGATACAAAAGAGTGCAAAAGCATATGAAAAAGAGAATAGAAAATAATTTTTACTGTGGAAGTAAAAAAATTAAAGGCTTACCATCAGTTCCTACTGTGCATAAAAAGTGCATTTTGTCTCAGAGTCATTTTCCATCCTGAGTACTCTTGTAGAAAGCAAAGATTCCCTTGCCAGAACTTCCCCATTAAATTCTACCCTAGATGACCCAAGCAAAAGACTTGGCTTTTTTATAAAACATCTGTCAGAATGATATTTTACCAGATGTCACACACAGTTTTGAGAGTCAAGAAGAAAGAGTAAAACAAAAACAAGACACACACACAAACAAAACAAAAATCCAAACAAAAATACCCTTGAATGAAAAAGATAGAGGTTGCTCCTATCTAAATATGATCACCAAAAGCAAATGGACTTGCAGGAACAGTCATGGTTGGGCGACAGTGATTGATTGTCCAAGGGCATGTGGTTAGTACAGCAAATAGCTCCCAAGATGGGACAGACAGAAATAGGATTTGTCCTGGGGTGCAATGTCATTGTTTGGTGGGACAGGTGGAAACCTTCAGAGAGAACATCTCATGTTGCTCTACTCCATGTCTCAGCACTCACACTTGTATGCAAAGAGCCCAAGCACAAGTTCACAGAAACTGTCTGGAATACCTACTATTATTTTGCTGGGTAATAAATTCACTTATCAGTGTTTTTTCCTTCCTGAGGGGTCGAAGCTTGTTTCTGGAAAAAGGGAAATATTTATATTATATACCAAAATAAATGTAGGGAATATATTTCCTGAGTTTCTCAAAAAGTGTGGTGTTATGGGGAGGTTCCTTCCCCTGAAATCCCCAGGGGAGGGACCCTGCAGGGTACAGGTCTGTCCCTGTCCCTGTCCCCATGTCCTGTGTGCCCCATACCTGTTCCTGATTGGGTGGTCGGTGTGCCTGGGGCCGGAGGAGAGAGCAGGGTCCCAGGACAGTCTGCCTGGGAACTCCAGCCATGCAGCTGGAGGAATAAAATAATCCCTGAACATCTACAGAAATATCGCTTCATCTTTCCTTCCAAGTCCATCACTGTCTTATATATATTGTTGTAAGGATTCCCCTCATTACAACAGTGTTATGCCTTGAAAAACCAAATTTTATGTTTTGCAATAATCAGATTGCACTATGCAGTGCATTTTTATAATCTTCATTCATAATTCCTCAGAATTCAACCATCTCCCTACCAGGTAAAGGGTGGCATCCCCCACTTCGTGGTTTAACACCCCCACTATCTGTGAGTGAAACTATGGAAGGTTTTTGGAGTCATCAAACTGATACTCAAAACAAGAATGAAAATGTTGAATAATAAATGCATATATATTTTTAATATAATTATTACTGACAAAAGTTCATTGATTGTTTCAGCACTTTGTTGGTGGAAAAAAAAGATTACTTCAGAAAATGCTAAAAATATATTTTCTGCTTCAGGTTGGTAATTTTTTTTTTTTTTTCTGATTTAACAGAAACTCATAAGAGTTCCTGAGGGGAAAAATAGTTATTCTAGTAAAAATCAGTTTCTTTGCAGCTAATGAGGATTTTGATCTGACTTTAATTATCAAATTAAGAAATCAGTGGGAAATTGTGGGTCCACTGCCCTGTCCCTTGCAGAATCCTCCCCTGACTTTGAATAATGCTGAGGGTACCTGCCAAAGCATTTGTAATTTAAACTGATTTGGTTACTTATTTTAGAAGAAAAGCTATCAGAAAAGCTTCACAAGGATGATCTAGGGAAGAAGGAAAACAGAGTTGTATTGTGTATGTTGCTTGGAAGTGTTCAAATTCAGCAGCAGCTTGAGCTGAAAATGATTACACATCTGGTGGGACAGGGAGCTTCCTGGTAGGAAACTTTAGTTTAATTTATAGAATTAATAAGCATGTGCATAAGTACAATTTACAAGTGATGAAGTGGTTCCTTCTGTGGTAGAAAAGGAAAAATATATTTTGAATATGTTACTGCCAATTAATCAAGACAATTTTTTTAGTAAGTATAAATAAGATAGGTGCGAAAAGGACAGGAAACATTTTAAAATTGGAAGGTTCTAAGGCACATGATAATGTAAAATAGGAAGATACCACAACTGCCTTTCCTCCTTAATTTCATTATTTCATTCCTTATGGGCAAAATTCATGCAATTTACAGAAATGATAGGACTGTCTCTCAAGGAAAGTTCTGAATTGTTGCAAAGTACATAGTGCAAGGTCAGGAATAGGAATTATTGCAACAGGAGAGGGTAAATTGGTTTGAACAGTATTTGGTTGCAGGGAAATCTGGTTTCTTAATTAAAACTATACATTTTTATCTCAGGAAGATAAATCTCATCCGCTGTGGTATCTATTAGATTATACCTGGCATAGTTCTTAGTGCTCCATTGCATTGCCTTTCCCTTTATGAAGTTTCTGTTCAAGAATCACTGCACTATGACATTTTGAAATCAAAGGTTTGATTCTTGCCAGGTGGCTGTTATTGGGAAAAAGGAGGAGGGAAGGAACAGGAAAAAATCTTCTTGTAGTGAAAGGTTTTCTGCAAGTGTTCCATTTGGCAAGGGAAGTCGGTACAGGTGATGAAACAGCTCACTGTGGGCAGGACATTCGTGCCATTCCTGCCGCTTTGTGCCTGCAGATGAGGAGCCTCTGCCAGCTGTGCAGCCCCGCCAGCTGTGCAGCCCCGCCAGCTGTGCAGCCCCGCCCGCTGCAGCTCCGGGGACTTCTTCATGGCCATCCCCTCACCGGGGCCAAAGCACGGAGCTCCTGCCCATCTCTGCATTTGGAGAGCCAGACCGATCTGCCTTTATCACAGCAGAGGTGCTGAAGGCTTTGTGAATTACAAGCTGTTTCTCATGTTTATTGATGGACTGATATTTGGGAAAGGACCAAAATAATAATAGTAAAAAAGTACAGTTCATTTCCATTGGAATTGATATTTTCTTTCTTGCTTGCTTGCTTTTTACCTTCCAATTTTTCTTTTCCATTTTTGGGGGGATGGTAGGAGGATAAGGAGATGTGTAGTGCTCAGTTTCTAAATGTGAGACCTCTGGGAGAAGGAACTGAAGTAATTGAATTGGATTAGACAAGCCAGCAGAACAAAGTCACATTCCATGAGGTTTTTCCAGCATTGAGTAGATGAATAGTAATTATTTAAGGATTAGTGCAAGTCTAAGATGTGGTCCACTCTGAATACTCTTCACCATATATAAACAAAAGCAAGATGTAATATGTGCTATTTAAGCTTCTTTTTATCTATAATAGATTTCTTTTAAGGCTGCAAGAACTTGAAAAAATCCTGTATGGTGAGTGAGCACTCTTACTGTTTTTCAATAAAGAATTAAACCCTATAATCTTAAATTCTAAAGAGATTCTAAAGAGAGCTTAATTAAAGATATTTACTCTTGCTTTAAATTATGTCTGCTCTTGTTCTGGTGGCTTTTGGTTGTGGCTTTTTTTGAAGTACCTCAGTGAAGTAGAGGGGATAGGGTTTTTTATGGTTTATGGTGTCCTTTTTTTCTTTTTTTTTTTTTTTTTTTTGTAGTTTCTTATGCGTTCACAATTATACTCATTTTTGGCCACATCTTTAAAAGTGTCTTGCAAAGCTAATTTTAAACTAGATTTGAACCCCATTTAAAAAAAATTTCCGTATCCTTAGTGTTGAAATAAGGACATTAGCCTTTAGTCTTGACAGACCTTTGGAAAAAAAGCTGGGTTTTTCATTCCAAGTTCTATCTCCCAGTGCATTGTAAAGATGACTTTGGATGCATTATCTGAGAGTACCACAAATATCAGAAGAATTATGCTTTACAACAGCTGTAGTTCCTGGGTGATTTTTCTGGAGAACCATGAAATAGCATAGTACGAGATGAATAAATATGAGGTTATGGCTGTGATTCCTTGTTCCTACTTCATTTTTGGGAAATATTGCAAATAGTTTTCTATATTCAAGATTGGATTGCTTTTATTCCCAAGAGATCTCTTCTCTTGGTATTTTTACCACATACTTCATTTAATATAGCTTTTGTTGTGGTTTCAGTTTCCCCCCTTTCTCTATATCATAAGATAAATGAAATAAAGAGTAGATCAACCACCTGGTGACCACATTGTGGATTCACTGAGAATAACAGGAATTTATGGCTTAAGCAGAAGCAAAACATTTGTCTTGCTGAAAATTCATTCAGGCCCTGCTCTTGGGAAATTCCACTGTTCTAACCTTTATATATCCTGTCATTTGGGCAATTTCAGGTGCTAGATCTAGATGCTGGAGAACACTATTCTTCCTTTATTTCTTTTTTTTTTAATCTTCCTTTAAAGCCTTATTCACTGGATTTGCTTCATTTTGAGCCAGGTAATCTCCACAGTCCTTTCTATTGTTTGTAATTGCTCTGTAGGACTGAATGTGAAGGGCTGTGAATTTTTAGAGGATATGTTCCACAGAGTCTGAGGTTCTGTGAATACTTGATTTTATGGATCCTACAGGGTTGCAGCCAGGGGATAAACATTTGGGCCAGGATTGATGGACAGTAGGTAAAATCAAGAATAGAAGGTTTGAAGATAAAACCAGAGACCAAGATACAGGAGCAGGAGATTCAGTTGCTCAGAAAAGATTTAAAGATTTAAAGCACCTCTTAGTATGAAGAAATGACAGTGTTCCTTCCTAGAAAGTATAAAACTTGATCAGCCCAGGAAAACCAACTGCATTAATAGAGTGGGATGAAAAAGAGGATGGCCTTCCTACAAGGAGCTCAGGAAGGGCACGAGGCCAGCTTCTCACACTTGCAGGGTGGATGCTGAATTCAAGGTCTGTTGAGCTTCCGATAAGCTGTGGGAAACATCTGTGCTTGTTGATAGACTGATAAGACAAATGAAATCTGACTTCTTCTGCTAGGAAAAAAACATCCTAACAATAAACAACATACAGAAGTAAAAAAATGACACACACATAGAGAAATGCCAGTGGTAGGATTTGGGTTTTATCCCAGTGCATAACTCAGCCAGCAAAAGCAGTACAATCACTGGGAGCTCAAAAGAGGCAAGATTTGCTGCTGTGGTAACAGAGCCAGGAAGGGCATTTCCTTGGGCTGAAGGTGGGGTCACTGCCTGTCCCAGCAGAAAACAGGCTCAATATGTTGCATTAGCAGCATGAAAAATACTCCTACCACACCACAGCCTTTCATTTGTGATTTCTTGGTGCCACTTCTGATGAGCGAAGGTCTAAGGCACAAAATATTTCCGCTAACTTGTCTTTGATCAAGAGATGTTTCTACTGTCTGGATGTATCAGACTTTTGCTATAATTGGCCTTACCAGTTTTGTTCACACTTCAACTGTGAGGAATATGTAGCACACCAGTAACAGGCTGTCTTGTGTTGATAACAAGCTTTTTTAATAAATCACTCAACCTTCCTATAATAATAGGACATTCTGCTGCGTTTTCCTCTCAAAAGTAAAGAGAAAAAATAATTCTGCCACCTGGATTGCCATTTTCTTGTCTGTCTCATTTTCATTCTTTTGTTGTATGACATGGTGCAGTATAACAATAAGATAGAAAGGAAATCTGCTGGTTTCCTTTATTTTGCTTTTTTCATGGCACACTACTTTTGTTCCAAGTGTCACACAACCAAAGATATACTCAACTGGAGGACATGAGAAGAGAGATGAGGGTGTGAAGATATGACCAGAAAAGCAAACAAAACAATGCTAGGCAAAAAACAGAGGAACAAGCTATTTAAATGTTCAACTTGCAGCTTTTTTTACTTGTAGTAAAGAGTAAGCTGTTGAAAATGTTCCAGTTTTAAGTTCTTACAATTTATTAACTAAGCTTTAAATTTTAGGATTTAAAACAGTTATGGGGATTCAGCTAAGGAAGATGTAAGAATATTCATGTGAGGTTTTTCATTCAGTTCACTGGGCCTTGGGTAAAACCCTGGGACACTGGACTGTCTAACAGGCCTTCTTTAAAGACTGAGGAACTATGACACCGTGCTTTTGTCGTGTGGGTGGCTAGGCATCTCCTTTCCTAACATTTAATTCTCACAGAGAATATAGGGCTGAGAGGTTCCTGAAGACCAAAGAGATTATCCTATCCTCTAAATATAATAAATGTAGGGTTGAAAAGTGCTGTGGGGTAGAAGGTATCTTAGTATGGCACACAGGACAAGGTGTTCTGCCCAGGAAGCACAAGGGCAGCCTGTGAAAACCAGCTGCCTTCCTGGAGTGGGATGGAGGAGAGGATGGCCTTGCTACAAGGAACTCAGCAAGGGCATTAGGCCAGCTTCTCCCTTATCATTGACCATCACAGACTTGAAATATAATCACTTTTGATTATCAACTTTCTGAATTTTCCTTCATGTTGAAGCTCAAGTTTATCATGCCTTCAGCCAGGAAGACCAGGTTACTTTCCTGCACAGCTGAACAAATGTTATGTGTACAATTCCACATGTGCCCAGCATTCTGTAGTCAGAGATGTGTCTCTGTGGTCCCAACACTGTTTTTTAAATTCAAATTGACATGTTTTTTGAAAGAAAGTATGTACAATAGTTGTATCACATAAGCACCAGAGCATCCAGATGAGGAAAATTTTGAAGGTTGGTACATCTGGCATTATCTTGAAGTTAAAACCATATTTTCAAAGACAGGAAGGCACTGGGATTTTGAATATCTTACAGACACCTAAATCTAGAAAGAGAGGCTTTAAAAAAATCCCCCTAGGCATTATTTGCCTGCTTAAAGAGCACTGAAAGTCAAGCTTTAGAAAATATGGGCTGTGGATACATTCTAAAGCTCTCTTTTCCTTTCAAATTACTTTTTCCATATCTTAGTAGATCTAGAGTTACACAAAGTATGTGGCTACTACAATCTTAGACATAATGCTGAACACATTTCTTTATCTGTTGAATTTCAGTACTGGCCAGAAATAGTAAAATTTCTTCTCTGCCTGCACACAATGTCTAACAAGTCCTGCTGTAGCAGCACCTTTCCATGGTTAAGCATGTGTGCACCTCACCTTTCACCAAGAGCTGCTCTTGCTTTCTCTCCTCCAAGTATGTCTGCATCATTCCCAATTAAAATTTTCATCTCTTCCCTAATCAAGATTATGCTCAACTTCCTTTCCTCATTTTAATAGGGATGTGAAAGCTTTCTTTCAAATCATTTTATCTCAACTGCAAATAGTCATTTCTTGTCTCATGGAGAAGTTCATGCCCTGAATCTATATAGCAGAACACTGACAACACAAGTGCAAAACCTGGTGCTGAGGCTGCCTTTGAAGAGTTTGTTTTGTTTCTGTAGGACTGCCTTGATTAGCTGTTGCTGGCCAGGTGGTTGTTGTAATGCCTCCAACTTCAAAATACATGAGGTGAGTTTGAAAACTTTGTATTATCTACAGTCTCTGCTCTTCTTCATGGAGTAACCTTAAATACACTGAATTTCATATTAAAATGGTTGAAAGCACACTTATTCTTTATTATTATTTTACACAGCACACTTACAAAAATGTACTAATATCCAATAACCTTTGGAAGATGGGATCTGTCTCTGTGAGTGAGAGAACTGAATAGTAACAATTTTTAAATAGAAAACCTATAATTCAGCCTACCTGACATCAAATCATACCAGACTGTTGGTCTTTAAGGAATATGCTACATCAGTAACAGCATTATTGGGTGATAGGAAAAAGACTGTAATATTTAGTTAGGTTGCAACAACAAAGCACATTTGGGAATCATTTACTGGAGCTCAAAGAAGATGGATAAAAATCAATATTGCCTGTTGCCTACATAGCTATTTCATTCTCCAATTGCCAACAAGCAATAAATTGGTGCTAGAATTAGAATTCTGACATATCATTAATCAGAGGAATAAATATGAAACAGCTTGATGAACCTTGGTATAAGAAACACAATTTCAAATAAAAAGTCATCCCACATGTGTCATTTCTTGCTAAGGCTTTATATAAGTCAGCAAATTGTATCATAAATTTTGGCAAAAGGGACATTGGAGCTGTCAACTTAATTTTTTTTAAAGGGAAAAACTCAAAAGACAATATTAGTTCCATGTCACACAGAGTAATCCTGCCTCTTCTAGTCTTTTATGGATTTAAATATTGTTTTCAGTAATGAGGGTGCAATCTTAGGAGAGTAGGTATGCACCTAATTTAGTACTTAAAAGTCACAGTATTTTACATCTGTTTTGATCCAGCCATCAGATCCATGTTTCTCCTCTGAATCCCCATAGCCACTCTTCTGCTCAGCCAGCTTTAGTCAGCATATTAATGAACTTATATTAGTAATTAATTTGTTCCACTGAAGACAAACTGGAATTTTGCTGTCAACCTCTCCAGAGGCAAGGTTGGACTCATTTGTTGATGGTAGTCACACCTCAGCACAGGCATCTTTGAAGCTTGTGCCAGCATTCCAAAACTCCTTTTAAAAACAAGAAGAGCAAAATCTGTGTCTTGGCCAGCAGAATTATTTTTTTTTTTTTTGCATTTGGGTTGTATTCATGTTCATCCTTCTTCTTGTCTCTTAGGATTTGCCCTTCTCTATTATAAGTAATGAGCAGCACCTTTAGTCTGATATGGAATAAAAAATGCTGTTACCCACCAAGTGCTGTGGTACTGTAGAACTTCCTGGACAAGAGCTTAGTGCATCTCAAGAACAGGGGCCACTATGGTGATCCTTTCACATTGATCTTGCTGTAGATCAAGATTATTTGGTTTAACAGCAGAAGCTGCAGTTCAAAATGACAGTGGAAAACTTTTTCACCTCTTCTGCTACCGGAAAAAAACACCTTTCCTGTGTTCCTTTCCTGGACACCACAGATTTTCCCTCACTGCACATCTAGAGTGACTCTGCCCTTCTGCCACATTCTGTGAGGAAGGGGGAGGAGAGCAGCAGCTGGGGGCAGGAAATGAGGAGTGCAGCCCAAATCCCACTCCTTTTCCTCCTGCTGCAGAGGGAGCTGAGCTCTGCTCTGTGCAGGAGGGCCAGGGCAGAGTGGAGGCTCAGCAGGGTGAGCACTGGGCAAGGAAAGAAGATTGCAGGGCATGAGGTTGGTGCTGTAGGTGTTGTGATAACATAACATCAGCATTTTCATATTTCTTGTCTGCTGCACCTGCAGGACATTTTGGATATGCAGAATTGCCATGTAGCTCCTGCAACAGTTTCATCATTTAACATTGCCTACTCCCTGCTTGAAACACAATTCCTTTTTTGTGTCCACAGCCTACAGAAGAGGAAGGGGCAACGATTGTGGCTGGTTCAAAGTGGCTGTCTGCAGACTGTGTAGCCAGCAGTGTGTGTTGTCCTCAGCAAGTAGCAATTCTCTTAGTGGGGCTCTGCTTTTTTGGGAGGAAGAAAAGTCATGGTAGCTTGTTTTTAATTTAAAAACAAACCAAAGCCAATGCCATCACGCTAGGGAAAAACAAGTTAGGAAATGTAAAACATTAGACAGACTGAGAAAATATGTTAGCAGTCATGTATACATCTTTCAGCCTAGAAAAAGGTAAATTTTCATTGTTATGAGACAATTTCATAAGTTACTTAGATCTACTACACCTTTATATTAATTGAAGATTTTTTTTCCTGCAAGTGTTATGTGGGAAAAAAGTATAGATGGTGCCAAGATCAAGTTTCTTGATGTGAAGATGTAGTGTGGAGGTGAAGCCCCCATAGTCACTGCACTGTACCCACTACGTGCAGGTACCTGTGTAGCCCCTGCCCAGGCCGTGGCTGTGGCCTCCTGCCTGCAGTGGGTGACACACAGCTGTGCAGGTTGTCACCAGGCTTCCTAAATCACACCAGGCCAGTGCTGTGACAGAACTGTTCCCTGTATTTCTCCCGTGGTGGGGTGGGATCGGAGGGAGCAGATGTTGCTGGGCATGTGTCTGTTGTCAGGCTTAGCTGGAGTTTTCAGTCCCTTGCAGTGTTTTAATTGTGCCTCCCTTCTGGGGGGCCTTTAAGCCGAGCTGTTTGTGTGTAAGCATTAACTCTGCCACAGTGCAGTGTTTCGATCTTTGGGTGGTTTTGAAATAATCCTATAATCCTTTTACATTCTAAGTTGTTACATAATGTGGATGGAGTAAAAGCACGATATGTGCTTTTATCCTGTGTTACTGACACACTGAGCACTTAAACATCACACTCCTTTATTGGAAAATCAAGGCATTAAATAAACAAAAAATTGCATAAATTTCAACTAAGTCCTTGCAATTACCTGCGTTCCGAGAACTAGATGTACCCCAAATACTCATATTTGGTCTAACCAAAAAAATACATTCCTTGCTATTTGTCTCAAAGCAGGACAGAAAACAGGCTGGGGCAAACTGTACTACAGATAAAATAAACATATTCTAGGCTACCTGAATGCTCATTTTAAGTCTGCATAACTCTGAGGCGTTATATGTGTGGGGTCGAGAATAATCTGAATAATCTGCCTTTATGTTGTGGTATACAAATATTTCTTGTGTAGTGTTTTTTCATTAGTAGACAAATAGTGCCATAAAGTTAAGAGTAAGAATTAACCTTTTGGCTTCAGTAGCCAATTTTGTCATGTTTTCTATTTCACAAACTAGGTATGTGCTCACAGACACTTCCAGGGCTAGAAGGAGAAGAGTGAGAACCACTGAATGCTGTGAATCTTCTCAGTGTAACAGTTTCCAAAACACCTGCATTTATTAGGGTTGAATGTATGTAGTGTGAAAATGGCTGGACTGCTCAGTCTTTCCATTTTATGTGATTAATACAGAAAAGCTGTTTGGGGAGAAAAAAAAAATTCCACAATATCTTTTGAATTTCTAGTCTTGATTAAATTTTTGTTACAGACAGAAAGTCAAAGTATCAACAGATTCTGAAAACTGTTTTATAAAGCAGGGTTGTCTATTTGAGGAAGAACACCAGTTTTTCACCAGCATTTTCCTCCTACTTATGGGAGATATTGTTGAGCCTCTAATATAAGAGTCGAGAAATCTAATCAAATGACTCAAAAGTGTGTGATCAACTTTACCTGATCTCTCAGAAATCTTAAGATGCTTCATCTTAAACAGTTGTGTTTATAGGACAGTCTGCTCTTCTAACTGCCAAATATATAAGGCAGATTCTGTGCAAAACCCTGCTTCACCAGTTTGTCATTGACTTTAGTTTGGGCTAATTTGCCCAACTGAGAAACAAGCTGAATTAATCTTCTTGGATTTTTCATGCATTCGGTGTTAACATGGTTCAGCTGCTTCCAGGGTCTGAAATTGCCCATTGAAGGATATTTTATGTTGGTGATCAGAGAATTTCCACAAACAGAAATGTGGATTTGATAACATTTCTTTTCCTACTAAACACTGGCTTCTCAGTTTGCAAAACAGACTTTCTTTCTTTTTATCAACTTTTAAATATAGTCTGTCAAAAAAAGTACATGAGACCACTGGTCTGGGACAAATAATTGTAAGAATTGATAAGATTCAGTAGCAGAGAACTGGTGGCTCTTAGACCTTGAAGAGCTTTGTTTCACCATCAGGTTTAAAGGGGAGTTTCTAACAGGAACAGAAGGGTAAATTTCACAATAACTAATTATTGGTGAAATATGTATGGTTAAATGCATACTGCATGAATCTCTTTCAGACAAGGCACGTGTGAAAAGCTGTTGTCTAAACATAAAAATCACACTACTGTAAAAAATCCATCTTTGATTTTGGAATTTGTTCTGATTAAGTGTTAAATGGCAGCTTAGCTCAGATTTGTTCTGTTGACTACAGCATGGATAAAGCACTGAACAGAAATTGCTTACCCTTCCTGAAGTAAAAACTTCAGTCTGTTTTGGACTGAGGGAAATATAGACTTTATTTCATTTTAATAAGAAATTAAAGAACAGCAAGTACATTATTGCTTAAGTTGAGAAATGGAGTAAGCAACTAGAATCATAAAATAATTTAGCTTGGAATTGGTCTCAGTAGTTCATTTCATCCAACCCTCACTCAGAGAAGGCCTAACCCACCCAGGTTGTGATGAGCAAGGATTTGCTTGGGTGCTGCTGTGGCAGGGGACCTGATTTACATCTTTTATTCTCACACACAAGGTGAGACATGTTAAGAGCTCATGCTAAATTTTTAGCTACAGATCAGAAAAAGAAATATTTTATTTGAGGCATTTATTACTTTCTACATCTGCTTTCAAGGAAAAACTAAAATAATTTGTGACAATAAAAATCAGTTCAAGATATATTCAGAATCGAAGTAACTTTCATCACATTTAGTATTTGCTGGGGTTTTTTTCCCCTTGTCTATTGGCCTCTCCAATGTGTTTTGCTTTTAAGATATTGGAGGATTAATCCAGCATATCTTTCTAGCTTTGCCCTCTGTGATCTCATAGGATAAACTTAGAATTAATTCCTCATACCCTTTCTGATAGAAGAGATAAGCCTTTAGATAAAATGTTATTTCAGTTGCTGTCTTATCCGGATGTTTGAGCTGCCAGTTAAATTGTAAATTAAAGGCACAAAACTCTGGATTATGGACTCCAGCTTCATTATTAATGAAAAAATATGCTCTTTTCACAGTTTGCCATTTTCTGTCTTCCAACAAACTCTCAGAAAATATGGTGAATCTTTTCCACTCTCCTGTTTAAACAAAACAAAGATACAGTGATACAATCCTCCCTTTGGAAGACAAAGCTTCTGCCATAAATAATTGATTTGTGCCTATTTTGTCCCTTTGAATGACCAGCCTATGCAAATGTGAAGTTACTTCTTGCTTTGGAATAAAGAAAATCAGAATCACATTTCCCTCACTATACAATTTGGCAAAGTTTGTGTCCTAAATTTTACTGTGACAAAACTCTCCCCATTGGCATTAACCTCTGATTGCAGCCTGTCAGTTTTGCCTCTTCCATTGACTCATTTTTCCACTCACACCATGGAGATTTGTCTCAGTCATCACTTCATACTTTTACATTAAGTCAATTAAATGACTAAATAACAACTGATCATACAATGTCAAAACTACCAATTTAATTGGGCATCCCTATAAGGACAGCCATCCTTTATACAATGCTACATGTTCTTACAGTTCTTATTTATGTGAAATCTTTGTACAGTTACATTTTAGATTTTAAGAGGGAAATGTCAAAAGAGAAGTGAATTATTTGTAAGATCCATGAGGTGTTGATTCTTTCAGGTATAGGCTCTGGCTCTTTTTGTGGTGCTATTATTTCTAGGCATAGCATATACAAGAGAAAAAAACTTATGGATTTGAAAAAAATATGTATTGACATAAAAAAACTGACAAACATAAAACCAAACCAAACAAAAATCCAAAGCAAATCAAACCAAAGCAAAACAAAAACACACCCAGGATAATATTTATCAACTTGATAGGTTTTCTGTTCAGTGTAAGTATGATGGGTAGGCAGACCAGTTCAGTAGGGTTAGCAAGTGATCAGCCAAGAAAATGGGAATTTTAACAATTCAGTGCTATGTGTATATCTGCTTCTTTTATCTCTTTACAAATGCTTATTTCTTCAAACCCTGTTGCAGTTGTTCTTTAAAGGCAGTGTTCTCACGAGGCAGAATGCACACTGGCCTTCTCTGCTGGGCTAAAGCAGCCTCCTCTCAGTTCCCTCATGTTACCTTGCAGTCTTCAGCCTCAGAAATTGGCTCTGCTACACTCTGGTTATATCCTGTGGGGCATCCCACATGTATTTGCATTTTTTATATCCTTTGTGTGTTAACTGACCTTGCAAATGATGTTGTCACCCTTTGCTTGCAGAGGGCTGTATTTGTGAGCTGGATTCACTTACAGCTTGGGGCTGTGTTTAGTGAAGTGCTTTAGGGCACTTTGGAATCGAAAGCATTATCAGTATATACATTATTAATGTCAGCATAATAGAGTATAGGGCATATTGATGAATGTAACATGAACTGCATTATTAGGAAACAGCTGTGAAAAGAATATGGCAGAATGAAACCCAAAAGAAAAGAGCCATTGTCTATTGGACCTTCCCTTTTACAAAGTTTCTGTTTTCTGATACACAGCACATAACCACCTTGAGCCAAGGGACTGTGGTGAGAAAGACTGAACAGGGCAAAAAGAGACAGAGGTGTTGCTTCCTGTGTACAGAAGATGAGTATGCTTAAATCAATTGCAGAAATGAATCTTGAAAATGAGGCTGTTTTGAGAAACAATCAGAGTAAACAAATGATATGAGGAGTACTTTAACAGTTTATCTTACTTGGAAAGTAGTTATAGTTCTTATGCAGTCAGGAGACCTATTTTCTATTCTCAATTATTACAAGTTCAGTGTCTCTATTAATTATCTTCTGTGCTGTATTTTAAAGGCTATGAAAAACATTTATCTACCTTCCTATTCTCCAAAGCATGCCGTGGTCTTTTAAACATTGCTTCTTTAGAGTGTTTTCATCTTCAATGCTCAAAAATAACCAGTAGTATACATTATACCCATCTAAATAGAAAGATAAATTATTCTGTTGGTTGAGCCATGAACTTATGGGAGCCAAAGCTACACTTCTGGGAGCCAAGGTTGTGCCCATTGCCACTTGTTCAGTGATTGCTGCCAGGGTGGGTCCCCTCAGATACTCCTGAAGACTCCAGCCCTCAGGTTTTGTTCCTCACAGGTTTCTCTCTTTCCCTCAGTTTTAATAAAGGCTCTCTCCAGCTGTCAAGTTATCCAAGCAACGGAAGTGCATGAGATTTGCAAACTCTTTGGGTTCTTTTGACTTTTGTTGATCAATATTTCCTTCTTCTGGCATCTGCTTAAATCATAACTGTGGTAGGCTACCACACTTACCACTGGCATACTAATCTTTCCTTAGATTGTATACTCTCTATTTGTTTTTATTAAATGCACTAGCATGGATTCAAGGAGAAAAAGTAATTTTTTATTGTGGCCTTGCACGTCCAGATAATCAACCACTCTGATGTGATCCATCCTTTTGACTATTATAGCTTACTAAACTGCATAAAATGGTCCTGGGAGAGAATTTTATTTTTCCATGGGTTAATGTCAGATGAAGTACAAATTCTATTCTGGATTAAGATTATTTTTTAACACCTCTACTGTTTAGAAGGGATCCTAAGTTATCCATTCAATGTTCTCAGAATTAGAACCAGATACTCTTATCAAAGATGAAGGGCTAGTAAGAAGGGATGTTGACTTTTTTGACTTTTTTTCATTGTACTGCTCATAAGATTTTGATTTTCCACAAAAATAGAACCTTTCTACATGAGAGCAACTTGAGTCAATAGCAAGAACCTTTACAAGACAGAGCAAGCTATGTCCACACTGGTTTGGGGGTTTTCTTTCTTCAGTTTAAGATTTTATGTCAGGTACACCACACAGCTGCTTTCAACTTGTCTTTTGTCCTCTCAGTTTTTCAGTTTGTTTCAGTAGCTGCAATTTACACAACAAGGGGTATATCTTACTTATTATATCCACCACCAAGATAGAAGGAAACTTTGTGATCAGAATACATCTAAAAGTGAGATGCCTTGAGTTTGTTGCTAGAGGTCTCTGTCAAAGATGCTCTTTTGCTTTTAACATAAAAGTATGTAGAAAAACTAAATAAAGTGACAGTGTACATCCCTAGGGGAAGTATGAGTTACTTCAGAATGAACAAAGCTAATATACTTAAGACCAAATCATGCAAAGTCTTGTTTCTGCTTTATTAAAATTGATGCATTGTGATTAGAAAGAAAATAATGATTTAGGTAGGACTGAAAAAGCTGATTAATTAATCCTCTCTGTTTTTATTGTTAGAGTAAAAAATGCAGTTCCATTCATTAGAAATTCAAACTTTGATCACAGAAACCTGTGCTTCCATCTGAAACATTTAGTCCATAAGTTTGTCAGGTGGGATTCTGTTCACATTGTGTCTTAAAAAAGCTAATGTGTTACTCCCTTATTAATTACTGTCTTGTCCAACTAGTCTCTTCATTCCAGGGGGATTGAATGGGAGAGTAACTGCTTGTCACTGTACTAAAAGCAACTGTCTAACTATTAAAGATTAATTAGATGGGGGTTTGTGTGTCTTATTCCATCAAATATTTAATTTCTTAAAAACTTTGGCTTAACAGTACCCTCTGAGGATCAGCTTGAAACATATTATTGGTTAACCAGTAGTATCAGGTGACTGACATACCTTTGCTTGCAAAATAAAAAAAAAGTAGACACTAAAAAATAAGTATCTGAATTCAAAAACTACCTGAAATAAAGACCAAGTATTTCCTTTCTGGTATTCCCACTTAGTGAATATATAGCAGTGAAGCCGATTTCTGAGCCTGCTTTTATCCAATATAGTCTTATACTATGAAAGAGACCTGAGCAAGAAAATATGAAATCTCAGGTTTCACTCACCCTCATCTGCTCTTCCCTCTCCCAAGTCACCTTTTATTCTTCCCATGGTGACAGTGTTCTGTACAAATATCACTGTTCATCTACAGTCAGTTTTCCTTGTCTCTATAAACTGATGCAAGTTCTACAGGAAGAATCAATCATGAGTCATTGGGGAAAGCCATTTAAATAAACTCCACCTCTGTATAACAGATCCAGGAAATACCATGCCAGAAGCCACACTGGGCACCTCCTTCACCTATTTATTTGTTAAGAGCTGAGCTGGGCTCCCACTGCCATGGGATAATGAAATAAACTGCCATGGTTTTGGCAGAGCTGCTGGGCAAATGAGAAAGAAGCAGTTACTGAAACCAGAGTCCTCTTTCATGGTGTCTGTCTGCTCAAGGAGGAGCTAGATACTTCTTACTCTATACAATTGGAAGTGTGACTATTGGATTAAATGTGCCAGCAAAAGCTGTAAAGAAAATTCATTTTTAAAAAGCCATAGTGAATAGAGAAGTTGAATAAAGAAGGAGGAAACCCAACCCTGGCAATCAAATTAAATTGATAATATGATACAAATTATTTCTCACCTTCCTGTAGGCAGCCAGCTTGATGCTTGCAGCATATTTGGATCTGTTTCAACTATACAGCTGACAGATTATTTTTCCTCTTCTGGACTGTTTCCCCAAATGGGCAGCAGGTGAAATATTGTCATTACAGGCCCAGGAATCAAAGGGTGAGCTCCCAGCCTTGAGCCAGCCCAGCATTCCTGTCCTCTCCTTTTCAGAGCCCAAAGGTCACATGCAGTACTGCCAGGCTTATAAGGCACTGATGAATGTTTCATTTCTCTGTTACCTGGAGAAAACCATCACATCTATGTGCATGAAGAGAGAAATAGACCTTTAAATAAGCATTCAGAAAGGAGAACCCTTGCCCCCTTGTTTAAATGTGAAGCTTTTTTGAAAAAAAGTGCTATTTTTGTCCAGTTCTATACGCTTCAAATTCTCTTAAATATTCCTTGATGCTGGTTGTGCAGATTTATAAAAATATCTTTGCTGTTGGTCAGGAAATATTTTTGCTTCGCTACAGAAAATGTGTGTGAAAAATATTATAATCAATTTTATCTAAAGTAAATATTAAACCCTTTATTTCAAAGGGAAATGATAAGCAATTTCTGTTTTAATTTTAGCATTAGAAAATTAAAACCTGTATTTCAAGAATAAAATTACTTTGGAATGAACTTTGGGCAAAATCAATTTAAAGACTTCTAATGACTCTAATAGGTTTTGGACCAGGTCTGAAGATAAATTATGAACCTACCTTCTTCTTCTCTCTCCAGGAACTCATGAGATCTTATCATCAGAGTGTAAATCTCAAAGGAACAGCTTGCTGCTGCGTTTATTTATCACCTCCTAAAGTTCATTGTAGTTCTTGGGGGAATCAGTTTAATTACAACAGTAAATACTGTTCTAAATTTTTTCACTCCATGATGAAAAAGTGTGTAGCCATAATTACAGTCTGTGCATAGCCTGCTTTGTCTCTGATTTACTTGTTTGCCAAAAAGCCATTTTCATGTGCTAATATTGCAGCAGTAGCAGCGTCACAGGGCCCACTCGAACAGCGAGTGCTCAGCACAAAGCTGGAGTCAGAGCAGAGCTGCCATTCCAAATAAACTCTGCACTCATTTTCATGGTGAAAACATGTGAATTTGAGGTAACCAGAGCAAGGTTTTCAAATGTCACCCATCTGCACTGGTGAGCACCCACTGCTCCTGGGGGTGACTTGCATTACACAGGGGAGGAAGGAAGGAGAGGAGGGATGGAAGATCTGTGACTTGCACAGATTCTATCTCTTTAAATAAAGTAGTCTGAAGGTTTCCCACCCACTTCACTGAACATGGTTCACTGAGGAAAACAAAGGCACCTTTTTCTCCTGCTTTTCCCTGCAGTGCCACGTGCTTACAGGGATGGCTGAAGCACTCAGCTGGAGGACTTGGAATCCAGTCCTTCAGGAGTGCAGAGGCAGCAGTTTTGGAGCAACACATAATGGATGGCTCTTGGAAAAAGAGGGCTCTGAGTCATAATTTGAAAATATGAGATTACAGGAGAGGTGGGCAGCCTTCTTTTATTCTGACTTTAATAACATCAGGGACAACTTACTCTTGGCTCTTAACTGAAGTTCTCCTTCCTGCAGGAGTTTGAAAAGAGCTTCCCAGGCTTGTGTGAATAAATGATTGTCTAACTGTCAAATAGCACAGACCACCTTTATTTTGTTGCTGCCAGGTCATCCAAAAGTGCCAGTGCTCTATAAAAGAATCAATCCTGTGAAAGCACTAGATGTCTGTTAATAGATTTTTTTTTCTCTCTCTCTCAAAGAGAATTGGTTTTCTGTTGGTCTAAGAGCTTTCTCGTGTACCCCCAACTATCATACTGATAAAATTAAAGCTACACTAATTCGCAGAAAGGAGGTATAGCAACATGGGAAGATGAAGGCTTTTCAAATTAAAGCTTAGATCCAATCATCTTATGAACCAAAACATATTATCTGAAGCAGTAGCTGGTAAACTGACAGTCACCTACAGGAGGAAATCTTGGCACCATCCCATCAAATCTCTGATGTGTATCAGAGAGACAAGCAAGAAAAAATATTTTTTCCTTAATAAGTCATAAGGCTTATTTAATCTGCTGCTCCATACTAAATTAAGTATTTTTGAATGTATTTACCAAATAAGTATATTAATATACTTTAATCCCTTAGTTGAGATTTAAATTTAGAAGTGAATGAAAGTTTGAAAGTTTCTTGGTGTGAGGGTTCTAAGTGTCCTACTGAGAGCAGGTCTGTAGTTACCGTACACAAAGTATAACACAGATTATTGTGCTCTGCAGATCAACATTGAAAATACTTCATGGAAATAAGTCAGTTAAAATTAATTTATTTTGATTGTGAAAGACTTAATTTTCAGCAGGTGATACAGTATATATCTTTTATAGGAAAGAAAAACTGGAAGAGATAACAATTCTGTGTGTTAACTTTGCATCATCCTTTCTGAAAAACATTTGCAGTTGTAGAAAGTCACTAAATTAAATCCCATGTCAAGACAAATATATTGAAATATTTGAAAATATTTGTATGGAAGTCATTGAATATAAGTTTAGTAAATATTTTGCATGTTTAGATTTAATTCATTAAGCATTTTAGTTTGGGAAAAATATTTAATTTTCTGTCACAACATGTAGGCCTAAAGCGTGGGTTACTTAGAATCAGATTTTGGCAGAGAGGAGTAACATCTTTTAGTATATATGCTGTATAATTAATTTTGAATTAAACGTTTTTGGTTTGAGATACTTATTCACATTTTTCCAATGACATTTTTAAAATAACATCTCATTCTTTGCTTAAAATTGATGCAATTTTTTTCACTCCAAAAAGAGTGAAAGAAACAACATGTATGTTTCAGCCACTATTTTTAACATGGCAACCAAAATAGAATTTTTTTTTTTTTTTTTTTTTTTTTTTAATTAGCTCTGGATCAGAATTCCTCATTGGAAAGTATTAGAAAAAATGGATCTGATTAATGCCCATATATGCAAGATATAGATCTATATATATCTATAATTACATTTTTTTTCTGATTTCAATCAAGGTACAAGCAGTTATAGAAGGATGTGATGATTATCATATTATTTATGCTCAGATGAGGTGCAGGAGTTCCCATGGTCCCTTGAGAGATCTTGATCTCATTTTCCTGCTGGACAAAATTCCTGTTTTACTGCATGAGCAGTTCTGAGATTCACGATGACAACAGAGCTCTGCTTCCCCAGGATATTCAGATCAACTTTCCCTTTTGGTTAATCCCTTAGGTGGAGAGCAGGTCACCTCCAAGGTCTAGAGAGACAGACTGCTTTGTAATCCAAAGTGAGCATCAAGCTAGAGCTCTGCAGACTTGGAATTAAGAATGAGGGACACACACCATGGATGTGTTTTAGGGTGTTTAGAACCATGTATTGGTATATTCTTAAAATAAATGGGAGAATCATTCCTCTGATTTGGATCTTCTCACCCAGGAGCACCAGATGCCACCAAGAGCCTCCATCAGAAGCCCTATTTCCAAGTACCTCACAGACTATGAGGAAATAATTTCATATCTCATAATTAGAGGCTTATCTTGGCACATGCAAGTTCCAATTCATTTTCTGGGGCATGCTTGTAGCTCATACAACCTAAATAAATCCTCTTCTGTCTTTTGTTTTTCTCCCATCTTCCTCTCCCCCAGTAAATGACTCTAGGGCATGTCACTGCAGTGCATCATTCAGGGTAGGGGCTTCACCAAGCTATAATCACTTTTTGGTCGCTCTTCTGCTGTATCTTCTTTGTATATTTACATCTTCAGTCTCCAGGCAGGTCAGTAAAGCTCTACCTAGACAGCCAATTTTGAAAAGAATGCAAATGATCGTGTTTTAATAGGAGATGTGTTAATTGCAGGCTCTGGTAAATAACTATTTACAAAATCCCCTCGGTGTGTTTTCACCACATCAGGAATTAACGTGAAGACTTTTGTGTATGAAATGCTTGGCTCATGATTGACACAGGGATTGAGTCAGAGAGATTGAATTAGCTCAGGAGTTATTGTCTATACAAGGAAGTGTGTTAAAAATAAATAAAAATATGAGCACTTGTAAGGAACAGGGACCTGGTTTTCTCTTCCTGTCTAAATCTGTAATCCTGCACTGAGCTTAGTTGTATTTAACAGCCTGAGAATTGGAATTAATGAGTAGTGCTGAACTCTTACAGGTAAATCCTACAGAGCTGCCATGACTCTGCAAAGGCCTTAATTATGAGGGTTCTTTGGTTTGGGATTTTGTTTTTCTTGGTTTTCTTTTTGTATTGCCATCAAACAACTTGACAAGAAAGCTTCCTAAAACCAAAGAAAAAAAATGTAGTCCTTTAGCTTGCCATTTCTTTCCTAACTATTATTTTGATGTTGGAATTTAAGCTTGTCAAGCATTCTTAACAAAAAAAAATGAGAGAGAATGAAGGATGTGTCATAGCAGTTCAAAGTTTTTGCTGTTTTCCCCAGCAAAGCCAAATTAGAAGGCAGATGGAGGTTTTAAAGAGAGCAGGTTTAAGAGTTGTGTGGGGGCTGTTTACAGTAATATACAGGGAAACCAGCTTTTTGTTCTCTCTAAATGAGGTATGTGAAAGTCAAGGCTGTGACTAAGACTGCACAGTTGGCTACAGCAAGAATGGCTTGTTGAATTTGATTTTCTTGGGATTGTTGCTCACTCCCATTTTTATCACCGCAGCATCATTGTAATTTTTCTCAAAGGTTGGGTATGAGAACATAATGCTCTTTGTGGAGTAATTAGGGTGCTCATATAACACAAGCAAACATGCCTCACAGCTGGAAACCTCTCCTTTAGAAATTACTTAGGAGGAATTTTCTCTCAGAGCCTTATTGAATAGCTCAGTGTAACAGAGGAGAGATTCCCATCCCACACTGAAGGCTGTTTCTCAGCCATAGTGAGCAAGTGAATGACTACAGCCTTTAAAAGGAGATTTACTTCACTTTGCACTTCGAAATTTCAGCAGGATCTGCTGAGTAAAGATTAAGCCATATAAATTGAAGTGGTTGGATTTTGTGTGAGATGATTTCCGTGGTAGGACTTAGCCTGCTTTTACTTCACATTAGAAGATGTGCAATTAGAAGCACTAAAAGCTCCTAAAGAGGGGGTTGGAAATAACATATATCACTCGTACTTTCCCACAATGGGAAGATGGGATTTATTGTTTCCAGCTCTAACAAATAATTCTCAGTGCCATTTTGCTGCTTTTCAGATGTAGTATTTTACAGTGTTTGTATCTTGTCCATCTAAAGCTTCCCACACTCATAAAAAAGCCCGATGCCATTTCTTTTTCAAACTTCTAAGTACAAGATGTCAAGGGTAAAGTCTGTTGCTAAAGGTGTTAGGACAAATCCACCCTGCAACTCTATCTCTGGGAGCTCCACGTTCATATGCCTGGTCCCTGTCTCGTACTTTCTGTGTGCACACACACCTTTACAGTCAGGAGCCTCCTGTGTGTTTATGTTGCTTAAGATTTTCCCAGAGAAAGGCTTTTATGACCTTTCTGTGAGAAGCTTGAGGAGTTCTGTTGTTTGCAGAAGACTTTTGAAATTGAGCCATGCAGTCGGAGCTGGCCTTTCTTTGTCCTGAGATTCCGGACAGGTTTAGCTGAGGTACAAAACCAGAGTTATCAGATAAATACTTGCAGAACCAGAAGTAAGACCAGGTTCCTGCCATTGCCAAAGGATTGTACTGCTGGCAAAACCAGGACTAAACTGAAGGAAATGGGACAGAGATGTCCCACTGGATCTCCTACAGAAATCTAAGCAGGTTGGCTGAGGGTGTGCTGCCCTCTGCACCTACAAAGTTCTGCTGAGCAGAGGCAGTAACTGAGGCCTCAGACAAACAAATGTTATTATTTCTTCCTCCAGCTTTTAAGATCATCAAGATTATATAGACCCAATAATAATATAGCAGTTTAAAATCCCAAGTAAGTGTATTTTTGTCTCTGCTGGATTTGCTTTCAAATTAATTCTACTCAATGTTGTGGCAAATTAATTTTGGAAAGTCATTAATAGCATCAAAGTAATCCCATTGTAAATCAGCTTGTTGCTGCTATATGAGCCAAAACCTCAAAATAATAATAATAATAATAATAATAAAATAGTTGTGGAGACATTAGTAACAGTAGATGAAGGGTTAATTGGCCTTTAATTGAGTCATTACTTGACCAGAGAAATTATAATCCTATTCAGTGTGTGCCATTTACACAAGTTTTCCCTGATTTTTTCCTAAGGTAATAGGCCTAGCAGTTAGCTGGCTGCTGCTCCTGCTATGCTTCAGCAGCTGTCATTTTGACATATTTTCTGCTTTCTTTAGAAGAGAGAGGTTGATTGAATGTGAGAAAAGTGGAACTTTGACAGGCTGTCAGAATCCCTTGCAGCACAAACCTACCTGCCAGCTAACTTGTTTCAGGTTTATTTCAAAGAAGGTTTCCAGCACACAAACTTCTATTGCTAGCCCAAGAAGGTCTTAAATAGGTAGCTTCCATTTTCTCAAAAATCTAAATTACATAATTTTGCCTCCAAATTGGTTTGAATTTCAGAAATTCCATGTATGTCAGGGAAAGCCAAAGCAAGTTCCCTTTCCCTTGTCTGCATGCAAAGGCCTAGGTGGGTGAAAGACATGCTGTTCTTCATATTCTTTCTTTTTTATTTTTGTAGCAATCAGATATTTGCCCTTAACTATGAGCAACCTTCTGAAATTCTGAAGTCCATTCATGAAGTGGTCAGGAGTAGACATGCTGTAAATGATCATTCCTTAATGGGGGCTCAAGCTGGGGGGAGATGCCTCTGTGGGTGCTAAAGGAACCGAGCTGTTACAATGAACACAGACAGCAGCCCACCCAACACTGTCACCTCCTGACTCGTGCATTCCCTACCCAGCCAAGCTGCCAGGGCAGTCCCCACAGCGTGCTCAGAGCCACGGGTGGAGCTGCTGTCCTCACAGCACCCAGCTGAGGGCTTGGAAAGTCCCTCTGGGTGCTCTTGGCTTTCTGAGGTGGAAATGTGTGTTCCTGAGACCTTCATCTGCATGGAACAGCTGCTGCCCTCTTGGCTCCTGTCTGAGTCACAGCCCATGGTGATGCCAGCATGGGCTGGTGGCCTTGGGCTGATTCGGTGTGTTCTCAGTGTTCTGATTATCTGTTCTTGCAGGTGTGACAGGGCCACTGCTCTGCAGGGTTAAATTAGCCCTGGGAAATATTCACACGGTATCTTCTCGGCAGGGGTTTTTCAGTTCTTTGACCTGGAGTTTCCTGATAAATATGTCTCCACCTAAATCAATAAATACCTGTAGAAATGATTCACTCAAGTCACAGATGAGTGGTCTTTATGAAAGCCAAAAGAAAATAGAAATAAAATTATCGAAAGAGACTTCTCATCATACTGATCATACTGAGAATTGTGTTTATATTGTCATTTTCACTTTGCTTGGTGACTTGCATGAAAGAAGTTAGTAACAATATACAGTATTTATACATCTACATTATCAGGTGCCTTTTGAGGCACATCCCTAACCTTTTACATGTGCCAGCATTAGTATTTGCATTTACCTTTGTTTGCTTAATGCAAGTTCTTTTGCCAGTGTCGAGTCAGTAATAAAATTTTACGTATGAAAATCTCCTGCAGGATGTGCAGTGGTGAAATCAAACCTTACAATCTACTCTGGCCCATATGATATTTGTCGTATACCATCTCTTCTGGAACAGAGCTGTGCTGTTCTTGTCAAAGAGCACACAAAGCTGTGTGACTGAAAGGTGTGCCCAGCCAGGGTCTCAGCTACCTAAAAGTCTCTGTCCCTCCTAATGATTTAAAGAGGTTTATGGAACTATTTAAAATTAAATAGTTACAGAATGGTGTAAAAGACGAAGATTAGTGCAATTTGATTGACTGAGACACAAAGTGAGTTTTATGCCTGACAGATACACTGCAATACAGGTGACTGCAAACACACACCACACTTACCACCCCTCACATTTTGAATCCAGGGGTTTTGCAGTACAATTACCCAAATTGTTCCTCACCAAAACACTCTGTCTTCCAAAAATGAGCACACATTATGCAGTACTGCCAGACACTATTAGTCAAACAGGTAAGGCACAGCAATGAGCAGTTTTCCTCAAGACAATTCAGAATGCTTTCAGCAAGTCATCTTGCCTGCCTTACTGCTTATTTATCCCCAGTCTTTACAACTGTATATAGCAATTAGTCACAAATTAAAACACTTGGATTATTCAAACTGTGGTTACCCAGTTAATCACTGGAAAAACAGAAATTACTGTTCAGAAACAAACTGTTGGGATTCAGTTCAGAAACAAACTGTAGGGATTTCACTGTCAGAATAACTGAGACTTTTTATTTCATCTGAAGTGGAGAGAGTTTGCTGGAAATCTAATCAGAGTGTTAAGATCTAAAAGTTATGGTTGCTACCTTTAAAAGCAGGACATGGCATTGGAAAGCAAGCTAGAAGTCCTGACTGTAGCTCCAGTCCAGTTTTTCTATCTGTAAACAGGAATGTGATGGATTAAATGTTAATGGTTATTGTTCACAAAGAACCTTTTAGATTTATACATTCACAGAGTCTGACATTTTAGCCCAATTCAAGATTTCAAATAGTGCTGCTCTACAAAGGTTTTATTAGAAAAATTAATAATTAAATTAATCCATGTTTTGCCTTTCCATAGGAAAGATTTTTGGTTTTCGGAGATACATACTTGTGACGTGTAAAAAGTCATTTATAGAAATAGATTTTCATAGAACTTTGTTTTCCCTCATATTTCTTTACTTATTTGGCTACTCTTCTATAATATTTACTTAATAAACTTAAGAGTTAGGCATGTAAAAAACAGATATATACTTTGAACAAGGGTACAGTTTGCAAGATTTGCACATGAATCTTTGTGCACGCAGGAAACCATGTGCTATTCTGTGGTGAATATTAAAGGCACTACAAGCAGTGTGGCAATCTGTGCAGAGTTTGTTTGAATGCTAATAAATGATGGAATCACTTTGTTTTCTGACCACTGAGACTTGCCATGCAGGAAATATTCACTTCAACACAGAGGAGTACCTTGTGCACAATTTTTCATACCTCCTCAGATCATTGGCATTTGGTTGAAGAGCAGACATGTCCTCAGTGGCAAAGGAAAAGGGGTTTTCAAAGCACATGCAGCGTACTTTTCCTCCCATCCCTCAATTTGATAATGGTACTACTAATTGTTTAATTTTAATTTTATTACTCTTGCAGTCACATCTATAAAAACTTTGTGGTTTTGGCTGAAAAGGACAAATGTTCATGTGGGTGTGAGCACACAAAGTACTCAAGCTTCTGATTGTGAGTTGAAAATTAGATTTGGTATCTGTGCATTGCATTGAGGTTTGTATGTTTATTAATACATGTGTTTGTGTATGTAGAAATATACATAGAGATACTTACAGGTAACTTGGCACATATACAAAATATTTATATATGTTTGTGTGTGTGCATTAATATAACATGTATATGCAGATATGGTTTTATTCCTGAAATCAGGCACTGTATTCACACCTTCACCAGAATCTTCTCTAAGGCACTTTCTAAACTAAATACATTTGAGGTAAGGAAGAGGACGGTCCTGCCAGGCAGTGTTTTGAAGTGGAAATGAGAAAGAGCTAATTTTCTTCACAACAGTAGGCACAACCAAAGACCTATCAATATAGTACAGGAGAGGCAGAGGAGGCAGAAACACGCTTTCATGTGAAATTGAAGTTGTCTAAGAATATCACTGTTGAAATCTTTAACATACTCCTCCTCTACAAAAAAAGTGAGGGGAAGTGACAAGCCTATCTTTTTCTTTTCCAGTCCAATGACAAAAATCTTCTTTAAACTGATTTTACTACAGGGTAGCCATCTTACTTTGGAACAAAAAAATGCTCTTTGTCACATTGGCCCTCTACACAAAAGCATGAAAACACACAGACAAACCAACCCTCCTGGAAAAAATGTCCAGAATTATTGTGGTAAACCACCCCTCTTCCCAGGCCAAGGGTCAGCCTTTTGAAGGTAGGCCTATCATTTCTCAATAGAGCAGAAAAAGATTTACAGAACACTTCAATGCCCTGAGAACATTCCAGGTGGTCAGCACAGAGAACCTGGAGGCAGGTTCATGTCAGCTGCTGCTTCACTGTCCTTTGTGCTTCCCCAAGATCTGCTGGGAATTAAATCAGTGCTTTGGAAGAGGACACCACACTGTTCCCTGCCCAGCTGGGGCAGCACTTCAGCCTCCCCAGGGGCTGGAAGGCCCTTGTCAAGTGTGAGACTGAAACGGTCAAGTGGTATTTTCCAGCACAGTTTGTCCCTCATGGTAATGAGAGGAATTCTTTTCCTTTTTGAATTGAAGGGAATAAGCTGGAGAGAACAGGGATTAAAATGTACATCTTTGGTGACAAAGGAAACACATTTACATACCTCACATACACACCTATGAGCATCTACTTGATAGTATCTGTATGTTTGCAAAAGGAGATTAATTTGAAAGTGTAGAAGAAACAACTTTTTATAGCATTTCTTGTGGAGAAATCATTCTGGTGATGATTCTAATCACAATAATCCTCTTTCACATATTTCATTTGTTCATCCTGAATGAGGGACTGGTTGAATTCTAAGGCCATCTCAGATTTGACAGTGTACCACAGAGTAGAGGAAAACAAGCAGCAAAGCCAAGGAAGCACACTTGTTATCCCTCCCCTCACAGGAAAGATTGCAAAGTAAACTTGGTTTCTCTTCCCTCACGTTCCAATTTTCACTTTTTATGCAGAACTTTCATACTGGTGTTGTATTTCAATTTTCTCCAAGCACATATCGTGCTGTTGTAATTCTAATTACACACATTTTCAGTAAAATACCAAATTGTTAATTTTCTTAATTAGCTTTGATATTTTACCTTCCACATCGATCTTTCAATCTTTCATGCATATTTCAGTTTGGAAGTAATGAAGATCTATATTGCATATACATAAAATAATGTGTCTTTTTTAATTTTTTGCTTGTTTCATATGTAGACATGAACTTTTTGTTTAAATGATGCAAGCCTGATTTTCTTTTTTCTCACTTTTCTTTCTGCCTTAATGGTTACTAAGGAATAATTATTCTTTCCAGAGCTGTTACAGGAATAATTACAATAATGATTGAAATTATGAGTTGTGGAACAATGGTGTGAATGATACTTAGAGACTTTTTCATTCACTTGGTTCAAGTTATTGATAATATTTATATAATAATTCTGACCTATATTCTCAAGAAACTTCTGCAACCATTTTACTGTGAATCTTGACTCCCCATAAGAGGAAGCATTTCACAAACACAGTAGTGTTGTCTGGAACAAAATACAAAAAACAAACAAAAACAACTTAAAAAAATCTCTTGAGTGTTGTATCCTCAGCCCAAGCAGGCAGTGGGTTACTGAAATCTTTTTGTTTATGGTGTATCTGAAAGGCTTTACAGGAGCTGCTCAACTGTGGGTATTAATGTCTACTTGCCCATCATGTTGGCACTGCTTTGAGGTAGATATGTAGACTTTTCTTTATGCCAAATGAGCAGGATAATCAGGAGTGAGAGAATAGAAATTCTTTCAGTCATCTATCAAATAATATCACGGCTTATATCTATTTTTAGCTGTATGAAACACCATGTTTATAAGCTTCCCATTGTATACAGATACAAAAAATTAACAAAATCTCTTAAAAAAAAAAAAAAAAAACCAAAAAAAAAAACCCACCACCACATTTGTATTAAAGAATGCATTTGTATTTGTTTCTACCAGCTGATAGCATCTGGGTATTTTCTTTCAACTCACCAAAATTAAGATATTAGACCTTTATTATGTCCATGCCTTAGGCAGACAGAGCAGCCCTGGCTCACAGAGCTGATGCTTTTACAGAAACCATTCCATAATTTCTAATCCTGCCCTGGAGAGTGTCAGTGTAAATCTAGATTGGGAGGTGACAGCACTATGAAGGGAAATAAGAATCTACTTCTCTATTTATTTTTTTAACTACCAAAAGACCAGAGATTTGTGTATTCCTGGTCAGTTGAGTTGCAGTGAAGATGTTTGTGTTCTGCTGCTGGCTTGTCAAGCCATGTGATTTAATTTCTTCCCCAGAGACTTATCTGCAAAAGTTTAATAATATTTTTATCATAGAGGTTTAATATTATGGTGTTGATGATAATAATAGTAAACCAAAAGAGATGTGAGGCATAATGGGTTAATGCTTCTTAAGCATAGAAAAGGTCATAAAAGGAGAACACTGGAAATGTAAAGTACAAAATTACTTTGTTATATTATTATTATCTAAAACTAGGTTAACCACAATAACCATATATGAGGCAGGGAATTCTGTGTGAGGTGACATTTTTACAGCACTTCATATGTTCCTTACACAGAAATTCTCACATTCTATGTGTTCTTACACTTACATCCTTAACCTGTAAAATATTTAATTCTTGGGTAGTTCATTAATACATACAGATATTATGTTTTCCTGTTGGTCCCAGATCTTTTATATTGCAAAATCATGCCATCCTGGAATTAAACTCATCGTTTCTGCTTAAGGTAAGTGTGGCAAAAATGTTGTGTTTCAAATTTCTTTGTGGGAAAGAAGAGTTCAGTGCAACTCACTGAATCATAGCTGCATTAGCCACTTCCTGAATGACAAATTCAACCAAAATATTTCAGTGAAATACTTTAGCCCATATACAGCATCGATATTTTGATACACGAGCTTTATTCATTAGCCTGCCTTAATAAAATAACCATCCTTGGCAATTTTTTGTCATTAAACATGGCCAGGAAATTTCTGAAGGAAACAGTACTTTGTTTCCCATTGCTTGTGTTAATCAAATAAAGTAGAAGTGAGAGGGAGAGAGAGAGACAGATGATAGGTAGATAGATACATAGATAGATAGATAGATAGATAGATAGATAGATAGATAGATAGATAGATAGATAGAGCCTCATATTGTCAGCTACTATTTGAGTCCTGGGTGGAGGGGAGCACCTTTTGCAATGTGTCATTTACTGAGGATTTTATAAAACCAGAAGTGTCACTACCTGAGTTCAGATTAGTAAACTCAACCTGTCAAGTGCCTGATTTTTACAAAATTCTCCTTTTGCCCTACAACCTGCATTTTCATGTGCTTTTGTATTACCTTTTCAATCAATAAACCTTGAGAGCAGTGCCTCCTTGTTCAGATCTAAGGTTAAGTTCCACACACTTTTTCTAAACAGAATTCTACAAAAGGCTCCCTGAGGACAGCTATTGATTAGGGCTGTGATGTTCGTCTCTATTGCGTGGCATGGAGGGGACAAGTGTGCTAAACACCTGTAAGTGCAGCCAGGGAGGTATCCTGAGGGGAAGGGCAGCACCTGGAAATGGTGAACTCCCAGAAACAGCAGGAGTGGCGTGGAGTTAAAGAAGAGGAAATGAAAGAAAAAGTTGTTGAATAGCATTGTTGGGTGAGTGGTTGCTGCAGCAGTGACACAGCATGTGGTGGAGCAGCAGAGTGCAGAGCACACGAGGAGCAAGTGCAGCTGGAGGTGCAGGGACAGCGGGTGGCTGTGGGACCACGGCGGTGCCAAGGGCCACTGGGGCAGGTTTACAGCTCTCCCCCTTTTGCTTTGGTCATCATAAAATGGGGGTTTATTCACATTGTCAGTGCCACTCTGCCAAATGCTGTTAGAGGAATATCCTCCTAGATATCACTTGTTGCCTGGATTCTGAACTATATACTTCTTGTCTGATCAAAGAGCTCACTCATGTATAGGCTGCTGAGCAACTGCCCAAAAGGACAGAGGAAAACAAACACTAGGAAGCTCAGGAATTAGTGGGTCCTCCCTAGTCACTTATGCCCCTTTGGCCATGGCTGGAGGACAAAGGATTTACAGCTGCCAGTTTATGTATATTAACTGTGCTATATATACTGTGTTTCATTTTTATCTTGTTGGAATCTCTGGGAAAAGCTGACAGGATTATAAAATGGAAAAGCAAAATAATCAAATGGCTGGGTGTAGATTGTACTTTTAAATTTTCACCATATAAGTCTATTTTTGAAAAAGTATACAAGCTAGAAAAAATGAAGCTGTCCCCAACTACTCATGTGCCAAATATTTTCTTTTTTTTTTCTTTTTTTTGCTTTGCTTTTGTAGCACTACACTAAGCATGTAAATTAACTTTGGTAAAAATCCTGCTGTCTTTTCCCCCTAAATACATTTCTTTTCCAAAAAACGAAATGAGAAAATGCATGTGAATAAAGAGACAGAGTAAGAAAAAAAAAATCCCAAGGAGATCTTTACCCTGTAATCTTTGATATTGCTGCCCAGCATGTTAACATTAGGCCACTGCATCACATGGTGCAGAAGTGTGAGTTTAAAAGCCAATGATCTCTACAGATTTTCCAGTCTTTCACAGTTACAGAAGCACCTGTACTAAATATATTTGTGTTGATGATTCAATAGCCATCACAGGGTTCTTAATGACTGACCTGAGGTACCCAAGCTACTCAGTGGAAATGCAGTGGGGGCAATAATTTTTGTTTGCCTTTCATTGAACAGACATCTATGCTGAAGGGTGGACAGACTTTGTGTTTTGTGACAAATAATTTCAAATGTACACCACTTTTCTGAGGAGAGCATCTCAAAACCTGGCTGAAAAGTCTAGATTCTGTTTCTGCAGGCAGGTGAAAGAATGGCTTTGAGTAAGTGTAAGTGCCAACATTCAAATCAGAATGTTCATATTATAACTCTGTTTATCTCTGAGTTTCTGTTCTCTGTAAATGGACAATGACTATGTTGGGAGCAGTGCAAAATACATTGTGTGTGTATGTATCTATGTAAAGCACATAAGTGCATTTCCATTTTTCTCACAAGCATTATTTTAAAATATTTTGCATATTCAATCACCTCTATCTTTACAATTACATCAGCAATGTGCTAAAAAGACACTTCAGGGAAGGGAAAGTAGATTGTTAATACCAGTATATCACCTGCCATCTGGACACACTTAACACATGGTGAGATGTAAAGATTCAGCCATTTGTGGAATTTGATCCCAGAGCTCACTTTCAATCAGGTAAAGTCATGTCTAGGCAGGCACAGATGTTGTATGTACATAATGTAGTTCATTTAATTTGTTGCCTACTTGTGTTAGAATAAGGCTGTGCTGGGATTAGTGCAGAGCCACGGTGCTCTGCTAGGTGAACTGGTGACATTCTGGTTCAAAGGGGGGTGAGCTGTGCCATGCCCTGTGCATGGCAGCATGGACAGAACAGCTTCAGCATGGTGCTGCACTCCCCCTGATCGTGGTCACAGGAATGCAGCGGAACAGGGAGTTTGCTTATCATCTCCCCATTTTGTGCATTGTCCAAAAAAATCCACAGTAGTGTCATCAGACTTTTCCACAAGATAAATATAGCAATTCAGGTGCTTTTTCCTGTGCATTGCAGACCAGTGTTGATGTTTTCAATTCTTTCTGCCCATATCCTGCCTGTGGGCCCAGGGTGCACACACTTTTCCTTTACTAGCTTTAGCAGATATGGTCCCAAACATGTAGATGGAATTCTGTGAATATGCACAGCTTTAACAGGTAGACAGTGGAAGAGTGCTGTAAAAATCCAAAATCTAAGTACCTTCTAAGGTCTTCTTTAGTGGAACATTTTCTTTTATTTACATGAATACTTACATTTATGGTGGCAGCCATATTTAAAACACCCAAATTCTCTGCAAGGTCACTACATCATCAAATGTATTTACATGGGTCTCTTCCCTACTCAGAAATACCCACATTCTTTATTGTTTTATCTTTGAGTAAAAATGTAACTCTTCACCAAGTATGTTGCCCTTACAGATCTGTATTCTTGGAATACACATTCAGTTAGCACAACAAGCAGTGACATAGTCTATACTGATATTGCAGGCACCCTGGCTGGTCCATAGATGTCCCTTTGTGATGCTGCAGCATTTGTCACTGTTGAGCAGAGCAGTGAGTTTGTGTAGCACTTCCCATGTTCTGTCCTGAGCCTGTGCATTCACTGCCAGCACAGAAATGCTCCATTCACAGTTCACACGTGCAGGAAGATACTGGCTAGGAAAAGTGGGTGTATTTTGGAAATCCCAGTGCTGACCATTAACCTCCAGCTGCAGGATTAGGATTGCACAGCACAGGGTCACGGAATGAGAACTGCACTCCTGCAGTGGTGAGAGGGGAAAAGCAGGGAGGGAGCTCCCTGTCTCTGCAGGTGGAAGAGGGACAGTAGGAGAGCTGCAAAAGGCTGGCAGAGGTAGACCAGTCAGATTCTCCTCTCCATTGGCAGATGGCACTAAATCATTTCAGTCAGTTCTGTCCACGCCCAATCTGGTTTTGTTCTAAGGGAGCTGAAATCCTCCCGAGCCCACCATCTGTCAGCCACCCTGCCATACGCACAAGGAGGTAGGCATGTACATCCTCCAGGGAAAGATGGTGGCATCCATTTCCAGAACAGGGCTGCTATTCACCACAACTGGAGATACTGAAATGTGCTAAAAATTCAGTGTTCCACATCTACACATAGCATCTCTGCTGTACATCCTGTAGCTCAGGAAAGAGAGCTGTCTACTGCTTGGCCATTTCATTGATCCCCAAAGGCTGGATGTTGTCTGGAATATGCCACTCAAAAGTTGACATTTAAAGTGTAAATTTAGCATTTGTCAAAATTTGCAGTCTGTATGTGATATCTTCCCTAGGAATATATTACTCTTACAAAATTTTTACCTAATGCCAAAATACCCTTGGTTACCTCTAACAATAGCAAGCTTATCTTCCTTCCTATTTCTGAAGCTGTGGAAGGCCTTGGTGAGTCTCTGCACCATGGTAGCACTGCATGCCTTTATTTCCCTGTTGAAGGGGACATTCCTTGTTCTTGCCTTTGTTGCAGATTCAGACTGCCTTTCATATATTAGAAGCTCTGTACACCAGGCAAGTGGTAGAGAGTTTTGTGCATTACACATTAAGATGTAGGTAAGGTCCATAGCAAATGAAACAAGAGTTTGAAAGGTGCAATGGGTGAGCAAGTTTCAAACATTACTTGGAGTGATGCTGGCTGATTGACAGTCACTCACCAGGAAAAAAAACATTGTCTCTCAAACTCCTAGAAAATTAATGTATTTGTCCTTTTTCATACTTGTTTCAGATTTCATGGCTACCCATGCTGTCTTGCCCCACAGGATATTAAATAATAACAGTCTTCAGGCAGCAAAGAGAAGAACTAATTGTCGTTATTCTTCTACTTCACCACTGCTGCTGTAATTGGAAGTTATCTCCTTATAATTGCATCTGTAGTGAATAGTAATTATAATTCTTACCATTAGCTTTTTCTTGTAATTAGTTTTTTTCCCCTTATAAAATAATATTTTGCACTACTTCTTGTCTGACTTAAGGACACAAAGATGGTCACTCTATTGGCACTGTTGTTAGTGTTGTTAATTGCAAAGGTGGGTTTTGCACAGCTCACAGTAACCTGTGATATGAGCAGTGGAATGGAGTCAGGGAACAGCTGGAGAACACGAGCTGTGAATAGGAGAGCAGAGCTTAGAGTGCTGAACATAGAGGATGAGTATTACTACTGAGTCGAGCTTTGAAATTAATTTAGATCAAACTGAATCACTTAAAAGAACCAAAAAAGCAAGCTTGCCAGCTCTTACTCAAATCAAACAGATATGCTTTTTAAAAACCATATTTTTACATCAGCTTTTTGGCATATTTAAGAATGGGAGCAAACATTTTATCCACAGGGTATAACCTATACAGAGTGGGCTCGGTGAAAAGATTCTCAAGCTCTCTCTGGAGTGTTTTGTCCCACAGTAAAAGTCTCATCTCTTTTCCAATAGCTCCATTTTGTTACCAAAAAATGTTAATTTCATTTTTAAAATATTAATATTGTAGAATTATACAGCGTGATGCAAAAGAGAGGTTGACTATGAAGTTTTATGAGCTTCCCTTCATTATATATCATATAAGCATAAAGCTCTTATGAGTCTGCTCACAAACTGAGAAAATGCTGATAGCTTTAGCAAATAATAAAACATATTTTGACTGCCAATTTTAAATTTAATTTGAGCTGTAAATATTCATTAAATACTATATTACTGTATGTTTGTATGTTACCAGTATATTTTATAACATTAATTTGCAGGTCTAAACAGCAGTGTAAGATTGGGCTTGCAGCACCCAGTTGAGTGAATGCTGGTTATTTTGTAAATCATTTTTCTGATCGAATTTTTAGACTATGCAGTAGGAATATCTGCAGCTGAAAACACATGGTGAAAGGGTCTGCAGTGAACAATAAGCTCCATAAGCACATTCCCCATAGACCGTGATTGACAATTCTTGTAGAATCTTGTCCCACCCAACTTCCTGCTATATTGTTGCTCAGACTACAGCTACTATATGTGGGCTTTTCATCCTGTTTTTTAACCATCACTTTGAATCAGATATGCTAGAAATCTCTCCTTCTCCTCTTTTTTCAGCTTAGACTTAGTATTGTGCACATTCTTAAGACTTTGAAAATCCTAATTTTCGTCTGACACATATCTTCCCCCAGCTCCAAAATTTGCCATTATAATTTGATCAAAACTTCTTTTTATTAGCAGGGTGCACTATATATAGATAGAGCATGTGTTTGACATTTTCATAGCAAAACACAGACCATGTGTGTAGAAAATTGCATTATGAGTCAACTTACCTGTTTATTTACTTCTATTTTTTCCTTGAAAACGTAGAAGAATTGACAGATGCAGAAGTTTAATTAAGAGGAAGCTATTTTGGCTTTCTGTTCATAAAAGAGAAAAATATATGAGACTAAAAAACTTCTCTTATCTTCCTTTGCTTTTTGAATTGGTGTGATTTAACCCTTATGTGAAAACTCTCTATAACTCCAAACCCCTATTTACACTTATAGAGAGAAGTTTCCACTTGTCGGAGGAAATTTTGGGAGCCAAGATCAGCCTTTAAGGAATTTTTAACAATGAGTTATAAAGCCCCACGGAACAAGGATTTATAGCAGAAATGCTGACACACTAAAGTGGTGCAAAAAGGCACGGATACAATATAATTAAAGCTACAGAAGGCCGGTACTGCTGCCTGTCTCCTTGACAAGTTCTCTGATTTTTAGCTTTACAGCTTTAACAGCATCAACTGTTTTTGTCAAGGGTGGTTTGTTGATTTGTTTTGTGGTTTTAAGTTGGGGTTTTTTTTGTTTTTTTTTTTCTCTCTTTTAACAGATGTATTAGAAGAGTTTTATAAAACTGCAGCAGAAGGCAAAACAGCAGTGAAATGATTGAAGATATGCATTTGAATCAGTTTGGTTTATAGGGATTACTTAGACTATGTGAAAATCCATGAAGGTCATAATGACATTTATGTCATCCTAAAACTGATGTGTGCTACTTTTTATTTCCTTTGTACACTGAACAAGAAACAATTTTAAATATACGGTTGAATTAAAAAGTAGTTGTCTTCAGCTTTTAGTGCAAAGCAGACATCTAAGGAAATATATTATGTAATCAAAATTCACACTTTTTGGAGCTAAATAGCATTTTCAACTATGCTGCAATTTCACCAGAATTAAAACCAAATATCTACTCCAGAAAATTAGTTAATATGTAGTTTCTACAAGCAAACATTTATGGGGGAGCTTTAAGCATTTTTAAAAAAATATTGAAGACTCCCTTTTGCTATCAGTACTGACTGTAGTCTGAGAGTCAGAAAAAGAAGTATCTTCCATTCCATCCATGCCATCTACAAGCTTTCCCTTTTAAAAATTAATTTGTTATAAGCAGATCCATATTAAAAATTCATAAATATATAATAAACAAATGCTGCATTATTGTTTTCAGTAGGTATCTGATTTCTAATAGTCAAACACCTTGTCATGGGAGCTCCAAAATCAAATGCCTTGTATTCCTAAATTACCAAAATAAGAGCATACTCAATTTTAGCATTCACATGATCCATGGCTTTTGTGTTCTGCCTTTAAACTTTCTGCCCCCTCCATCATTTTTCAGCTAAAAACAGAGGGGAGAAAATAAAGCTGAGATTCACAGATTTCCAACTCAAAGAACTGTGGGCAACAGTGAAAATATACAATCAGTATATTGAAAGTACCTTATTAACTGAGCATATTTCAAAAATATTTTGTCATATGTTAATTTATGCTTACGTGCTCTTCTGATTATGTCTAACTAATTATTTTACGTAAACATTCCTTTTCATATCTTTTAATCATCGATACATTTTAATAGATATAAGTTTGCTCTAATTCCTTAATCCTTATTCTTTAAATAAGTGGAAGTTTAGGTTTACAGCTCTTGCTTACCCATGGCCTTTGTGCTGTGAGCCTGTGGCCAGCACTGACCAGCAGCCTTGGAAAAGTACAGCTTGGCACATATCAGTAATTGTGCTTCATTTCAAATATTATGGTTGCACCAGTTGAAGGTGCAAATAAATAGAAACCTTTTGCATGGGTTGATAATGTGAAAAATACACCCTTTGACCCTTAATTCTTTGAGTTGTCCTTGCAGATCCACAGCAATATTTGACTCAAAGGACTGGTTGTGGCTACCAGAGGAACAAGGCATAAGTGACACAAAATACCAGTTTTGAGTTACCCTCACATGTTTAACTCAAATGTAAAGCTGTGCCTACAAAATAGCTCCTTTGCTGGGGAAGAGAGAGAAAAGAGTAATTACTCCTGTAACAAAATGACTGAAAATCAAGACAAAGTCAAGAGAATCATGTGGCTCATGCTGTTTGCCTTAATGCTAATAAAATCAGTTTGGTGGTTTTCCCACAATTAGGAGACTTTTCTGAAATACATTCCTAAATACTTATATAAAAGAAGCAAGCACAGCATGGAATATATTTATTAACCATTTTTTTACTTCAAAGCTTTTCATTTTTACATAATTTCACCAGCAGAATTTTTTTTTTTTTCAAAATGTCCCTGTGAACATTGTTTGGGTCTCTTAAAATACAGCAATTGGAGTGGATCAGCAGTTGGTAAAATTAATCTAAAGTAACTGTTTATTCACTGTGGCTCCAATGTAATCCTACTGCTTTAAAGAATTTCAAAAACTTCACAATATATAATTATATTTGAAGAATTTAATGAGTATGAAGACATTCATCAGTACAGGGGGGAAATGTTATCGATAAAATTCCTAATCCACAGATGGTGCAGCTGAAATGGGGATCAATCATCAGAGGTTAAATCTCACTTGTAAATTGTGTCCCAGATTACATAAAGAATCACTAGACACTTGAAAAGTAGACAGAATTCCAGTACTCAAGAGTTCATATTCCTATTTTAGGCTTTATGGGAGCTATTACACACAAACAAAATGATACAGGGCCAGATACCTTAATAAAAGTCACAAAGAGTATTCCTAAGGAGGTTTTGACATTTTTCAGATATTTGGTTTACCCAGGAGAATTTTACTAGTTACATCCACATGTTGCTGCTACAATAACACCCTTTTAAACACTCATACTGTGCTATAATAGCGTTTTTCTCTTGCTTAGCTCAAAGCTTTGCCTAGGACTCAAAAAAAAAAATCTGCAAAGCAAACGTGGAACCTTGTTTGCAGAAAATGTATTGATTTAAAGCTACATACCAGGGTACATGGAAGTTTCTGCTGGGAAATAGGAGCTCACATCTAATTTGGAACATGTCAGAGTATGGACTGATGTTACTGATGTTAAGAGTGATGTATCATAGAATGGATTGGTCCCAGAATATTGACACTCTTGAGACAGAATTAGATACTGAGACTGTGACTTTTGTCTTCACACCATGGCATTATGTTATGCAGTTGCATCAGTGACCATAAAGATCTAGTTTTGAAATGAAAAGCAGCAGTTTTTCTGTATCTGTGTGTTCAAATTCAATGGAACATTGTGTTTGAGACAGCCTAGTTACTGCTGGATGTATTCTCTTCCCAAAAGAGACTTCAGAAGGAGCAATGCTCATACAATGGAGAGGAAGATTCATTTTCATAAGGGTTAGATAATGGTAATTAACAAAACAGGGTTTGTCTTACCTATCACTGCTGTCCAAGATTTCTGGATACATCGTGTTCACTTTCTTGGCATTGAAATATCTGGAGATTTGTGTGTTTTTCAAAGCAAAAATCTATTTATCTGTGTATTTGTTCTCCTCAAATCTTTGACAGAGTTCTTGAATTAAGAAGGTGGAATGGGAGTCAAGGTAGGGCAGGAGGAAGATCTGGGGATGATGGAATCCAGTAGATGATGACACTCAGCAAAGGAGATGGATTTTCCAAGGAAATAAAAACAAAATCAAGTACTTCTACTGCACTGCACTTGTGAAGATAAGGACCTATTTGATATAAATAGAAAGTGCTTCCATGGCACCATGGTGGCTCGGAAAGTGCAGCCACTAAACTACACAGAAAGCATTTCTCTTGTTTGAGAAAAACAGAGAGGGCTGTAAGGCACATTTCTGAATGCCCTACTGCTTAATAGCAAAGTAGAACAGAAAATGGTAAAGATGGGAGATAAAATGAGGAATTGATGAAGGTTTTTCTGTGTGTACATTGGAACAGAGTAAGGTATGTTTTCAGGGACAGGGAAAACTGAAACACTTTTGTTATCAATCCTCTTGGTTTTATTTTGGTTTTGCTTCTTTGCACATATGTTGATAGTCTTTCACTGCATTTTTAACTCATACTTGTGTTACTGTGATAGCTTAAACTGTCTTCACAGAAGTTTGTATTTGTACAAGGTCACTAACCAAGGACAGGGAAAAAAAATTAAAGGAGTGAAGAAAAGGAGGAGAAAAAAGGGCTCTGAAAGCTTTAGAAGAGCTGTTACACTTCATAAAGATTGAACAAAAGTCCCTCAAAAATCATGTGCCAAATGATCATAAATTATTACAATGTGCTGAGCAAATTGTGTGCCTAAATACTGTATATGTATTCCTGGATAAATCAGGTGCATTTAAAACCCCTAAGTATAATGAACTTTGTTTTTTATCACAAATGCCTTAGTCCTCATCTGCCCACTGTGTCTGGTAAGGGGGACCCAAAGAGTCAAATGGGAAATGTTTCATTTCTATGGCACAAAGAGCAGGTGAGCCACAACTGTTTCAGGTTGGGTATTCTGTGCTGCTGCTTGAAGATGTTTTGGCATTAAAGCATCCTCTCAGGGCAGCTGGCTGGGATACACGAACCCAACTATTGAAAACTGGGTCAAAGGTGTGCTTTTATATGTCCTCACCAAGGAAAAAACCCCAAAATATCCCATGATATCTTACAATTATACACTTCGGGGGCATTTACAACCTAAAAAAGAAATGATGAGACTATTTTCTGCTTTAAATGCACTTGGATGATTGCAATTCAGCTTAACTTGGTGTTATCCCACAGTTTCTTAGGTTTTCTAATAAGAAATAAATACAGGATCACCCAAGGCCTTTACAGGGTCACCCAAGGGGTAAATGTGTTGACACTGATGTGACATGCAGCCCCCAAAGTGGTGCCATGGCAGTGCTCTCTCCACTGTAGCAGCCAGCACAAAATAATACCTCAGTAAGTAGAAAACTATGACATTTAGTCCCAAATAAATACAGTTTGGATCTCTTTTGTGTTTGTGAACCATGCTGACTGAAATCTCATTGAACAACTGGGTAGCTGTGGCAATGGCCTGCAATGGTTTTGACACAAATGGATTCCAGAAAATTTCCTTGGGGTGAAGTTTCTGCCAGATGCCGTCAAGTTGGTTATAATTATGGGAATTGTAATAAAAATAATTTTCTGATTGAACAATTAGACCAACATGGTGATCAAGTTTTTCATGATCATCAATAATGCAAAGTAATCAGTGTGATGTTTTGTTTTATCACCTGGTAATTTTAAGAAGATCCCATTTATCATGGAAGTGACCTATAGAAACAAAACAAATGAAACTAATAGAATTTTATAGGATTTTAACTGCATCACATTAAAAAAAAAATATTCAAAGAGTTCAGAATTGGACAGAAAATATAAACTTCTCTAAATTAATGAATTTCTGCTATGAAACCCTCAAGATGCAGAAAGAAGACAACTGTTTTGGTTGTAAGTAGGTCTGGTTCACATTGCTTTGTAGTGGTTTGGACACATTGGGGGATCCTGATCCACCTGACTCCAACAGCTTTTTGTGTTCTTTACTACAGGGGTTCCAATTTATTTTTCCACTTAAGTCGATATGAAGTCAGAAACCCAAATGCTTCACTGAGTATAAATGAGGTCGCTGTCAGGATGGGCTCTATTACCAGTACAAGTAAGAGTAAATCAGAGCAGTCCCAAGGATGTCATAATTTATGCTGGTGACATTTACCTTAGGTGGCTGGGGATTATCATATATCAAAAAGTCACGTTTTCCCCCAGTTTACATCACGTTAATCATAGCTTAGCTAAACATAAAGATCCAGCTTCAGGTTCAGTTGCACATCATATCAGCTACCAAACATCAACTCAAAATCAGTTGCTATGGCTTCAACTATTGCCTGGTTCATCTGTGTTCAAATACTCAGATTCAAGGAAAGGGGGTTTTTTAGAAATCAATTACATCTTATTTATAAAACAGTCAGCAATGTGGAAAGTCAGATTTAAAATAATTTCAAACTTCCTGGCAGTAAATAAAAGCTTTAGTCCAGCAAATCATTAGTTTATCTTCAAATTTAATAACTGTATCCAACACTGTGTAAGTGGCTTAAGGGCATTAGGGTTCTTAGTGTCTGTAAACTACATTGTTGAGACTTGTTTTTAAATATTTATAAGTCTACTATTAAGAACAAATAATTTTCTCAATCTATTTCACTATCAGAAATTATTTATAAGTATATCATTAATTATTTATATTTTCCTGGTATTATATTTACATTAATAATTAAATGCATCTAATTATTAAATCGTATAAATAAGATTTCGTTTCATTGATGAGTTGAAGTGCAAACAGCAGTTCCATCACTGACTGTAAACATTTGAAATGAGATACTCTTCAGTACCAAGCCCTCATCCCTGCTAGAAGTCAGGATGTGCTGAGGTAACTCAGGTAACTCAGGTAACTGAGCAACGTGCTGAGGTAACTTCTCCCTCACTGTCTGTGGTACATCATTACTGACCCCTGACAGGTTCTGAGTTCTCCCAGCCAGAATGAGCTTTGTCCACCTCTCACAGTTATTACAGGCAGCCAGTGTCCCTGTCTGACCACCAATTCCCTCTGTGCTGCCGAATGACAATCACCCTATATAGGGCAGGTAAGATCTCATTCCCACCCCAGGGACCTGAGCCATCTCCTCATTAAAATTTGCAAAGTGTTCCCCAGCTCACTGAAATGTGTAACGCTGCACCTTAGTGCCAGGAGTTATAACCCATCCCAAGGGACACTGATTTCTGCAGTGCCCAAAATGCCCAGTTCTGTCAGCCCCAGCAGGATCAGCAGCAGCATTTCCCAGCCACAGCAGGGTGAGCTCCATGCTCCCTGATACACACCACGACACATTTAACAAGGGGCCCATTTCTCACTCAGTTTTGTCTTGTACACAATATAATTACATGATGAGTAAAATGTAACCTGTTTCAGCCCCTGATTATACAGAGTTAGTCTAGGTTCAAAAGCCTGTCATTAGTCTATATGAATTCTTCTGGTGATCACAGTTCTTTAGCATAAACCTTCAGCTGACACAGTCCCACTGCTATTTCTGGTCTTTCCATTATGAGGGATTACTCATTTCTAGTGATAATGTGCAGTGGCCCATATGTGCAACTTTTGTGGCAGACTAAAGTTGTTATTCTGGTCGGGGGGTTTCTCCCGGCCCGGGCTGGATGGGGTCAGAGGCTCCGATCCAAGAAGCCGTAGCGAACCCAGAGAGGTGATCCCGTGAGGAACCGTCTCCCAGGGGGTCGTGGCTTCTCTCAGCCTTCGGCCGGGGTTGCCTGCAGAGGATGCCTGGCTCAGCAGCCATCAGCTCTTAGTGCAGTGATTTCAGCTCGGTTCTGCACAGCAAAACCCCCCTTGGCCAGGCCCGGATAGAGAGAGAGGAGGAGACTCTCCGGTGGTTCCGCAGAAGCAGCTTTTTTTTCGCATCTTCCACGAAGGGGTGACCAGAGACGAAATCCTCCCCGACTCAGGGCAGAGGGGTCTCTTTTATGGGGGTACAGAGGTGGGCGTACAAGGGTAAGAAACCAATGGGTACTAGGGTATTTTACATACAGTTTCCTAGAGGATCTTAGATCTATCTTTTCTAACTAAAAAGGCTCTTTGTTTCCCCAAGAGGGGCCTGGAGGGAGATAGTGCTACCTCCTTATCTCCAGGCCTCCCTGTCAGGGCAGGGAGCCGTCAGACCCCGTTTGGAGATGTTACAGCTGTCTTTATCTAAACAAGGGCTTCCTGCCAAGACAGGGGCTTGTCAACCCCTACAGCAGACAGACACAAAATCTTTGCATCTTTTGAATATGTGGAATGGCTATTTTCTGGCATTATTTGCTGGCATTGGAAGCAAATCAGCCTTTTGAACTTGGCACATGAAGAACTCAGGTCTGGACTAATGAAATCTGGTTTTAAAGATTTTTCATCTTTTACATATTCAGTTGGAATCAAAGCTAGTGTATACAGTTCTTCTGGAAGCACTCATAAGAGCTCTTTTCAACTTTTCCTTCTCTTTATGAAGTACCCTTGGGTATAGCCTAATTAATCATAGGCTAAAATTTCCTAGTAAATTACAAATAGTGTAGATTTTCCAAATGGTATTTTCTGTTGTTCATAGCAAGTAAGCATCTGTTATAAATAACTGCCCATGGTTGAAGGCAGACATAAAATGTTCATAAATGTTTATTATAGCACTCCATGTTTTCAGTACCAGCTTGGTATTTTCTCCTCAGGTCTTTATTTCTTAATGTAATTCTGAAATCTTCAGTTGCTTGCTTTCATCATGGTTTCTTTATTCTTTTAACCTATTTCCAGCCATGCTGGTTTATTGCAAAATAAAAATAAAAATAATGTCAATGGTTTCCCACACAAATAGACCCAAGGGAACACTTTAGGACAATTTGAACTACAATGAGAAAGAGCTGAGCTGATGCTAATTTATATGAACTTTTAATTTGAGGATAATACTAGAAGTGAAACATAATCTTGAAGGTGAAGAAGTACATTAGCTTCCTAATTAAGCTAACTTTACCTCACCAGTGAAAGTGACATTAATTAGTTGACGTGCCTCTTTATCACTGTTTCCAATGCTTTACAATCTTGAATATTTATTTTCAAGAGATGATGCACTGGCAGAGTATTCAAACAATGAAGAACCTGCCATTGGGAGAAGAAGAAATCTAAGAAAGCTTCTCTATGTGTCTTACATTAGCATAGATTTTAAAAGCCATCCAGAACCCTAGATAAATAAGCAGGCAGCAAGTATTCCCAGTTTTCTGTAGCAATGCACCTTCAATGACCCTTGCTAGACTCATTTATAACTAACTCAGATGCATCTGCATGAGTTGTAAGTGCTACATGAATTTGAAATGTATACCTGAGCATTTGCACAGCCAAACTCTGTGAGACAGAGTCATATTAATCTATATGCTTACTTGTTGGTTATGGGCCTACGAGGGTAAATAAAAGGGTTAAGTTTTGGACTTTTTAGAATCAAGTTATAGAATCACAGAATGGTTTGGGTTGGAAGGGACCTTAACAATCACTTAATTCCAGCCTCTGCCATGGCCAGGGACAACTTCCAGTAAAACAGTTTTCTCCAAGCCCCATCCAACCTGACGCTTCCAGGGATGGGGCAGCCACAGCTTCTCTGGGCAGTCTGTGCCAGGGCATCCCCACCCTCACAGGGAAGAACATTTTTCCTAATATCTAATCAAATCCTACACTCAGTCCTTTGCCCTTTCCCCTTGTCCACTACATACCCTTGTAGCAAGTCCCTCTCCATCTTTCTGGTGAGTCCTTTGCTTTAGGTATGTATTTGTTCCATGTCCCTTTACATTCACCCCAGTCTTGCTTCACTCTCAGTGTTTGGATCTGTCAAATGCTAAGGCCAGAAACATGTGTATAAAATATTTTAAAGCTGGGTACAATGGCAGAAATAGCAGCAACAGATTGGAAACTGCACTCTCTTGTCAATAGAGATTTTGCTTCTCTGAACTCTCATCCAATTTTCAAGTAATTAAAATTTAATGCTCTTTAGCATGATTAGGCAGGAATCTTAATCATAAGGCTGATTGACCTACATGTCTGAAAGGCTGAAAAATGCCACCTTACACAAATTTCTTCTGATTACAATTCATGGTGGACCAGTTATTTGGAAATGGAGTTCTGCAAACTCTGGACACAAGGGTTTCAACAAGTGGTTTTCAAAGTTCATTGAAGCACTAGAGGCAGCTTATGTCATCTTAAAGAAGTGTGCAGTACTACCAAGCTGTACTTAGCTGTCAGAACACTTAGAGGGTTTCTAAGCTTTTTATATAACCAGGGTAGGGGAGGCAGGGGGGGCCTTTAGGGGTATTTTTGTAGTTTTGGGGTTTTTTTTCGCTTGTTCTCATTTTGGGGTTTTTTAGGGAAATTTATGGAGTACATTTTAAACTGCAAATATCCTGAGGTTGACATTGGATTATGATCAAGTCTATGTCTGAGGATAATGAATTAATATAAAATTAATTCTTAGTAGGATGTTAGTGGAAAAATACTGTGTATATTCAGATTTATCAATAATAAACATAGATGTGAAAACAGAAAAATATTTCTAAATTCTAGCAAAAATGGAAGTACCTAAACTTTTCCAGACAGTGTGGAGTGTGAAGTGTAATATAATAGAACTATGAAATTAATGAATTAAAGAATTAAAAACTTGTGACCTTTTTCCTTGTGTGTTCCATGTGCTCTGGATGGGGATGCTGAGACTCTCAGATGTCATTTGTTGATTGTTGCAGGTATTGAATTGATATTGACATTAAATAAATCTGTGCTTGAAGGGTTCAGCTTGGAGACTTAACATGGCTAGAAAGAGATGCTGAAGGGATGCACTTACATGCCTAGAGATACTAAGAAATCTCATAAGTGATTCATTCATAAACCTTCCTTTGCTCAGGTTTAAACTGGTCACTAGAATTGTTTCCCAGAAGAAATTTTCCCCATGTCAAATTGGATTTGGGATGCATAAGAAATAAAGTTTGCCTTTTTCTGTAGCTGGGGAGCAATTACATGGATAACCTGCATGTTTTTCCCTTAACAAGTTCTCATCTGTGGTAAGGACAAGGAAATCTATTACTGCCTCTAACAGCACTTTTCCCTGCAGTTGTGCCATGTTGAAGAACACTGCACGTGCTGTGCCATGTGATAGATGGGATGAGGGCTGGCAGCTCATTCTTGTCAAATCATCTTGTCCTCTATAGCTAAACTCTCTGTCCAGTGGACCCCTTTCCATCCATGTGTTTCTGTGCTCCAGTATCCATGTCTGTAAGAAAGCCCCAAGTGCAAATTCTCCATAGTTTTCAGATTCAAAGATCCACTATTAATGTAAGCATTATAAGGGATGAGCTGATGATATTCCTGTATGCAGATATCCTGACTTTGTGGGGTTTTCTTCTTTTAAACTGATAGATATCTGCTTCCAGAGGGGAAAAAAATTGGCTTTTTTAATATTTTCTTAGATTCCAACTAAACATTAAGCAAATATAGTAATCTAAATATATTTTTTAATGTCAAGAGTTCTGTGAGTGATAATAGCTGATTTAAATCCCATTCTTTTATATATCAGGGTATAGTTGTTTCTCCCACAAACATTATTTTACATTTATCAACATTTTCCTCTACCATTGTATCGAGACAAAACACCATTAAATATTCTGTAAGTCTTCTCACCTTCCTTTTTTACTATGAATAATTATTTTGTATCATTAGAAAACGTCAGCTCTTCTCCAGGTTGTCTATGAACACCTTGAACAGCACAGTCCCCAACATAATTCTCTGAAGTGTTTGCCTGTAAAACTGGCTATTTATTACCTAAATGTAATTTCAGGGTATTTTATCTGCTTACAAATTGATGGCTTTATTTTGTATACCAGGAAATCACATAATGTTAAGGGTTTGGAAAGGACCTTTAAGATCATCTAGTCCCAAGCCTTTGTGCCATGGGCAGGGACATCTCCCACTAGACCAGGCTGGTCCAAGCCCTGCTCAGCCTGGCCTTGAACCATGTCAGGGTTTGGGCACATAATTGTTCATATTAGAAAAGTTAACAGGTGAATAATGGGCCAATTCCTTCTGCCAGTGACAATGAATCAAAATTTGCAATGCATGAGTAGACAGATGAAACTGTCGATTTTAAGGTGGAAAGACAAACTTTCAGTTCACCTTTACCTTTTATGGCCTGGTGCAGTCCCTGGGAGTGGCATGGCAGAGTGGCACATGAGCACTGGAGTGTACAGGGCATGCAGGAGGTTCTCATGTGCAGGCAGGGCTCTGAGCAGGTCTCTGACTCCCTTCTGTATCCCTTCGGGCTCACAGGGCATTCCCAGTGGAAAAAATAGTAAAAAATCACCAAGCTCTTTGGCATACTCTGTGATTTTTCTATGAGCTGGTACAATGCTCCTTGGCTCCAGCAGACTTTTGATATATCATAAGCCCAGTCTCACTGAAATTCAGAGTGCTTGCCCCAGAATAAAATGACTTTGTCACTTTGATTCCAGGCTTGCACCTGGAGGACAATTTCTCAAAATCATGCAATATATAAGGCTAATCTAGTTGTATCTGTATGAATATTTCACATGATAAAGCACCTGTGATTTCCTTGTAATCCCAAGTTACCCAGCTCTTTTAAACAATTGAAATCAGACTTTAAATTAAAAGCAGATATGGCACAAGACCACATGAAAGGGCCCAGAAGTCAGTGTGTTTCCCACTGGCAGTTTCAGTGCTTGTGAGTTCAGGTGAAAGGAGAGAGCACAGGGCTTACAGTGTCCCAAAACAGCTCCTGGTGTCCCCCTCATGCTGCTCACAGGCAGGGGAGCCCAGTCACTGCTCTCACCACCCCCCCAAAGTCTGTGGCTGCTCAGGGGCCAGCCAGGAGCCACTGCTCCACAGTTTCTGCTGTGACAGGTTTCCTGCCTATGTGCCAACAGCATCTCCTGCCTCCCTGCTTTCACAGAGTTGTAGTAAAAGGATTCACCCAATCCCCCATCCCCTGCCCCTGCCTTCTCCCTCCGTCTCCATTCAAAAGATCATTCTGAGCCTGGTCTGCCTTAGCATGAAAATGTGTTTATTTTTCATATTGTGTTAGGGGCCTTCATCACAGACAATATTCCAGCTGTATTCCCTGCCCAGGGGCCAGACATGAAGCTCACTCACGGGTGGGAAGGCAGGAGCCAGCAGGCACATGCAGACAGATGCAACATGAAACAGTAAAGCAACAGTCACCCACATCATAGACTGTGATTTTATTTTTTTTAATGACACCTACTAAAACCTGCAAACCAACTGATTCTTGGGTCTGTGCCTTGTTCCCCCTTATTTACTAACACAGGGGCAAGTGTGGGAGCCAAAAAGCTGATTTTTTTTCTGTTGAAAATAGCAGCATGCACCTTGCCAAGATTTTTACTACAGCAAAAATATATTTTAAAAATTGGGACTGTACAATTCAACTTCTAACCTGTTAGTTTATGTCTACATAGACTTTCTTTACTACCATAAGGAAAAAGATTTACTTCACTGGAGGACTGAAAACTGTGTTTTTGTGAAATCCAGCTGCCTGTAAATGAGAAAACAGCTCCTCAGGAGCTGCATCCTCTCATGTGGTTAAGCAGGTGTGGAAGTTTTCCAAAAATGTTTTAGAGTCACTGCTGTAAATTCAGAAGAGAAATGGAAAATAATTTCCATTTCATTTTCATGGGGGAAAAAAAGTTTTCTTTGAATATTCTTAATATTATCAAAAATTTTCAATACTTTCTCAATTTAGGAGAAAATATAGTCAGGTACAGGCTACAAAGAGTTGGTTACTTTGCCATGAAGAGCACGGGGAAGCCCTGGCTGTGTTAGGCCCACAGGTTAAAATGAAGTCAGTGAGAACAGTGAAAATTGTCTGTATTTGGGCAGGGGCTCAGCAAGGACCCCAGCCAGCCCCTCTCAGGTCTGAGATAACACTGACAAGAGAGGAGTGACAGCAGCCTTTGTCTGCAGAATCACTTTTTGTGATGCATCAAGGGTCAATCTTGTGTGGCTTAATCTCCCCCCAAAAGCCTCCACCTGGCCCTACAGCCTGTTCCTCTAAACCTCAGGGGGGCAAGGCCTGCCAAACAGTTCAGTAACTCATGGTGTAATATGAGTTACCTCCTTTTCTGTGGCTTTACAACCAAAATCTCTTCAGTCAAAAGGTGTTGGTGTTGAGCACTTATAATCTTCTGTCTACCACTTTTGACCTGAGTTTCCCAGTTTGAAATCAGTGTTTCCTGGGGAGCAGCTACTCCTTTAGATGAAACAGATTTAAAACAATAAATACCAATACATAGATTGCCTTATCTACATCTGACACTCCTGTCACTTCTCTACGTAGATGTGATTTAACCTTGCCATCATCTGTTCTCTTGAGGAGGAAATTACAGTCCCTTCCTCCTTTGATCTGTCAGCTTGGAGCAGCTGGCAACCTGTCAGCACCCCTTCTGCAGATGGACATTTTACTGCTGAGAGGCAATACCCCAGCAATCTGTACGTACTCAGCCTTGGCAAAATGACTTCATAATCAACAGCCAAGGAGTTACTTTTCCCAGCGTTGTTCTCTCTGAGCATTTTTGCAGATTCATAGTTCACCTGCCTTCCCTTAATGTAGGATCTCTTAAGTGATCCTCCCCATTATAAAGTAGCTGTAAGTGGTGGACAGGCTGCAAACAAAGATCAGGGAAAACAAGGTGACATCCTGTCCTATGTTGCTAAGGAAGTGGGAGTCTTAATAAAAAAAGAATGTAGCTACTGTATGCAAATCTTAATGAAATTTGTGATTTAAAATCACAACATTTTTTTAAATGCGAGTTTCCAAGTCTCATTAACTTTGAAGAAGAGGATTCATATTCTATTTAACTAGACTTCACATTGAGCCACTTTTCATTTACAGTATATTCCTAAAGGTAGAAGCAGCAGGGAGATGAAATGACTTCATTCACTGGAATTACAGCTTCTTTTATATAAAACGTTAATCATTTTATATATGACAACCTTATGCTTAATGTTGCTAGAATACTCCTCATAAAACATTTTTTGTGAGTGCATAGACTCCCCTACTGAGCACATAACAGCTTTCAGTGGATGTGCTAATCCAGTTTGAATATATGTAGTATTTAATCTTCATTAAGATGCTGAAGTCTATACAATGTTAATTATTCATTTTGCACGTTCCTTGCACTTTATTGTAATTCATAATTTCCTTAATGAAAATGTAGTTTTTAATTATAACTGTAAAATTTGGATGAAACCTGCCTGGTTTCATAAGCAGAATTTTTTTTCGTTTTCTTAAGATTTTAGTATACGATGAGAAGGGGAAATTCACAGAATTGGGGACAAAATGTTGAATGAATAACATTCAACCAAGTTTTCAGCCAAGCAACATTGCCTCATCCCTCAGCACAACCCGTGGGGGCTGCAAGGATCAGCAAGGACCCTTCTACTGACATTTGCTACACGGGGAATGTCAGAGCCTGAGAGCACAGGGTGAATTTTAATCCAGCATTCCTGCCTCCCTTTCATCAGCACCAGAATGTGGTAAGATTCTACAGGTAGTGTTGTGCATATTTCTTTGAAAAGATTTCCAGCAGGGTAAGAAGAGTGCCACACTACACACACACACACAAAATATTAAGTAGAATCAAAAGAAGCCATTATAGTTTCCACATCCTTAAACAAAATGAACAGATGAAAAAAAATTAGCAGAGAAATAGAAGAAAATGGGTATGAGTGTCACTTTGAACAGAGATTAGGAGTAGAAAGTGTGTCTTTTTTCTAATATGGCAGGAAACAATTAACTTAGTGTAACAATTTCCAACTGCTGCTGATTTTGATATAGTTTTTAAACTACAGCTAAGTAGTTACAAATGTTCTACGTGCTGAAATGACAGTGCATTTAATTGACTATTTACATGACACAGTAGAATAGTATGTTCTAGCTTCTGGGGGTGTTGTTTCATTTTGAATTAATGTATTTGGCAAAGTACTCAAAAAATGGCCACAGTATCAGAGATGTGTACATTAGTAGGCAAATCATAGATGTGTGCCCTCTCTTCCTTTTCATTCTTCCTGGGGTCTGGAGAAATAAACTCAGAAATACTTAGGGTTCATATTATCATTCAGGCAAGAGTAAAACATATATGGTCTCATAAAAGGAAACCTCTGTGTACTGGCAAGTTACAATCCTTTGCCGTGCTAGATTTAAACAAACTTTTGATGAAAGCTACTTGTGAAACCACCAGGGAGGAAATCACATCTTTTTAGCCTGTAAGATATATTGGCAAATATGAACTGCCACACGAGATTTGATATGAGCTGCAGCTGCCCCTCATCTCTCTGGAATGTCATAGTTCAGTAGCTGCACACCTTTGGTCAAATGCTCTGTGGCAGATCCCAGATGACTCAAGGAATATATCCTTTCTCATTAGTTATGTAGTCATGAAATGACCTTTAGAATAATAAAAATTCTAATTGAAAAAAAATCCATGACTTGGGATATATTTTCCCCACAAAGAAATTGACACTTCAGCTTTGGCTTTCAGATAGAGCTACTCATGATCCAACCCCTAAATGGCAAAATAACCTTGTTTATGAAGTTGCCTGTTCTCTCCTGCTCACCTGGGACTTGCTGAACCAACCAACACTTGGTCCCTCACTGCCAGTCTCCAAGGGTGAGCTACATACAAAGGCAGCAGGAGAGGCTGACCAGAGACAGGAGTGTGGGAAATGGGCAAGTGGATTTGTCCTTTTCCTGAGTGGTAATTACAAGCATCAGCCTGCCTGACTGTCCCTTTCGTTTGGACTCATTTTTCCATGAGATCTCTGCTGCATTGATCTAAAAATGGCTGTAACCTTATCACCTCCACGATGTTTTATCAGTGGGAGATCATTACCCAAGGTTCTTTAATCTCTGTGTTGAGACGTGTGTGTGTGTGTGTGTGTGTGTGTGTGGTGTCTCCACCCCCTATAGCCATTTTACTTTGCTGTTTTACACATTTGAAAGGTGGTGCCTCACAAGATTTTACACACCCAGGTGTAATATATTGCAGAGATGATATATTTATATTGGTTCTTTCCTCAGTTGTGTCTTGTTTATTTCAAAGTATTTCCATAAGAGGAAGGAAAGGTAACCTGTATTGACACAATGCATGGCAGATATGGCTGGAATATGTAATTTTAAAATCTCTTTTCATAGTGGTATTAGTGGTTAATATTCTTCATTTTGGAGGTTTTTGAAAAAATACCATCATTTCTTTAGTGCTGCAGACTTTCATAAAGCTGTTGTGACATTTAAGAAATTAGCTGTGAATAAATCAAGGATCCTCTGTGGAAGTGCAGAGCAATTGGGACTGTAGTTGTCACAAGCAAATAGCAATCACTGATGTTATTGCTTGAACTAGCTGATTTTGTGGAGAGATTTTTGGCTTACGTGTTGTATCTGAAGTATTCTGAGCATTGAGTGCTTTTTGAAGTTAATATAAAAGCTCAAAATGAGAGTTTTAATATATTTTACTTTTTCTGTGTTCTAGAAAACTTTTTTTGTCTTAAAAGAGTTTGCAGTCCAAATACACAGTCACTCCAAAGAAATCTATTGTAGCAGAGAAATTCTCTCTCCAGTTTGAAACCACTTGTATTTAGAGAGAGGGAGTTTTGCTTGTTGCAGTCCAATTTACTGACAAGGAGGTGCAACCTCGATGAAAGGGTGTTTTACACTAATTTTCATCTTAGTGAAAGTTTTGAAATGTTTTTATATGTCTTGCTTAGAACACAGTACTGCTATGTTACAACTCCCACAACTGCTTAAGAGACAAATTTAAAATGCATTTTAAAAGTTTCTTTAAACAAACTGTTTTGTTTCTTCTTTAAAATTTGTCACTTGTGTATACCCTTTCCAAAGACATCTTCAATTTGCTTTTAAATAGGAATTATTTTTCTCCTGGCTGTCTAGCACAGCCTCACTGCACTTACCTGACTGTGGTTCACTGACAAATTACAGTGAACTATAAGAGAAACAACGAAGTCCCAAATCCTCCAGAAGGATTTATTTTTATATCATATTCAAGTGATCTATCATCTGAGACTAGCATTAGCTAAACTGCTATTGTTTTACCAAGAGTCACACTTGATAACAATATTTTAGTCTTGAAAAGCTATAAACTACAGCTCAAATGTTTAAAACACAGCAGTAATAAACAAAACATGAGATCTACAGAAACTGAGGGGGATTATGCCAAAGTTTCATGACCCTCTAGGAAGTAGTATTTCCTTAATTAAGCTTTTAAAAACATCTAAAAATCTTTCTTTATTGACAAATACATATCTCTGTCCTGCTAAAAAATTAAATATGTGAAAACTATACTTAAATTATGTTGAGATAAACAACTGAAAGCAAAGATTGCACAATGAGGCTTCTGCAGTCTGTGCTTGTGCATGTATTTGTTTCAACAAGTACATGTTTTACTTCTATGAAATCCATTGGTTTAAAAATACACAAAATATTTGAGAAGGGATTGTGATGTATTTCAATTGCTTTTTGTTAACTTTCATCTTTCTACTTGTATTTAATCTTTAATGCCAAATGATTGATTGACACTGGAATTCTACATTAAAATCCTGCACTCTTCAGTTCAGTTGTAATTTGGAGCTGTCCCAGGAGAGGCAGTTCAATATTACTATCTACTGGAACCCTGAAATAAACTGATAATGTCTGCTTTGTGGCATGGTGTGTACAGTGCAGCATCACTCTGCTACCCAGATACCTGAGGTTTTTCTGTATGGATTTGAAATCCCCCCTGTCTGAGAAAAGATGCAATGCAGAAGTGATGTGCTCATTATCTTAGCAGGGCAGTGCTGCAGAGGGGTGTGGGCAACAGACTGGCCAAGAAAGAATAGAAACAGCAAGGTTGAGAGCAAAATGACTCCCTGATTTTTCAAAAATAAGTTATAAAGATAATTCAGAGAGAAAAGGAATTGAAACATCCTATCACTGCTCATGATGATAAGAGAGTCTTGAAAATAGGCCAGGAGAAACACAGTGGCTATCATCACAAACTACATAAAAATGCCAGTTGTGTTCAACACTCCAGACTACTGCCCAGGAGCTGGGACAAAGGCAGGTGGAGATTTGCTTAAAAGTCATTTTAATAGGGAGGTTTGACTTCACATTAAAGACTTTGTTAACTGAAGGGAATGATGAAATAATTCATGCTCTTTTTAGTAACATGAATAATTTGTAGATGGCTCACTTTAAAATACATTCAACATTAAAATAACCTAGATCCTCACAGTCACATACTGCATATGTCTCCTCTACTCCATTTGGAAATATGTGTATAACCATGTGCATAATTTGAAATTAGATGTCCCTGAAGTGTAGTCACCCAAAAGTACACCTAAATTGGGAATATCAGATCACGGATCTTGGGCAGACGAATGCATCACACACACACATACAAGGGCCAGCTCAGTACAGGCCAAAGTATTTTGCTTATCCAAATCTAAATGGAAAGTACAGGATATTTAATGCAAAGGGCTCAACATTCAGGCCAGCAGTTGTATTGGAGGGTTTCCTCAGACCAGCTGGGTTCTGTGAGCAGAGCACCTGCCAGCACCACTTCAGGTGCCCTCCCAGCACCATTTGTCTGATTTAGTTCCCACACATTCTGCATTTTCTCTGCAGAACAAACCAGGGCATGAAACCAGGGATAGTTTGGACAGAGACCTCAAAAGCAACTGATTCAAAATAATTCTGACATCGGCACTCACCGAAATAAATTCCTTCTGATTGACCACATTTGAGGATGATGGGAAGGTTCAAAATGAGGTTTGAACTCTGGAGTTTGTCCTGTGCTCAAAATACAAGACCTTCCTCCTTGTTAAAAGGAGTTACAGAATCAAAATTTGGCATAGGTTTACTGGCACAAAAGGGAAATGCTTTCAGGAGAGTGCACATCCAGAATGGGTGCTGTAAACCTAAGAAGCACCATTTAAACATGACACGAGATTGTCTCTAAAACATTTCCCATATGAAGGGAATCCACAATACAGATAACCTAATGGACTCTTATTCCCAAATGAAGGACAGATACACTGACAATTGAAAAGGGCCAAATCTCCCTTTGGCTTTGTTTGTAGCCAGAAATGAGTTACTTCAAGGCAATTTCTATTGCCAGTTCAACACTCCACTGATGTGAGAGAATGCAGCTGTTGCACCTCTGTTCTCAGCCAATTTTGCCAACTAATTTTTCCTAGAAAAAGAGTAGAAACATTTGAAAATAAACCAGGAGTCAGTTTTGTTTCCAGTTTTGTTTGTTTGTTTGTTAGTTTTTGTTTTGGGTTTTTTTTTGGTCAGGTATGGGTACTCTTTGTAAACAATTTAAAGAGTTGTTACTTGCACCAGCTTGTGCTCAGCAGGTATTTGCTTTCAACAATGGCTTGAACTTTAATAAGCTCATACCCATACTTTGTGCTGGGTTGCTTCCAGAGATGAAAGCTTAGGATTAAAATAGCAAAGCAAATCACAGGATTTAACTGCTATCCAGAAGAAAATTTAAAGTTTTGTTAGAATGGTTTCTGTGTTACTTTTTTTACTACAAAGAAAATAATGGTTTGCTTTCATTTCCTTTTATTCCATAACTTCCTTTATTTACTTTTTTTTTTCTGTTTTTTCGGTGTGTTTTATTTTTGGAGCAGGATATGGGGTTCATTAGCAATGTGCACATTGGAAGACTGTTCATACCCTGTGTATTCTCTGAACACCTACCTGGATTACAAAACACTGCTACCTGTACAGTGTTCTGCACAATGCAAGTTACAGCCACATGCTCACCATGCATCAGCATTGCTGGCAAAGTTGTTCTGTTAACATTAATATAACCATTTAGATTTAGCATCCTGTTGAAAATAGCTGTCATGCCCAGTTTTGAGGCACAGGAAAACGAGAAGCAGAAGAGCCACACTGACACCTGATTAAGCAGAGGTAAATTCATAAACTTCTACTTCTCTGCAGTTTTTACCCACTGAAGTGAAGGTCCAAATAAGTACTTGCATATTCTTTGGAAGTACTCCTGGTATTCAAGTGACCAAAACCTGCAAAATTTGGCTGACATTGTCATGGAAATTGGTTTGAGTTTTTTTGTTTGGGTTTTTTTTTTTTTGTGAGTTTGAATAACTTCTTTACCATAATTAATCTTTAAGACCCTACTGATAGTGATAGATTATGCATGTACCTGAAAGTAGAAAATGTAGCAAAAAAATAAACAATTTAAAAATATTTTTGTGGGCTTTCTTGGGTTTGTTGGGATTTGTTTTCTTTTGTTTTCTATTTAACAAGTATTTGGTTTGAACTAACATTTGAAACCATATTTTGGAGGTTACTGTATGTGATTGCCTGTTTGGAGTAAACTGTAAGTAGAATGACATTAGAATGTGCTATTAGCATCATACTTCTAAAATTATAATCTTATTCTGTGTTTGCCAATGAAATTGAACTAAATACTCAATACTGAGTGTCCAGTAGGACTGAACTAATACTAAATACCATCTGATGTTACACTTGTACTGGAAAGGAAAGTTGTCTTACTGTTAATACTACTAATACATATTGATAGGTAAGAAATAGAGCAGTTAACTGGAACATATGGTTGGCGTCGTTAAAAGAGTCCTGTTTCCATGCCAAGAAGTTACTGAATACAGCTGTAAAGGACTTGTTAATTGGGGCCACCCTCAAAGGAGTCATTAAGGCTCCCGTGCCTGTCCCAGCTGCTGCATGAGGGGTGTTTGTGGAGGGGATTGCTGGGGAGGGCTCTGAAACTCGTTAAACACTCTGGGCGTGGACAGAGCTCTGAGCTGGCACTTGGAGCATCGCTTTGGGGGCAGGACGGGCTGATCCCTTTGCAGTCCGAAGCCCCTGCAGCACCTGAGGAGCTGCTGGAGCCTGAGGTGAGTGCTGGAGCTCGCTGTTGTTGGGGGTTCCTCGGTGTGTGATGTGAGAACTGGATGGAGCCTCTCGGGAAGGGGCCATGGCCCAGGAGCTTTCTGCAACAGGTTGTGAATGAATCAGGGGTTGGATCCGGTCCTGTACTGGCTGTGTGAGGGTGTGAGAGAAGCTGCTGTGGGCAACCCGCTGCCGGGGGCCGGGCTGTGGGCAGCCCGCTGCCGGAGGCCGGTGTGTGGGCAACCCCTGGTGTGTGTAGCCACTGCTGAAGGCCGGGGTGTGTGTAACCACTGGTGTGTGCAACCCACTGCTGGAGGCCGGTGTGTGTAACCCACTGCTGAAGGCCGGTGTGTGTGTAACCCCTGGTGTGTGTAGCCACTGCTGAAGGCCGGGGTGTGTGTAACCACTGGTGTGTGTAGCCACTGCTGGAGGCCGGTGTGTGCAGCCACTGCTGGAGGCCGGGCCCAGCTGCTGACAGTTGTGGAAGTGTGAGGTTTAACCATGATGGGTTCGATGTGTTGGCCTTGCAGAGAGGTACAGGTGTTACATATGAAAAATATGAGCCTGGGTAAATTTACCCAATGATAATTTGTAATGTTTATTTCTCTACAAACACATTTAAACGTCCCCCTACTCTCATCTTACCCTTCCTGATAGTATCATTTTTAGGAACACAAAAAAAACTTCGATGAGCGGTTTCCAGAGCTAATATAAATTCAAATTAAAGGTAGGGAGTTGTCTTTACATCAGCAGAAAGAAATTCTTTATTGTCTAATGTTTTTAGCATTTTTTTAAATTTTTTTTTTCAATGAAGATATGCATAATAGAGAGGGTAAGATCTTTAATTTAACATGGAAATGAACTAAAAAGAAGACATTTTACTCTCTCTGAATTTGCATTACATAATTGTATTTTAATGAATTAACTGCATTTCATAGACCTAAAATTAATGTGAAACTAATAGCTGAACCCTTGCCACATGGTGTTCTCATTGTGGGCTCAAAGCAACACTCTTTTACCTACAAATTTGTCCTGGGTTGCAATGTAAAATGTACCCAAAAGTCTGTATTCTGTCACCATCTTCATAAACTGTTAAAACTGGTGGGACAGTGTTCCCCACCTCCCTCATGACTCATCCCTGATAAGCTCATGAGGCTATCTTCTGTTAATGGGCCAGCTGTTGACACCAGGTGGGGCAGAGTCTTTTATCTCTCCTATACTATCTCCTGCTAATGGGCCATCACCGCATGACTGATAAGACTTTATCACCCATTGTGAGATGCTCCGCCCAGAGGGAGGAACCAAGCCTTCCAGCCTGGATATAAGGGGAGATTTTGAACACCACAGGCAGCCTTTTCCACTGGATGCTCAGAGGAAGACCAGACCCTTCTACATCACCACTGGACCTTCAGAGGCAGACGAGACCTTCTCTACAGAGCCACTGCTTCAACGGCACTCGGGACTTGGTGTGGAGACGGGAGAGACTCTCTCGTCAGCACTGCGGGTTTTTCCTGCCGTCTTTCCTCTCTGCTGGAAGAACCCCGGGATCCAGAGCCTGTCCTTCCCTGCCTCGCTGGGAGCTCAGCTGCAGATTCGGCTGCCTCAGCCTTCGCTGCTCTGCAGCCCTGCCCGTCCTGCCTGCTGAGACCTCCGGGGATTCCTACCACAGCTCCGCAGCTCGATACATCTCGCCTGCCACCCGTAAGTCGTGCTCCTACTGCTGCCCCAGCCTGCCTGGCCAGGAGAGCCCGGACAGACCCCAGGATCAGCTGCCTAGGGAGGTTTGTGAAGCCTTTCTTCCATCCCTTTTTCCCGAGATCTAATCCGCCATCACTGCGTGCTCCCCGAGCTCGCTCCGGAGTGCCCCCTGCAGCCGCGGGGGAACCATCGCACCTGCCCTGCTCACCGGGAGCCGCCAGCGCCCCTGCCGGCTGTGACTGGAACTGCACCAGAGGGGAAAGGGCCTGACAGCCGAGAGAGGCTGCACTGGGTTTGTGCTTCTGTTTGTTGTCACCACTATAGTTATTGTTGTTTGTTTGCCTGTTTATACATCTGTATTTTAGTAAAGAACTGTTATTCCTATTCCTTATATCTTTGCCTGAAAGCCCCTTAATTTCAAAATTATAATAATTCAGAAAGAAGGGGGTTGCATCCCTCACCTCAAGGGAGGCTCCTGTCTTCCTTAACAGACATCTGTCTTTTCAAACCAAGACAAAATTATATTCTTGGTTTCAATGGTGAAAGGATCCTGGTTATAATAACAAAAATTATGAGTAGCTATGATAGTTAAATGCATACAGGGTGCTGCTGTTTAATGCTTAGTATTTATGTTCAGTTCCATCCCTGTTTCTAAGGACCAGAGTAATTTGGATACAATCAGGGAATGTTTTTGGTAGCCCTGCTAAATTTGGATTGTTCTGCCCCTAGAAACTCTGTGGTGTGTGTTCTATGATGGCATTGTGGGGTCTCTGCCAGGGGACGGGGCAGCACCAGGCTTGGTATCAGAACATTGTGCAGAGCACTTAGTTTGGGGGCCTTAATCTACAAAACAGTGCATTAATAGCAGAAAATTTAGTTTGTGTGCCTCACCTCCTCTAACCAGGAGGTAGTTGAACTATGATTGCTACTGCTTTCATAATAGAGTGTATTTATAAAAGGAATACTTTCTATGGTTACAGTTTGACTTCTCTAAACCAGCTTTCATAAGATGAGTAGAGAACCACTCCATATCCACTGCTAATACTTGGTTTTATGCTTTCCTGGCTTTGCCTTACTCTCTGAGTCACCAGACTGTCAGCTTTGCTTGGAGTTATCCACAGACACGCAGAGATTCAAAATTAAATGATCTTCCAGAGTTTTGTAAAGTGGGAGATTTACTTTTGCTAGGTACAGGTGGAAGTACTCTAGTCTTTCATAAAGTGCCATTACTAATTATGGATGGTGTGATTAATTTCCTTTTGAAGGGACACGTTTGTGATTTGGGGTTGGGTGGGTTTTTTTTGTTTGTTTGTATTGGTTTTTACATTTTGCTGCAAGTTATGCTAAAGCCTTGTTTTAGAGCAAGCATCAGAAAACATCTGGTAAAATTCAGCCTGTTTGTGCTGACTCATTCTCTACATTATTGTATCTGAGGATGCTAAGTGGCCAGAAAGGAAACATGAATAAGAATGATAAGATTCAGTTTGCAGATGCTTATATTGATTATGTCTGATAAAATCGTGTATTGAAAGGCTTTCATGGTATTTGATTTTTTAACTCGGTGGCACATCTCTATTTTACGAGATCTAAATTAATCTACTTATTGGGGGGGGGGTGTCAGAAAAATGCGAGTTACATTACAGAAATAATTGTATGCCTCTGGTATTGATTTTTCTCATTACCAAACGTATCTCAAACACAGTAATACTGTACCACAGGAACATAGGTAGTTCCTGATGTTTTTATCCCTAGGGAGCTTGATTATTAACCTAGTTGCTTGGCTACTTAAAATGTGGAGGGGGAAAAAGGGATTTGAGACACAAACCCACAGTTTAAAGTTCTTTATAAATAAGAAGGTTGAAATTAACAATACACACTTTTAATAGGCTTCTAAATGTCTTGGGGTTATATAACTAGCTCTGCTCTGATGTATAAGTACCTCTCAAATAATTAAAAATGTAGTTAGAGGTGCAATCTCTCATTCTTCCAAATAAGCTTTTTTTTCTTCCCCTGCCTACTTTTTATTTTTGTCTTCCTCTACATGTAGTAACTTTGTCAGTAGAGTTCAGCAGGCTTGTTATTTGTGTCTCAGAGAAGAAATTTTTTAAGGAAACTAACTCAAAGAAATGAGTTCTGCAATTAGCAATGAAAGATTTGTATTTAATTCCATCCTAGTTTTTGAAGTTCTCTTTTTTGTGGTTGTACACTTCCATGTGTAAATTGCTTTGATACGTTTGGGATAAGATTCATGTCAACCTTTCAAAGCCATTTCAGAAAAGTGTCTCAGGTTTTGGGAAAGACAACTTGTCAGGTTGCCACTGCCCTGAAACTGGGATTTGATTGACTGAGTATCTTTATGAACCCATTCACATGAATTAATAATTGGACAATATCTTCATGAATACTTGATACATTCATAGGAATTTCATGTTTAGCACTTAGTTTAACAAAACCTTATGGAAATAAGCAACACCCTGAATATTATACCAATGGTGTGTTAGCATGAAGCCTTTGCTGAAAGCACGGGGATGGCTGGGGGTTGTCTGAGGTTCAGGGTTCAGTTTATGCCTGTGAAGGATGATAATCTTGTGTCTTGAATGATGTGCCCTTTACAACAGAGTGTAACTTGGTGTTTCAGACCTTGCCAGGGTAAGGAAAGCAGGCTCAGTCTTGGTGATTTTGAATGGCAAAGGATAAATTATTTTGGGACAAGCTTAAATATGTGCACTAATGAGATAGAGGAGTTACAGCAAGGCCCTTAATTATTAAGAAATATGCTGACCTGAAGTAATTATATTTTTAGTAACGGGAGACTGTTACATAATGATTATATAAGCAAACATTTTTATTTTAATTTCTTTCATATTCTTCAGTGACTTTTTTATGTAAAGAGGACCTCACAGGGCTACTTCCCCTCCTTCTTTTTCTTACTGATTTGCTATGCTACTTACTGGGAAACCTCTTAGAACCTCCAAAAAGTCTTAACAGCAATGCAGAAAACCTGCGATGCAGAATGCAATGCAGAAAAACTGCTTTCTTTATAATACTAACAAAAACTTATGGAAGACCAATTACAGTTTGATCTCTTCTCACACCCTGGGATGAACTTTTTGGCATCATTGGTGTCTGTTTAGCCTTGAGCATTAGAAGACAATTCTGAAAAGCATTCATATCAGCACAGATATGCCTCTCCTCATGCATCTTTGTTATTTTAGTGTGTAGATATTGCTATGTAATAGGCATCAAAGCCTAGAAGGTTAATCATCTGAAATGCAGGCATGGATCTGTTCAGACTGCAAGATTCACCATATACAATATGTATGACTTGTGAATATTTCATATTGGAAGCTGTGTTTAGGTGGTGGTTTGTTGTTTGAATTTTTTTGTGGGTTTTGGTGGGGGGGTTTGTGGGTTTTTTGTTGTTTTGGGGTTTTTTTGTTTTTTTGGTTTTTTTAAATTTTTTTTTAATTAAAAAACCACTACATAACACATTATGTAACTTTTCTAAATTTCCCCTGTAGTCAGATTTGGTAAGTGTTACACCTGCACTTGTATCTTTCCTGGAGAAAAATGAGCAAGTACATGTCATGTTATTGCTGATGTTTGCTCCTTGCTCACTGTACATATGTAACATTTAAGAGAAAAATTTAAAGTTACAAGCAACACTTTCAGGGCTAGGATACACTAAAACAAATACAATCCATGCCAAATTGCAGCACATGTACGTGTAGCTAGAAAAGATAAGTTTTAACCCCTGTCATATTGCTTAGAAATCCAGATGACTTTTGGGCAAACTTCTTAACTGTCACTCCTTGTATGAGGTGTCCTTCATTTTGGAGCTATTTTTACCTCTGGCCCACACACACTTGAAGTTGGCTCACTGTGGGTATTGTAATTATTTATGGGAGGAAAAACTGAATCATGAGCTGAGAAGTTCTAAAGTGTTATTGTTGGGAAAGGACAATATTAGTACATCAGCTAGAAATGTTTTGAGTTTAGAAGCTTTTCTCAGGTTGCTTTCTCTCTTCAAGCCCTAACTTTAACAGCTTAAAGTTTATAAATGGTAATAGAGCTAAAGTCCTGTTCACTCAATGAAGAATGTGTTTGAATTCTGACTCTGTACTAATGTTTTATTATGGGAAGGTCCCTTTTATGTTAACTTCCAGTAACTGAACTTTCAGTTTCAAAACTGAAACTTGAAAAATTGTGGCAAAATGTAGTCTGCAAGGATGTTCTGAGTATAATACAGTTGGCATCAAATTGCTATTTATGTATGAAGAGCAAACATTCAGTAAATGAGTTTTTCTTAATTGGTTTTCACCAAATTGATATATGGTTGAGTTAACTAATCCGTCATCTATCACTAAGCAGTACTTCTGTTGTATTCAATCTTTTCTAGTATGTGTGCATATGTATATGCTTATTCTTTTTAAAGTTTTGGTAGAAAAACATATGGGGGGGGAAAGGTTTACATTTGCATGGCACCAATTTGAATATTTAATTGAACTCCTTTGTTTCAAGACCATGGGTTCTGTGTGAAATTTCTGCCCCTCAATTTCTGCTCTCTTTTTTCTATTTTTTTCTCTCCTACAAAAATAAACATTTGAATCATGTTTTAGTAAATGCATAATTTGGCAACTTAGTGTGAAGGCATACTATGCATTTATTTCTAGAGAAGGCTGCTCTAAAAGGTTTCAGTCAATGAACAGGATTGACTGCCTAAAATACGTAACTCCTCTAAGTATATACAACTAAATTTTTCTGTGTGGTATATGAATGTCCAAAGGCATAACTCTATCCTGTAAACATTAGAATCCGTGAATTTAGGTGTATTTTTCTCCAAGTAGTGGCTTCCCAGCATTCACTGTCAGGAACACAGTATATGGTAGAAGCATTTATGAAACTTAGGTAAAATGTCAAGACTCTCCGAGCTGTTTCTGGTTCCCTGGTTGGCTAAAACAAATATGGGTTAGTATGGCTGGCTGGATCTGGAGAATTTGAGCTCCTTCAGCCATGACCTTCAGAAAAATGTAGAGAGGAAATGCTCCATGCATAGCCTGCCTTTCCCAGGTAGAAGTATTTTGGGGATTTTACAGTCTCTGGGCATGTGCACGCTCCTAGGAAACACAATATATAGAAAATCCTAACATTTTGGAGGGAAGAAGAGTTAATATATTGATGGGACACAGTCCATGTATTATTTGGAATTGTTTGGGCAAAAAAAAGTTGGCAGTCATAGCATGTAGATGTTAAAAAGCTAAAGCAGAGAAATTCTCCAGCTTTTCTCACCTTCTGAGAGAGCCCAGCTTTCTCACACAGACTAGCTGAGAAACAGTTTGCTATTTTGTGAACTATTTTGCAGGTGCAGAATGTTGTGGGAAACTGTGGATATTGTTGTGGCTCCTTGTGAATAATATTTATAAATGGGTGTTGCACCCCTCAGCCTGTCACTTTGGGAGGTGATGGACTGGTGGGCCAATCCTGTCATTTCTCTATTGCAAACTATACTGTAAAAGATGGGCCTTTCATTAAACGTGGTCTCAGCCATATTTGCTGACCTGAATTTGTGTCATGATCCTTGCTGTCCCTGAAGACAAGTGACAATAGCAAGCTAAAATTTGTGAGCTGTTGAGAGGAGCTGCAATCCCAGGTCGCAGGTGGTCATGATTCCTGTTTGTGTTTCCTGCAGCTGATGGAGTTGGACTCGGTGATGATACTGTTCAACTGCAGCCTAGTATTGGTCAAGTTAATAAGTCATTATTTTAGTCATTATTTGACTTGCAGATAATGATTTGTAACTATAGTAACTCCCAGAAAAGGAGTTACCACCAGCAAAGGAGCTGCCAGCCAATGCAAAGGAGCAGGAAAAGGTGTGTGAGAGTTGTGTGGTTGATCTAGTGAGACACTAACAGTTAGATCCATATGGAACAAATGATTTTGCTCATCTAAAAAAACACGATGCAAAGACCAAGGTTGAATGGAAAGGGTGCTTATATAAAAATAAAAGCTCAAATCCTATTGCACTCCAGTTTAGTCATAGATATATGTATGTCTTCTTTAATGGTAGTGGAGTGTGTGAATATATATATATATTTATGTATATATACACACCCATACACAGTGTATATATATAATGTTGGGTTGGTTTTTTGTTGGTTTTTTTTTTTGCTGGCCAGAGGAATAGAAGCAGCTTGGAGAGTTGTGTGATGGCCTCTGTATCTGGTGGTTCTGAAAAATAATGAGGTAGAACATTATTTACTGAGCTAATATAGGACACACAAACAGATAATCCTGATACAAGTGTGTCCTGTTGTTTGAACAGAACATTCTAACTGTGGAAAAGAGACACAATCCTGACAAAAATGTATCTGACAGTTTCCCCTCCCTATGTAATGATAGGTAATGCTGTAAATATGTTTTGCTGTGTCAAAGGGAACACACCATTTTCTCTGCTGTGTAGCATTATGAATGGCATTTGGTTTAAAGTTTTCTGTCTTTTGTAGCATTTTCAGGTGTTTTAATTTGCTCAGTGCAAAGTGAGAGATATTATCATGACAGAGAAAGTTGCATACTTAAGTGGCAGATATCTTCTTGCACTGAGGTCTCAATGGGGATTTTGGAAGAGAGTTCCAAAATATTCTGTTTCATGTAAAATAACACCATTTGTAATCACTGATGTTGAGTTAAATTATGTAATCAGAAGTAAAGCTCAGTCCCAGTATTTTATTTCCATGATGCAAATGGTGAAGTTAGTACTGTGGTAAGCCTTGTTGTGGAAGTAACTCTGCAGAACCATGAAAAATGTGCTGAAACATCATGAAAAGGCAGTAACAACTGAATAACATCAACCCATTCTTGGATCCATTTTCTTCATTTTCTGTTTTCCTTTCTCCTCACAGTACCTGTTATTTTAAAGAAAGAAATTCTCTCTCCCTGGTGTCAGTCTTGGAAAGCTGTTGAAAATAGGAGCATTTAAAGAACTATGTTTTGTTGTTAAAGGTGGGGAGGTGGTGTTTCTTGTAGCCTTAGCTCTCATTAAATGAGAGAGTTTATGCTGGCGTGCTGCTATTTCTCCTTTTTCTAGCTGGAAAACAGCCAAAGCCAAGGCAGATATATGCATGTAGGCTGATATTCCTCTAAGTTTACTGGAGCAATTCCTGATATTCGTTGTAAAACAGAGAAAGAAGTAAGGCTACAACACTTACAGGACATGATTTCAGTAAGGATAAGCTGTTCTGTAGTTCAGAGAATGACGAAGGAAACCAACTCTCTTGTCGATGGATAACTTCCTACATGCTGGGAGCAATTTCTAACGGTACTTGAGTACCTGAAGGGTCTTCTACTGTCCCTGTAAATATAAACATATGCACCTCCTATGTCCTGTGTGTCTGCTATTGAATATAGTATTTATGATTGATTTATGACAAATTGTAGATGCAGAAAAAGTGCTGCTGTGAACACTGTAAATTCTTGCACCAATGAAAATGGAAGGCTGTTGTATTTTAAAGTGTTCAAACTGTCCTTTTCAAAATGCTCTGCTGTTCTGTGAGTCTTCAAATGCATGTTGGCATTTCTGTATGTTTCAGTATCCAATGGGAAGAGTTACCTGATAATTACCCAGTGGTATTTATTCTTCTTTCTAAAAAGGAATTTTTAAATGTGATAAAGCTTTGGATTGATTTAGGTCATTAGTGTTTAAGTTTTATTAAATAGTATTTTAATATTTTAAGAGTACGGAACATAGTTTTTAGCATAAATGTGCATGCTTGTTTTCTGAAATGTCAAATATCTGTGTGACTCTGGGGGAAAAGAAATCAAATTTCTATTAAGATATGCTGAATGAGTGTCCCTGTTCCCAAGCAACGCCCTTCGCTGGTGTTTGCATTACTTTAGTCTGTTTCTAAGAGACAATCATGCACTCATTGATTGCAAGTACATGTATGACAAAATGTTTTAATTAGTGTGCTCACAGAATTTCACATTTGATGTGGTAGGAAACAGCACCTTCCAGTAAGTACATGCTTTCCTTTTCCCTTAACACCCACTGCAAAGGAGGCACACCTGGAGCTGAACTGCTCTTACCTGTACATACTGTTATTTTAAATATGATTTAATTATAATAATTAAAATATTAATTATTATACTGTTATTCAGTATAATAATTCTCCTTCCTCTCCACACCATTCTATGTGTCCTTTTGTTCTTCTGCTTCTGTTTTCTCCCATAATGTGTCTGAATTATCCAGTAGAGCCTGCCTGTATTGATCACTACATCCCCTTGACAGTTTGGAGATGCTCAGAGGTTTGTCTGTGCTCAACTGAAAGAGAATTCACCTCTGCACCTAAGGATGCTCATGGATAACTGCTGAAGTACATCTTGCTGGATACTGCTGCAGTCCATCTTGCAATATTCTGAAATTAGGGACCCTGAAAGATACCATATGGCATTATTGCATTGTTGTTGAGTATTTTTAAGCTATAGTTTGTCTCTGTTCTCATATATATTCCTGAAGTCCCCAAAGCCTCCTTCAGTCTTTGATCAACAAAGCTTTGTAGATTTTGTCTATGGCTTGAGAAGACATTCCCTCCATCAATGACAGGAGCTTTTAGAACATTCATATGGAACTGTCATGAATTTCAATCACTGAAATACAGAAACTTGTGTACTTAGCAGTGCCTGCAAATCAGGGGTACAAGAGTGGAGTTGTGTTTCAGCAATGACATCTCTGTGCACATGCAGCTTCCTGGGACTGCCAGAAACACAACTTTGAGTTCACTATTGAGAATTTGAATGATCTAGGATATGAGCATAGCCAGTTGTCTGTGTTCAGAGGTTTCATGTTCTGGTTTACAAAGAGAAAGTAGCCCTCTGTCTTGGTTTGAAAGACAGGTGTCTGTCAAAGAAGGCAGGAGCCTCTCTTGAAATGGAAAATGCAACCCCCTTTCCTTCGAATTATTATAATTTTGAAATTAAGGGGCTTTCAGGCAAAATATGAGGAATAGGAAAAACAGTTCTTATATATCTATATATATGTGTGTGTATAACAAGGCAAATGAACAATAACCGCGGCAGTAACAGAACCCAAACCCAGCGCAGCCTCTCTCGGCTGTCGGGCCCTTTCCCCTCTGGTGCAGTTCCAGTCACAGCCGGCAGGGGCGCTGGCGGCTCCCGGTGAGCAGGGCAGGTGCGATGGTTCAGTGGAAGCAGAGATCCTGCAGAAGGCTCTGCTCTTCCTCCGAAGGTCCAGTGTGGCTCCTGTCCTCTGGGAATGCAGTGGAAAGGGTGTCTGTGGTGTTCAGAATCTCAGATTCTATCCAGGATGGAATGCTCGGTTCCTCCTCCTGGGTGGAGCACCTCCCAATGGGATGATGAGCCATGAGGCAGGTGTTGATGGGCCATGGACAGAAGATGGTCCAGAGGGAGTTATCTCTGGGTCAGGCTGCAGGGCACTGATGGGCCAGTAACTGAAAGATAGTCCGGAGGGAGGAGGCCAGGAAACACTGCCCACCTGCTTTCAGCAGCTGCTGAGGATGGAACAGAACACACTGCAACCCAGGACACCTTCCACGTAGGATAGGGACCCTTACTGGAGAGTCAGGGTTTATAGGGTGTGCCACTGTGTTGCATAAGGAAGTGCAGGTTTTAACATATTTGTATATTTTCCCACTTGACTGGCAGAAGAAACACTTCCTTAGATGTAAACAGAAAAATCCTTAGTCAGAAAAGATTAAGCACAGAAAATTAAACATGAGCCTAGTTGAAAACAAACTTATCTCTTAAAGCAAATCTGAAGACATATAAAAAGAGATAATGGGCTAAAAAGGCCCATGAAAATAGCCCTTGGTGTACCCCACCTCCCTCAAGCAGTAAGAGTAGTCCTGAAGAAGTGAAAGATAGTTTGTTAAGCTCTTTGTCTCTATGTATTCACAGTAAGTACTTTTGCTTTGATTCTTGTGATAGGATTGCCCATTGTGTAAATTAATGGGAAAATTCAAATTATAGTGTACCTTGCTAGAAGAGAAAAATAAATATGGAGCAGAAAATATAATAGTAGTGTGGGAATTAAATCTGGATATCCTGGAAATGCCGATGGACTCTGCAGCTGTAGAGTAGTGCAGGGTAAGGAGAAGGAAAGATTGCTGACTACAGGAGAAAGACTAAATGGTAGTTCTGAGTTTATACAAAGTTAGCTTCACGTTTAAGGGAAAAAAAAAAGGTAAAAATCTTATCTTTCTTTCTTGCCCATCTCTGCACACTTTCATCTGAGTGGGAATAATTTTTTCTTAATCCTGAACACCCAAATATTTGCTGTTTGGCAGCTACAGCCCAAGTTCCACACTGCAGCCCTGGCTTCCTTCGAACACGGGTCCACTTCCCCATCCTGCTACACTTAAAGTGCTCTGTGTCACTAGCAAGATGTCAAGGGCTTCAGGTTCAGCTCTCTGGCTCTGTCTGTATAAGCTGTTCCATAGTTTTGCTGTCAGTGATAACAGATATTGGAGGACAATTTTCAGGAATGCAAAATGCCTGCTTTTTCTTCCATAGATAGTGGTCTTTATTTGGAATGTACTTATTTCATAGTTTTGATATTTAATTACAAATTTGAATCCCTTGTGGATGTATACTATAGAGCAAAATTTTAGTTACTCCTGTTAATATTATTAGGAAATAGCTCAATTGGAAATGCAGTCAAAGGTTTTGAGCTTCTTTTTCTGTCCTGCTTTCTTTTGTATGAAAATCATAACCCTGACTTTCTTTTTTCTCAGTTCCTTCTGTGAGAGAAAAATTAGAAAGACAGGGCTTAGGATTCATCCAATGCTTTCTCAGTTGTGGGCCTTCACTTTAAGTGTTAGGATGTAGAGGAACTGATTTAATTTCATACATAGGTGGTGGTTTTAAATTTGCCAAATCTGAACCTTGTAGCATATGGTCCTCAACTCCTGTGTAGACCTAATTGATATTTGACATTCATGGCAGGCAGGGCTCTTGCATCCACCCAGCAGTGTGGAATACCAGCTGTTATTGTGGATTTATTGTCTGGGGCTTTGAGAGAGAAGAAGAGGATGAGGTTTGCTGTGGGTTTTTTTGTGTTTTGTTTTTTTTTTTTTTAATTTTGTTGGGGGGCGGGGGGGTTGGTCGGTTTCTTTGTTTGTGGGGTTTTTTTTTTGTCTTTTTACTTGAGTACTATATTATTTGGCTTCTTAGGAATAGATAATGGCTAATACCTTTTAGGTTGATTTGAAGAGTCTTTTTGAATGGGAAAACAGAATGGAATTAAACATTACTACAACATTATTTACAATTAAAGAAATACCTATACTGAGATATTTAATGAAATTAGTTTTAGACCTAAATTTAATATATAACATGCAAATTTAGGCATGCAGCTAAGGACAATGAGTAAGAAGACATGAGTAATAGGCATACAAATAGATGTATTTGCAGATATTCCTTCAAAGAAATTAATAAAAATTAGAATAGCAGCAGTTACACTCTTTTACAGTCATCTTCTCCCCCTGCCCTGTTTCCTTTTCTTCCTTGACTGTAAAGGGGAGAGGAGATGAGTCCAGTGGTGTAGCTCCCCTTCCATACCATACATTCATATATGTATCATCACTACTCTGCCTGTTTTCCCTATAGCATAACATAATAAATATACAAGAAATGGAGGGAGGGGTTACTCTCCCAGTCTTTAAAGAAATTTTTCTTTCTCTCTCACATCCACAAAATTTCCTTTTGTTTCTCTGTTCTGTGCCATTTCCAAATAGGCAATGCCTTGCCACCTTTGTCCCAGTAATAATTGTGAGCATTGTACTGTTTTATATACTAAGGGCTGAATAATAATTAAAAAAGCTTTTTTCTCCAAAGTGAATCACCTCTCTATTAATAATCTGAGATATTTTGTAGTTATAAATAACATATTAGCTGTACGTGCAAGGGCTGACCTCTGAACTATTTCTTCCCAAAGCCAGCGAAAATGCCTTTTTCTCATTAAGAAAGTTGCTATGCAAAATGAGAGATCAAACAAATTGATTTAAAAGGCAAGTGACACATCTGGAGAGAGAGACATTTAGTCATTCATTTCATGAATCAGAAGTGCAGACAGCTGGTTTTGCAATATTTTTTGCAAAATATCTAAATATACTCAGTTAAAAGCAGTCAGAGAATGCAATTTATGTAGTAAAGCTAAAGAGAGGGAAATGTGGGGATTTATTGGGGAGTTGCTGTAAGCCTGCTCACTTAGACAGGTTCCCTCTGCTCTCAAAGTGGAGTGTTGCTGAAGAAGGGAGAAATCTTGTGAATAAGAGAGAGACAGTATGCTTGTGAGTTCTAAATTAATATTTGGAGCCTTGCTTTCTCCTTCATGCCCCCTTGCATGGATTTGTTTGTTGAGTAAAGGCAAGAAACCTATCCCTTCTCTCCTCCCTCTGGTGTCCTACATGGTGGGGGAAACAGGAGGTTGGTGGGAGGCAGCTGGGCAAACCAGAAGGCAATTTCCTCAGGCACTGGGCATGGGTCTGTATGAAACCTAACCATGCCTACTAATTCCTGAACTATTCCTTTGACTTCACCAGGATTTAGCTTGAGTCCCAGGTGAAAAGGATGTTTCAAGGGTGACAGCTGTGCTGAACAGCTTTCTCATTCAAATCTCACAGGTAAAGCCCCTTAACAATACTGGGAATGTGTTTGGGTACATGTTTACGTGGCCTAGGACAGACACGTTGTACACTGCAATGGTTGGCAGCTCAGGAGCTTTTGAAGAACATGCTTTGCATGGAAGTCATTATGTTTCCTTATATTACATTTAAGGAAACATAATGACTTCCATGAAAATTCCTCTTTCCCTAACTCTTTCATGATTTATAAAGCAGGTATATGCTTGTGGGGGTTTATGGGTAGGTCTTTGGTATTGTGAGAAAACATCTGTTGATCATGTAACTCTGCAGGGTAGTAGGCAACCATGAGACAACATGTCTAATGGAATTAAATTTTGACTCTTTCTCTCTTATATAGAGTCATCATTAGATGTGCATGATGAGAAATTGCACTGCTGGACAGCTCTCATGAAAATTCAGATGGCTGGCAGGTGATTCACAGATAGCTGTAAGCACAAGTGATTTGAAAACAGCAGGTGAACTTCCCTTACAGCAGTTTGCCAAAGAAATTTGTTGAGAATAAATTCCTATTAGAGTTGTTTAAAGATTCTGAGAATTTATCTGGGATTTTCCTGATGTTGTTTTAAATCATGATTAATAAGATCTCAGTTTTAAAAAGCATAAAAAATTTCTCATACAATCTAAGCAAGGCACTCCTTAGTAAACAAAAATCAGAGGAAATATGTATCCTTTCTCAAAATGCTGACAATTCCCACTTTGGACAGAATCCAAGTGAATATAGTAGCAATGCAACTTATTTTAGCTTTGTTGCCAGGGGAAAAATATTGGTTTGAAATCAGATTATTTTTTTGTACTGAGACAAAAAAGTCATAGTTTTTGAACAAATACTTGTTAGTGACTGATAAACCTCAACTGAGCTCTCCAAGTTGCATTTCTCCCTGTGATAGATGCAGAGACCTACCTATAATGGGTTTTTTTAATCCCAATATAGTATCAGCTACATCTGGTTTGTGATGCTAATGCAGACCTGTCTTTGAGCCAACACCTAAGTATAGTTAAATGGTGAAGGGTCAGAGCAGCACCTTCTACATAGAGGATGTCCTAGTTAAGTTTTGTTGCAATTGGGAAAAGGAAAGTCTGCCTGTCTGATGCAAATCACAGGAAAATTGCAAAGAACTAGCCCAAAGCAAATCAAAATTATGGATGAATTGCTGAAGAAATAGGATTAAAATAAATGACAATAGAATCTTATGTTAAATGAAAGTATCAATGGATTATTAATCCTTTTTATAATGAAAACACCAGCACAAATCAAAGCATTTAACTAAATAATTCAGTTAATGGATTAGTTATATCTGTCACTGATGTCAAATATGTGAACATATTACCTGTTTTGCATTTAATAGATTGTGGCTCTTTTTTCGAAGTAAAAAAGGAGTGCTTACTGCCTTCAAGATCTTCATTATGATGCAAGTGCAGCAATGTGTACATTTTAATGACTTACACAGCAGAAAAACTGTCAGACTTCACAACAACAAAACATATCTCCACAATGATGAGAGAATTTGGTCTGCAGTTTCAGATGACATTTTAAGCTCTGGCTGAAGGAACATAAAGTTTGAATGACAAATCAAAGAAAGCAATGTTTAAAGCAAAGAGGAAATTGTAGGTAACAGACTATAGAGAAAACCTTGTTCAAATGAAACAAAACACATGATTGAAGAGGGCAGATAAAGGAAGATTACAACAGAAGAGAGGAATGGGTCAAATACAATGGGTTATGGGAGACCTTGAGGAAAGAGATCAGAGCGGGCATTAAAAAGTAGATTGTCAACATCATATGGGGTACTCTCAAATGAGAGAACTACAAGAGGATAAGCAGCTTTTGATGTGGAGGTACCAGCAGATGTTCTTTCAGAAAGACAATGATTACACAGTGTGCAAAGAGAGATGGAAAAGAGGCCCCACAGAGTGCTGAAGAGTGTCACCAGTGACTTTTTGCATATAGCACTAGAAATACTCAGTGCAAGCATCATAATGTCTTCCTATTAGAAATGAAAGGTGTGAGGAATAGCTTCTTTTTTTTTTTTTGCTCTCTGTTTCTTCTTGCCACTTTATAGGATATTAAAAGAAAGAGAGTTAAGTCAGTTCATACCACAAAAGCTGAAAAAAGCACTTAAAAATGCCTGAAAGTAACACAAAGGACTGACAAAACCCAGCTCAAAATGCAGAAGAACTTGTTAGAATTGTAATATGGGTCACTTTGAAAAAGATGCAGCTGTGTTGTGTGAGCAAAATAAGTTTCCCAGGAAGGACAGTTGGCAGCTTCACAGCTTCATTGAGGACATTTTCAAAGCAGGTAAAAGGAATGTAGCTTTGTGTTGCACTCATAGAAGTACAGAATAGTTCGGGTAGGAAGGGACCTTTTAAAGGTCATCTCATCCCCCCTCCCTGCCATGAGCAGAGAAATCTTCAGCTGGATCACATTGCTCAGAGCACCACCCAACCTCCCTCAGTACTTCCAGAGATGGGGCATCTACAGCCCTTGGTGTAAAACCCATGCCAGAGTTTTACCACCCTTCTTCTCTGTATTTCAGATCAACCCTCTGTTATTCCCAACTGTTGCCCTTTTCTGTTGTACCAGGCTGTGCTAAAATGTCTGTCCCTGACTGAGTTCAGAAAGCTGCAATAAGATCTCCCTGGAGCCTTCTCTTCTCCAGGCTGAGCAAACCCAACTTTGTCTCCATAGGAGAGGTGCTCCATCCTTCTGATTCCCTTATGGCCTTCTCTGGAGCCATTCACAAATGTCTGCATTCTTTTCTTCGTGGTGGCAACCCCAGAACTGGATGCAGTACTGCAGGGGTGGTCTTGATTGCAATTGTAAGGTGTATTATAAAAGGCTTTTTGTCAATATCTCTTAGTAGAGAGCAGGAAATAACTTCTCTGTCTCCAGCATTTACAATTCAGTTTAGCCAGATAAGTTCTTTGTGTTCTACAACATGATTATGGGGTGCTGTTGCAAGGGGAGAAAGGATAGAACAGAATCAATGACTGAACTTGAAAAATATCAAGTATTTATTTCAAAGGCAGATACCATCTGGCATCTGGATGTTCAGAGTACCACTTAGAATATAGTGGGTTTGATTACATTTTCAAACCCTTATGAGAGTAGTAAGCCATGAAGAAAAGAAAAATCTCTTGGTGAAAAAGTTAGTTTGCATGCCTTAATTTTTTAATTGGCATTTATATAAGTAATATGAGTAACATACAAGTATATATAATGAATATATGAGTGTATATATATGTGTGTATATCTATAGAAGTAGTACGGGAAAGGGAGACGTTTTCTTTGTATTTATAATTAATATTAATTAGACTTGAGACATTCTACACTCTAGACTCTGCAAGGGAACCTTTAATGCAGGGATCTTAATTGTGAGAATGGTTGTGAAATGGCTTTCAGTCAAGAAAGGACTACTCCAGCATCTCATGGGAAAATTGCCTTCATCTTGCCTAGTAGATGACATCTGGCTGATATCTATAAATTGTGATTTAATTCTGTCTTTACTTGCTCTAAAGAAGCTGATCAAGAGAAGTGTTTTCAGCACTGTTCTGCCAGTGCACTGAGCTGAGCCATCACAAGGCCAGGATGTGCTGGTGGAGGGCAGCACATTTCATTATTGATCATTACATCTCTCTCAGCACCGAATGCCTTCCAGTAATGCATCTGATAGCCTGATGGTGTGCCACAGGGGGTTCATGCTTTCTCTTCCATCTTTGCAAGGTGAGAACAGCATTTTGGGGTTTTTTTGGTCATAGGTATCCAACTGTCTTGAAATATTTTACAGATGTGGTAATAGTAATCATCCTTTATGGGGTTATGGAGGTCCCTAGTCTCAAATTTCAAAGCTCTTATGACAGCCTCCTCTTATGACAAATAAATAATTTCTGATAAGTTTTAGTTTGTTTTATTTTGGTTTGTAGAGGTTCTTAGGATCATGAAGGAACATGATCTATGAGGCTCTTGAATTGCTGGATCACATCAGAAATTAAAAGACTTGAAGTCTATCCAGTTATATATAACCAGTGTTACATTTTAACATTGTTTTCTGGAATAGTTTATAATTTTAATGAAGTCCTAAGCAATTTTCTCAGTAAATCTGAAGTGTAGGAATCATAGTGAGAAAATAGTGCTTCTATTCTTCTATGTCATCCTGTCTTTTCCTGAAAGAGATGAAACCCTCAGACAGAAACTTTTCTCTTACCAATATCTTCTGTTTCTCTAGAAGAGGCATGGATTAGTCAATTTTCAAGGTGAAAGAAAAGAAGCAAAATTAAGTTACAAAAGGTTGTATAGGAAGTCTGGTAGAGTGCTGGGAACAGGACTCTGAGTTATATGACACATGTTTAAGCCAGTCAATGACACTGCCTTGTGGAAATTGCTTAAAATCTCTTTACTTAGCTAGACCAACTGTAAAATCTAGCTAATAAAGCTTAACCACCCTTGTAAAGTGCTTTGAGGCCTACATATGGAAAAGCACTGTGTGACTATAAGCCAAGACAGACTGGGTATTTTCCTTCCCTTCATGAGTAAATAGGAACAAAGATCTGAGTTATTTAGTTGGGAAACCCTGTGCATCAGGGAGTAGTTACTGTCTATGAAGCTGGAAGATGTGAGTTTCCATCTTGAGTCTGATGCTTTCAAACATTTTGTGCTGGGAGGAAAGCTGTCCTGACTGCATATGCAGATATTTTAAGTGATTAAGTTGTACATATTTTTAGTTATGAGTGAACAAACTAGCAGCTCTACAACTATGAATTAGTTGGACCAGCATTATCTATTCTTTCTAGAATTTAATACCACTATTATACATTGCCAAAGTTGTCCCTGTTGGTACACAAGAGAAATTGAAGTAAAGGCAGCTTTTAAGGCTGTAAAGCTTTGCTTCCTCAGAAAGCATTGTTGAAAAGAAGTGAGTGCTGCTACCTACCAGAAAGATTATTCCTTTGCATGTCACACCATGCATATCTGAGCACTTAAAACAAGGTAATAAATAAGTAGTATCTCCAGAAATTGTACACTGTGCACACAGTTATTCCTGTTAAAAAGAAATTATTACATATTCATCACACACAGGAAAATTACCTCAAAGAATACTCTTTACTTTGGGTCTGGTGTAATGTAATACACTGTGGTAAATGTAGTTATACAGACTGGAAAGATAAGGAAAAAAATCCCTAATCCAGATACAGCAAATTTAGATAATCATCAGGTAAACTCTTATCTCAAATTCAACAGTACATTTCTTCTGTGTTAATGAAAATATTTCATTTCCTCTCCTCATATCTGTTTATACACATCCAATTACTCCATTGCAACAAGCACACCTTATCCACAGGCTTCAGAAGATCACCTTTAGCTCTCAGCATGTTGCTTAAAGAAAGCAGTGAATGGTAGTATGTTAATAAGAGAAAAAATGTGTTATGACATGTATTTCTTTTTTTAAAATGTGCGAGAAAATTATACACAGTACCAGTGGAAATAAAGGATATAGGGCTGGCAAGCTTAGAAGAATTGTGAAGATCTGACACTTGTAGCACATATAATAGCAGAAAACAGAAACTTTCTGGGATTTTTTCATTTCAATTTGTGAATGTTAGTCACAGATTTTTGCCTCCTTATTTTTACTCTATTTGGGTTACTTAAAAGAAAAGCTTGTAAGGAAAATGCAGGAACTAAAAGCCTAAGAGAATAATACTTTTTGCCTATTTAGCAATAGAAAAAAACAGTATATAATATGCATATCTGCTTATGCAGATACTCATACCCTGATACTGTTGAAAATCTTGATCTACCTCTAAATTAAATATCAGCTAAATACTAATCATACCAGTGAATTCAATACCTTTTCTGTTACCACATTGGAACACCATAACATTTTATAACTGGGCTAAGCTTTAAGTAGTGTGTGACATTGAGAATATTTTCTAAATGAGTATCACTTCTCATTTGAGACAATGATGTAGACCTGGACTCTGCACCCAAGGTCAAGTGGTGTGAATTTTATATTCTTTAAGAAGTTTCACAGACTTAGAACTGATTAATTTTCTGCCTACCTCCCCAGTTTTAACAATCTGATACTCATGTGACTGGCACAGTGTAAACTGTGTTCTCTACTAAAAAGCTGGTGTACCTTTAATCACCCTGTCATTTGGAAGTTATGCTGTGCCTGCAGATGGTCCTAAAAGAAACTGAATGCTGAATGTAATTGTGTAAAAAAATCTCTGCTTCTGTTTCCTTAATCTTTCCTCTCCAGTTATGAAATATAATCCTATTTGAATTTCCCTTTCCAGTTTTAAAGATCTCTTACCATGTATGGTCAGTATTTTATCAATTAACAGTTTATCATTATTATATGACATTTGATTTTTTTATTTTAATAAAAGGTAAAACTAGACATAGCACTGCAAACAGTAATGGAAGCTATTATTCTAATTGTTGCTGAAGCTGTGTCACCATTTACCACTTTCTTCTTTTTTAAGAGTAAAACCACATGAAAGTTATTGTTCTGCTTTGTGGAACACTGATAGGAGAAAAAGATTGTGCTTGGCAGATATTCTGTGCTATCCATTACTTTATGTCACAATTTTAAGTCACTGAATAAGGTGATTGTAGCTACTACTGCCCTCTTTAAAGATAAACCCTTTCACAATAATTTTGCTGTAATACAGTATTGTCAGGAAATGCAATATGCTTTACCTTCATGAGAAAACCTCTCTAATTGGAATTGCTGGACCTTGACTGACTTGTCACAGCTATATTCAGGGTGAAGGTGAAATCTTTAAGAAGTCTGATTTGGAAAATTAGACCATGGCTTCTCTGAAAGAGGACACATTCCTATGCAAGAACTTTCTGCCTGAATATTTTTTTTTCTTTTTTTTCTTTTTTTTTTTTTTTCTCCTCTACTATGTGAGGAGAACAATGGGCAGGGAGCAGGGGGGGAAAATGGCATTTGAACAGACTGACATATTACAGCTTAGCATTTAAAAATACAGAAAAGGTAAATGACTACTTTTGTGCTGGAATAGTTAATAAATATCTCAAACTTGGGGAACAGGTGGGGGAATTGCAGCTAAAGCCATTGAGCTTAATGATAATTAGTCATGCATTCTGATTGTTCAGATATTGGATGAGAGACCTGCAAGGCAAGTGCTTTTCCTAAGCTCCTAAAGTCAGGATAATAAATAGAAACAAATCATCTTCTAGTGATTAGCAGACATGTATATAAAGAATTCATAACAGAAAAACATGACAGTTGCATTGCAGTGTAGCTAAACCATGGCTGAGACACCTTTCTCTCGATTTCATAGTACTGCTGTTACCATTATTTAGGAATGGAAGCTGTGGTATGTAGGAGGTCTCTGAAGTTAGAAGAAAATTCCTTGAAATTAGTAGGTAAATTACTTTATATGTGGGTATTGCCAGAAAAAATAGTTGACTTGCAATGATCTGGAGATTATTCTCCTATGATTATTGTCTGGAATAACTTCCATCAAAAGCCTTTAAAGCATTGATCAGCCAAATTTCTATGTTGGGCTCAGGATCCTAATTTACATATTTAATTCCTGGCAGATTTCTCTCTCTAATTTGTGCATATGCACCTCTAAGAGTTTTAATATATTTTATCATTATAATGTAAAACAACCAGATCATTACTTTTTAAGGATGTCTTTCCTTGATTTCTAGGAGCCTTATGTGACTGGTTAGTGCAAAGCTAAATAAAACACTTGCCCTGATATAATGTTTGCATTACATCATATTCAGAAATTTGGTCTCAGAAGACCAGCTTTCAATGACAGAAGAATAATGTTACCTCAGACCCAACAATTGCTAAGGTTAAAGGTTTTTGCTACTTCTCCTAAGGCTAAAAAAATTTTTCTCCTGCTTTTGGCACAAACCTAACTGACAATATAAAGGTAAGATTATTAAGAGAAACATTATAATGGTGTAATCTAATCTCCTAATTCATGTTGTCTCCCACACCACCTGTGGTGAGTGAAAGCACAGAAACAGCTTAACATAAAGAAAACAATGCCAGCAGGGATTAGTCCCCAATGACTGGAGATGCCAGGGGAGGGATGCCCACACACACTGTGCCAGCAGACACTCTGTGGGCAGGCCCAGGGGCTTCCCCCGATGTTGAAGCACTGGCTGCTGCTCTGCTCCACTCCTGTGGAGTGTCAGTCATGGCTTCCCATCCTCCTCCTCCAGCTGAGGTGTCCACATCTCTGGGGCCTCAGAGACCTCGACCCAAGTGTGATGGGTCCAGCCATGTTCAGCTGTCCTGGTGGCTGTTTCTGTGGTCAGGGATACGTGGAAAGGTCCACGCCACTTCACCACCAGTGGTGCTTCCTTCCACTCCTTAACTGGGACCCAATCTCCTGGCTGGATGCTGTGAACAGCAAAGTCCCAAGGCAGGGGTTGTGGCAGCTGAGCTTCCTGTCAAAGAGACTTCACAAGACATTATCTGTGCCACATATTGTTTTAAATATATACCACTTATTTCCATCCTTCCACTGGGTTGAGTATTGCAAGGGTAAGGAATTCCAAACATCAATTCAAAGGGAGATAATTTAATATCTTCCCTGGGTCTGGCCCTTATTTTTGCTAAAGCCAGTGGCAAGAGCCACACCCATGGCATCTTAGTTTCTATCACCAGCTTCAGAAGGTGTTTCTTTATTTTTCCATTCACCTTTTCAACTTGGCCTGAGCTCTGGGGGTGCCAGGGGGTATGGAGGTTCCATTGTATTCCTAAAGCAGCCATAACCCCTTGAAGAATTTTTTTTTTTCCTGTAAAATGAGTTCCCTTATCTGAGTCTGTTGCTTCCACAATCCCATATCTTGGAACTATTTGTTCCAAAAATTCTTTAATAACTGAACTTGTAGTTGCTGAAACAGCTGGAAATGCTCGTGGCCAATTTGTTAGCTGACATACTATTACCAGAAGATATTTAAACCTACCCACTCGAGACATTTTGGTAAAATCCACTTGGCATCTCCGGGATGTACAGCCCAAGGCTCCTTCCTCTGGCAATTTTCTTGGTAACCTTGTTATTTGTTTTAGCACAAATCAAACAACCCTCAATAGCTCGCTTTGCCAGAGTAAGAAGACCCACCGGAGCAACATTTTGCGGAAGGCTTCTGCTGGTCCTCGGGAGCCCCTTCATGGAGTTGTTTTAATAACTGTAAGGCCAGAACTTTTGGTATCCACTGTTTACCATCCCTTGTAAACCAATTATCTACTTTTTCCTCTGCCCCACTCTTTTAATTTTTTCAAGCTCCTCTGGTGGAGAAAGACAGTTTCTGTGGTAGTGGTGCAGTTACTGGGAGCAAGGGGAGGATCTCCGAGATCTCTGGCAACAGTGCAGCTTTCCGAGCCTCCTCATCAGCCAGTGGGTTCCCCATTTCCTGTGCGCACCCTGCTTGGCGTCCCCTGACGTGTATAATTGCCACCCTCTTTGGTCAATTCACCACCTCCAATAGGAGAGAGATTAAGCTCTCATGAGCTAACGGTTTTCCCCTGCACGTTAATAATCCTCTTTCTTCCCATGGCTTCCCAAATGCATGTACCACCCCATACGCATATTTAGAACCAGTACAAACATTCACTCTCCTGTCCCGGGATAATTCACAGGCTCTCACAAGCGCACACAGCTCCGCTGTCTGAGCTGACCATGTGGGCGGTAACCTCCCCCCTTCCTTTAATTCCTGTCCATTAACGATAGCGTATCCTGTAAATCGGTTCCCTTCTATCACCCTTGAAGACCCATCAATTAACACATTCTCTCCCTCAGGCCAGGGACTGTCTCACAAATCTTCCCTAGCCCGGCTCTGGAGATCTCTCACCTGAATGCAGCCATGGGTTTCTTCCCGGCCCCCTCTCCAGGGCTGTTCAGACAGGAGGCTGGGTTAGACCCTTCCCCACTTTTCAATTCCAAGTCCTCCTGTTCCATTAAGCAAGATTCATACTGTAATAACCCAGCACTGCTCATCCACTTACAGGCTCTTTCAGTTAACAAAGCTTTAACCTGGTGTGAAACTTTAACAAACCCTCCCCTTGTCAGCTTTGGAGCCTCTGTTACCATCAGAGCTGTGGCTGCACAGTTCTGCAGGCACTGGGACCAGCCTCTGGCCACGGGGTCTGACAGCTTGGAAAAATAAGCAACAGGACGCCGTGTTCCCCCGTGCTCTTCCACCAAAATTCCTTTAGCATGGCTCTGTTTAACGTACACATATAGCTCAAATTGTTTTTCTGAGTCTGGAAGAGCTAAGACTGGGGCATTAACCAATTTGTCTTTTAATTGTACAAAGCTTTGCTCTCCTTCTGGTGTTCATACTGCAACATTAGGACTGTCTTGGGTTAAGAAGTCATATAAAGGCCTGGCCAAAACAGAAAAATCCTCAAACCACGCTCTGCAGTTCCCCACCGACCTTGAAGAACTGTTGTAGCTCCTTTTTTTTAGGATCTATATCTAATTTTCCTTATTTCCCTTGGACTGCCCACACTTCTGGGTTTATTTCAGCATAGGCCTTCTCAGACATTTTACACAAAGTTACCACAGTGTTAGTATTGTGAAAATGATACAGAGGCTACTTTACATTCCCTCTTTAGCTATCAAATCCTTTCCCAGTAAATTATAATCACAATTAGGAACAAACAGTAGTTCATGCATTTCAAACCTATCCCCCACATCTGCTAACAGCAGTTGAATCAAATGCAGCCATCTTTTCTTACCTCTTGAAGTATCAAGGATCTTTTTGACAATTTCCCCCCCTTAGGGATAAAATTTAAGGTGGATCGAGAGGCCCATCTACCTGGAAACACACCTGTCCATCCGGACCTACCTTAAAAGTTAGCAAGAGCTCCAGTGTGGTGGGTCCCTGGTATAAGGGGAGCCCCAACAACCCCTATTCATGATCCTCTGCACTTCCTGCTCCTGAAGGTCCGGCTGTTCCTGTGCTCATTCTCACTTGCAGTGTCCCTCTGCCCTGCAGACACCCACTGATTCCTTCCCAGCCCCTTTTTGGGTCGGCTCTCCCCTGCTGAGGAGGGAATGCCTCTGCCACTTCCTTGTGGGCGACCCTGTCCCTTCAGTTTATCCCTCTGGGGTTGTAAAACTCCACCATCATCTTTGCTTTTGCCTTTTCTTCATCCCTTCTTACATACACTTGCTGTATCTTTCTAACCAGTTCATCCAGGGACTTATCCTGCCTTTTCTACAGTCCCCCTGCTACTGCCTCTGGGTCCCTGTTCTCCCACAGCTCAAAAATCATCGGTTTCTCCAGGGAACCAACAAAAGTCCTTAAAAGAAAATTTTAATCCTTCCATGTACAATCTGCATTCCCCGGATATTCTTTCTTCCTCCTCTCTGTGCTCACTCTCCTCACCTCACACGTTCCAGAGCCGGTCTCTGTCCTGCCGCAGTGTCCAAATGGCTCTGCAGCTCCCAGCAGGCACGGCTGGCAGCACCACGGGTGACTGGGGCATCCTGCAGCCTCATGGGGCCAACGCTCTCTGCTGCCCCTGCCTGGGGGTGGTACAGTCAGGCACTGCCCGGTGCTGGGCTGGAGCTGCCCCATGGCCCCATCTCCTACTCCCACAGCTCCCACCCAGTCCGGCTGCTCCTTGCCTCAACCATATTAACCCTATTTGTCTGTCTTCTCTTGTTGAGACCGCTTCTCCACTCCCCTTATTGCCTCTCTTCCGGGCATGGATTGTTGAGAACCCTTCTTCACTCCCTTTACTGCCCCTTCTGGGCATCTATGTCCCTAATTACCTCTGGAAGAATGTGAAAACTAACCCCACATTCTTCCAGGGGATTCTGCAGAGATACTTTGGGATCATCATTATCATATTTGCCGGGACCCCTTCCTGGCTTTGCCTTTGCTCCCCTCCATGGGTGCCCTGTTTTACCTGTGCTCCCCTCCATGGGTGCCCTCCCAGGTTTACCTGTGCTCCCCTCCATGGGTGCCCTCTCAGGTTTACCTGTGCTCCCCTCCATGGGTGCCCTCCCAGGTTTACCTGTGCTCCCCTCCATGGGTGCCCTCTCAGGTTTGCTCCCCGAAGATCCCCTTGTACTCACCGGTGACATTTTCAGTGGTCCTTCCCTGTGGACTCTTCACGGACCCCCTGGTCCGCCACTCGTCTGTCTCCCGGACACTCTCGGGACCCCAATCGATTGCCCGGTGCCGGTCGCCACCAAGGGGAGTTGATCACCCAAACTGGGTGAGGCACCTTCGGCTCTGCTCGCTGCCCACCGGCCCTGGATGGTGGAAATATCCCGGACGAGAGCCCCCAAATTGCCAGGAAAATCAATCCACAAACACCAGGGGTTTATGTCCAAAAAGGATACACAGGAGTCCTGTTACTTTATTCAAATAAAGAGAGAGGCCATGGGGCATTTCCCCTGGGATCGCTCAGATTTTTGGAGGGCACAGTCTCCTTTTTATCTTAATTTCCCAGCTGCATTTCCTCCTTTATTTCCCCATTGGCTGAGGTACTCGAGAGGTACAGACTTCCTGGAACACCGAATATCTAAGGTTCCCTTCTAATGTATGACCTCCCTTTATTTTTAGTTCTTTTTGAATATTATGGTTTTTCCGTTGTTTTTTTTTCATCTCTCAATATCCAATTTCATTTATCAGCAGACCTGAAGTTCGTTTCTAGAGACAAATTTCTTTCCATTCATCAGTCAGTGGAACCTTTCTTATTGTTTGTTTTTATTTCTCAGTGCTGATTTCATCAACTAGCCAGGCCCAGAGCTTGTTTGTAAGGATAAGTCTCTCATTCCTTTCACTTGCATGTAACAGAGAGCACTAGAAAGGGAGCATTGACTTGTAGTGAGTGGCTAGAAGAGGTCTGGCTCAAAAAAGTTTACTTATCCTACCAAATTATTTTTGAGTTCAAGAGTAGTGGTAAATGAGGGAAAAAAAAATAAATTATTGAAACTCAAACCATAATACAAGTGTCGTTGCTCGTTAAAAGTGTAACTAAAATCTTTGATGCACTATCCAACTCTTATGTTCTTAAGCAGAGGTTTTTTATGATGGAGCTGAAGGAAATGGAAAAACATAAAATCAAAAATAAATTACTAGATATTAAATAGTTTATATTGCCAAATCAGCAACACACACAGCTAATGGGAAATATTTTTTGCAGACAGATGGGATAGTCAGATCCCAGGAGCATAAATATGAAGTATCTGTTAAGATTCTTTTTTATACATTTGCATATAAATATAAACATCATTAGTAGGGGCTAATTGCTCTGTAGGAACTACAATATGAGCATTAGAATCTTCAGGATTGCTGTTTTTTGTTGGTTTTTGAGGGGGGTTAAGTATCTCCATTACCCCTCATGTTCGGTACTGCATGGCTGCAACAGATAATTACGACCATTAAGAATCTCAATCACAAAATCAAAACCATTTGGACTGGCTTCCAGGGCTGCCCAGCACAGTAAGTAACCATTGTTTTGTTCATGAATATTCATAAGGGTACTTTGATTTGACTTCGCAGTAGGGGGCTTGTAAAAATCTCATCCACAGATTAGCTCCTACTGAAGATTCAACATCTAAGGTAACAAGATATCATACATGATGAAAGGCTTTGTAAAAAGAGATGTATAATGCTGAGATTTAGCTATTGTTGCTCCTCATAAGAAAAACAGTAAAAAAGATTTCGACTATTTAGGTTTTTCAGTTGTTCTAGTGACAGAAAAGGTCAAGGATCTATGCTGTGAAAGACTTGGTTAACGTGGCAGGTTACTGGGCAAAGAGCAGTTGAGTCATCAGTGATGAATGCTGTGGACTTGAATATAGGATTTGGGAGTCTGTAGGGTGCATGACAAAGACAGTGGTATTAACACAGTGGTGTCAGTCAAAAAACCTACAGGTGTTTCAAATATTGCTGTGTTATTTCACACTTGAGAACTTGAATGGTGTTTGATACAATCAAGTTCACACAAGCCCTTGCTGACATTTAAAAAACCCAACCAACCAAATGAAACCCCATATTTATGACATTCAGCTAATGTTTGTTGCTGTGGAACAGAAGTGTTAAAGTATGTATTAGAAATAATACAAAAAAGTCCTTCTAGAAATCTTCCCAATTTAAAAAACATACAAACCCTATATTATCTAAAAATGAAGTGCTAATTGCTGAAGTACCACTTCTATATAACATAACATTTAACAAGCTTTTACCTTCCCATGACCTACCCAATGTGGGATTTGGGAGCCACTGATTATTGGCTGGAGTGGACTGTTAGGCAGTCATGACTGCTTTGGCTGGTTTTTGTTTCTTCATCTGTACATTTTCCAACTCCTCGGTCTTTCTCTGCTTCTCCATTTTTCTGTTCACTATTCTTGGCAGTTTTTTTCTTGTCAAATGCTGAACACTTTCTAATATCGCTTTAGAAAATATCCCTGGGGTTGAAGAATTTCATGCAGATCCTATTTGTCTGGCCAGTGCCTCATGGTAAATTCTTCCCCCATCTTCTAGTGCTGCTTGACACAGAGGCCTCTAACCTTATGAAACTGGAACTTCATGGTTCAAATATGTGTCAAGTCAGGCAAAGACCTTCCAGCAGTCAAACAACAAGGATGAAAGCTTTGGACTGCCTGCATGAGGAGGCAGATGCACACAATGCACATAAAGCCCAGACAGGGAGACCGGCCCAATAAGGCTGTATTGCCGTGTGAACTAAATAAAAATTGGTTGATGCAATGAGCTGTTCATGTTAAAGGACATCATTCTCACAGCAATACTGGAAGACCCCCTTGAAAATTTCTATCGGAAATCAGCAGTTGTAACTATAGATGTTATTCAAATGTGCAGCAGCTTCTGTGACTATCATAGCAGGTAACACCTAAAATGGAGTAAAACAGGTAACACTTAAAATGGATTAAAACATGTTTGTGTAAGTGTTGCTAAGGTGTACATCTCTGCAGTAGCAGGGGCTGAATTGCTGATTGAGAAGAGTACTCCTGGTCTTTAAGGACTGTGAGACTAATTCCTGTGAAAGTATAAAGCTTCTGTCTTCTCTAGCATAGTATGAGGGGGGAAGTCCTTCAGTCCCATCCACTGCAGTAATTGGCATAAGACACTCCTGCTCTCCTGACAGTCTGAAGTTCAAAGAAACTTCAGCGTTAATTGGATGTGCTTCATCCATTCATGAGTTTGAGTACATGCCAGATGAACTATATCACATGCAACTCTGTGTGTAGGGAATGACAGCCCCTGCTCTCGTGGAGCGGCACCAAATAATATGAATATGAATAAACTGGAAAATCTGTTTCAGAGTTCTGGTATGCCATGATTGAAACCAAACAGTAGTAATAGGAAAGTGTGGGGGTTTTTTATTCAGAACTTTTAATCACTCTGTGTCCAAAATTATTCTTTTTGTAAGGATTTAGCTAATGGGTCCTTCATATAGCAAACTCAGCAGACTTCCTTTTTGTAAGCCTGTGAGAGAAACCAAGTGTTATACACAGTTCTGTTTGAAAGAGGAGCGTCTACTTACAGCTGTTATTAACTACTCCTTTTAGTGAATGTACTAAAATACAGTCTTAAAGGCAATTCAACCCATACTTGACCATCATCCTTATAATTTCCTCCACAGTTGTAATAATAAGAAAATAGTATTCAATCACATGGCAGCTGTGTGTGCAAAAATATGGAAAAAAGCATGGAAGAAATCACACTATAATGAGGTTAGAGCACTATCAATAGCCATAGGTTTAAAAAGTATATCTTTAATACATTAATTATATCCTGTAAAAACATTTCAAAACAACCTGCTACTTCAGCATCCTCTCATCACAGAACAGGAAACAATCAGCAGCCTGGTGTTTATCCGGTCTTGGTTTGCAAAGTTCCCTTGTGCTGCTGTGACTTTTGTCCCCAGCCAGCTCTGGGGGGGTTTAACTAAAACCAAGGCAGGGCAGTCAAGAAGCAAATTGTAAATGTCAGCTCAGGCTATTTATGTGCGAGTTAGGGACGAAAATGCGTTTAACTGTACACGTTAGAAATTCTCCTTTTGTCACTCAGAAATGTACTCAACACTTGATGCCGGTTTTCTGAAGATTGTTTAACATAAAAATCATATGTAATAGAACAACTAGTTACATTCTTTACACTTGGTATTCTGTAATCTGGTTGCAGACGTTAATGTCAAAACAAGTTAGACTTCTATATTAAAACAAGAAATACAGTACATATTGCTATGGATATGTATAAACACTATTCTCTATTTAAAACTACTGATTTAATATAACGTAGTAAATTGCCTTTTTTTTTTTTTTCCTGTTGCATCAGCACTATATTCCTGAAAAAATTTGTTCCAATAATGCAGATTTTATGCAAAAATACTCCATTGAAAAATTCTGGCTTCTTCTCAGCGTTATTTCATACTCAGTGCCATCTAGTATCATCAGTTTGTCATGTGCAAATGCAGGGACAGAGCACATAGCATCGTGTACCTCTTCAAGTCACAGCAAATTGATTAAATTTTTGCCCTACCATAACTCTGAGTGGATTAGGGAAAGTGGATTAGGTGGTCACAAATGACTTTTTTTTTAAGTGTTCGCACATTGCACTGCAGATGTGCAGACGTCAAAGCAACTATTTAGTCTGGAAGTAGTTTGCTTCATAAAATGAAATGTGAATGAGAGTTAATAGAAGATATTTTTAGGTTATGGTTGGGAGGGAACAGGGTACTCCAGCCTTTTCCTGATGCCCCCTATTCTCCAGCCTCACCGTGGTCTCCCAGTAGTGCTGTAACTCAGCAGTAAAACCACTGTATCAAGGCTGCTCACTAAAATCTAGACTAGGAGCTTTAATGAAGGCTTAGCTGAAGAATCTCTTCACAGTTCTTTTTTATTACAAAGGTTTTGAAATTGAGTATTTAATTTAGTTGATTTCCTAAAGAAGGCTATTTGTTGGTAATTGTCAGACGTGTATCCTACCACTAAAAATGCACATTATTTTAGCAGTAGACATATATTGAGTTTGGTTTTTTTCTGCCTTTGTTGCAAATCTTGATAATCACATTGAAATATATGGTGAAAGGATTGTGTAATCAGTGGGATTTAGATGCTTGGACTATTCTATTAATTCAATAAGTGGAATTCACCGGAGAATCTCCTGGATGGTCCAGGTCTTGTGATGTGTTCAACATAATTATTTTTGTTTAGCTACTCACCATTACACTTCGACTTTCTTAACATTACTGTAAAAATTCAGATGCTCCCAATTTTCAAGATATGCTCTGCGTGAAAATTCTGTATCTTGGCAACCAGGAAGGGACAATTATTCTTTGGAAAAAGTCATCCTATCTGCCAAGATGAATTTATTATCATAATTGTTGCAAGGATATGTGAGTTTATTCTGCATCTCTTCTTTGACTCTTTACTGTAGCAGATATCCCAATTCATTGATATTGAAATTGGTGAACTGGATTTAATTCAATTCAAAGAAATTAATGTCTGGTGGTATAGAACAGCTCTTTATACCATTCAAGATTTCTCATGCTTAGAGAAAAACAATGATGAATTTGAGCAATCTTGAATCGCAATTGCTCTCTATCAGAATATTTACAGCTTGGCATTTGTATTTTTTTTTCTTTTTTGTTATGGACGTGCAACTACCCCCAGTAAAATGGCAAGATATTTAATGCAAAGAGTTTTTATTGTAGTCGGGGAATTCTATGCAACAAGTATAGGACGGCGATGAATGCTGGAAGGAAACATGAAGTGATATCTGACGGACGTTCAGAGCTGTTTATTCCCCCAGCCCACACGGCTGCAGCTCCCAGGCAGACTCCTCAGCCACGGCACCCCGAGCCCTTCCCGGGCACACAAACCAACCAATCAGGAGCAGGGATGGGGCACACGTGACCTGGGAGCAGGGGCAGGGGCAACCCGTGCATGCAGGGCCCCCCTTCCCCTCAGGGGTGAGGTGTGGGAACAAACCTTACTTACAGTGCACAGCTGCTATTGCCAGAAAACACTTAAATAGTGGTGTCTTCCCTTTTCCTGTTCTAAGTCTTCAGTCTTACAACTTAAATTATACAAGGAAATATTAGTTCTTTGTATCATTGTTCATTTAAATGCAGGACATGAACTTGAAGCAGAAAAGATAGGGGGATATGTGAAAGTGTATCTGAACTTCTGAATTACATTACAGAGGTTTAAATTCTTCTTTGAAGGATGAAGACAGAAGCAGACTTAGGTCTGTAAGATTAGCCACAGGAAATCATCAGCTAAATTAATAAGTAATTTGAGAATGAATGAATGGAATAGTAGAATTTTAAGAAGAGGCATTTGCTGGTTAGCTTAGGTTTACACTGGTAATAAAACTTCAGGTCATGCCATAATGTGACCTTTTGATGGTGCTGATGTAAATCCAAGATGAATACAGGGGGAACATAGCCCAGAACAAAAGCCCAGGCTGAATGCACTTGGCTCTGGGCCTTCCCACACCAAGCTCTGTGTGTTTTTCTCCTGCTCTGGGTTAGGATATCACTTACCATGGAGAGAGCAATTCCAGTAGGAGAAGAAGGACAGAAAAACTTGATTGTTGTGTTTTACCGTTCCTACCATTTAGGGTATTATTTTTACTCTGTTTAAGCTATCAAAGATACGGTGAATACAGAAGAGTTTTGTCTGACAGAAAATCTGGGTTTTCTCAGCTGAGCTTTTCGCAGTTTTGAGACCATTTAAACCATGACAAAAGTAGGAGGAGAAGCTCCCTCGCAGCGCAGGAGCCTTCCTGGGACAATGGGAGTGCTGCAATGAGGTGTCCCGGAGGGTCACTGGGCCAGGCAGGGCGGTACCTCCGGGCCGGGCCCCTCCCCAGCTCTGCCTTGGCCCGTGGGTAACCCCCAGCCTCAGCTGCACAGGGTGGAAACTGAACTCTGCAAACAATCTCAGCTAAATAAATTGCAAAACATGTTTCATATGCAAATGAATTTCAATCACTTTCCAAATTGAATTCAATCAAATTACTTCTTTCAATATTCCATACCTGTCACTTGCTTTCTGCCTATGTCTCCTACATTCTGTGCTCAGAGCAGGTGACTGTAAACAGGAACAGGATTTAAATACATCACTGAGGCTGGCAGTCAGTGTCAAGATGGCTCCCTACCAATTCCTACTCAAATCTTTAAATTAAAACTTTTTTTGGTAATTATCATAAGTGTTTTCTTTCCGGTAAGATACTTGTATTTGGGAAAAAGAAAAGGCAAAAACTACAAACCCACTAATTTGATGTGAAAAGAAATAAAGTTTTAAAAAACACCAAAGCAAACTGGGAGTTGTCATTTGAGTAAATATTTTCTTCTACTTGTTTAGAGTACTTTACTGAGTTTAAGTTTTAACGGATATTAAAGTAAAAATCCCTAACTCAATAAAAAAAAAAAAACCCAAAACCATTTAGATTGCTGTAGTTTTTACTCCATTCTTAAAATATACATTTGGATTGAACCAGACCCTAAATAGCACCCTGTGCAATTGTTTAATTCACATGATAGGAAAAATAATTTTTTTTTTAAATTTATGAGAGCTTCCTCTTCAAGTGTGATGACTAGCATGAATTGAAAACAATGCTTTATTTATTTCTTTTAGACTTAATAGTAAATCCAAGTGTGAGTTTTTTATACCCCTTATGTAATGAAAATTCCTCATAAAAAGGAAAATTATGTCCAGAATGTGGTGCTCAGGTTCTCAAAATAAGACATACAGAAAAGGGCTCCTTTTGTATCTGTTCAACTCCCTTGAAGGATCAGCTCCTGCTTAGATGTTGGAGCTTTACATGTGTGAAATTCATCTGTCATCAGGATTGATAAAAACACAATTAGGTGTGTCCTTTTAATCAGTTTTTACTCTGGTGCATGAGCACTTATCTAAATCTTCTCTAATATGGCCAGTTTTACCCTAAGGTGGGTGTCCCCATAGCAGTTATGAGGGAGTTTGATGTAATGAGCAACACTGACAACGTTTTCAGTAATGACATTTACAAATATTTCCTCAGTTGCTCGAAAGGAAAAGGAATTCCTGCGTGAAAATGCCAAGAAACTCTAAACTGGGATTGTTGCTCTTGGCCATTCCAGCCAGAATTTTCTCTGTTGTTAAATTTTGTTCCATAAATTGAACACAACAAGATAGAAGTGCACGTATATAAATACACATGCTTTTTTTTTTGTATTACTAAAGTCTGGCATGACTGCTGCTACTGGTTATTTCATGGTAGTAGGATATATTAAGACCTGATATTACAACCTTTATAATATACCTACTTCCATTTCTGTGCTTATATTAAAGTTTAGTTCTTTGTCTATGTGTGACTGAAATGAAAGTTCAAACCAGTGACTCACTGTCATGGAATAGGTTACTGGATTATTAATATTTTAACATTTTCCTCTGGCAAATATGAAAGCTATTGTAGTTAAGTGTAGGACTTAGTAGGAATAAACTGCTTCTGGGTACAAGTAAGGTAATCATTGTCTGATTCAATAGCATTATTTTGAGAGTAACATATCAAAGGAGGGAATAATATTTCTTATATTCTAATAAGACCTTTCTATATGAGTCACATTTGATAAAAATCTCTTTGAGAAAAAGATCAAGTTCATCTTAAATAATCATGATTTGCATATTCCTATTATGACAGCTGCATTATTCTGAAAAGTGTGCTGTGCTATTTCTATGGCTTCTGAACACAAAAAAGGTGAATTTCAGACTGTAAAAAAAATCAGAACAAATGTTCTCAGCATGTAATTAGGCCATGCATATCATGAACATTGTTCTTGTGACTGTTTTTATAATTTTTACATAGTTATTTCAGAAAGGTTAAAAATTATGCATGCAGTCTTTATTATATTACACACATAATTTGGAAAAAAGCATTTCTCTGCACTAAAAATAATAAAGAAATAGATTCATTGTGTTGAGAAATTTATTTCTTGAGCCTCAAATAATTTAATTCCTTTTTATTCTATGCAAAAAGTAATTTTCTCCTAGGGGAAAATTATTGCTTAACTACTGTTATGTATTCACTGGCAGTCTTAGCCACTCAGCCAAAGATAGTTCTAAAAAGGAAGTGGAGAAAGCTGATTGAAGTGAAATCCTTAAAATAAATATGAAAAATAGAAGACTTAAGGTTTTATATGTTTCTTTCACAAAGAATCCATAATGTTCCTGACATTAGAAAATCATTTAAAGCAGAACTCCGGTGACTTTATCACTGTCTGGTCATGGTTGTTTAATATACGACCATTTAGATGTTTGTTTCAGTGAGGACCTTTGTTCATGCCCAGGAGGGGCTCACTTAAAAAAAAAAAAAAAAAAAAAAAAAAAAGGCTCTTGGCAGAAATGAGGAAATTAATTTTACATGTTTTTACCCATTATTTATTCTGCTTTTGTTATTGTTGGGCTATGCTGATAACTGGAGCATGGAGAGGGGTGCTGCTGAACTGGCTTTGAGTAGAAACAATTTTCCCAGCTTGTTTGCCATGCCAGGGAAGCAGCAGTACCAGTCATGACAGGCCTATCATATCCACCCACTCCAGCTGATAAATCCTGGTCATGGAGATGGCATTTAAGTAGACCAGTAAAGATGGTACTGGTCAGTCACTGGAATTTTCCAGCTATTTACTGCCAGCCTTTTGTATTTCAGGCAGGACAGTAACATTTTATTGGGTATACTTGCCAGGACCTCTGGATTATTGCTCAAGAACTTCAGCTGAGTCCTGGTGCAGCTCATTGGCTTCTCCCTCATTCTCTCCAGCAGAACATGAGAGATGAGGTTTCTTTCCATCAGTGCAGGATACCTGAGGGTGTTGTGGATTACCAGAGAAAGCATCCCCAAGGATCAGTTTTTAACATGGGGATTCTAATTGGAATCTCCCTGTTAAATACTGATCCTTGGAGATGTTCACTGATGCTTAGGTCTGCTTAATACGGATGGGATTTATACGAGCAGTATCTTTAATACAGAAAATCTATCAGTTCAGGCAAAGAAAACTGAGATATTTGTGTATTAATACATGGAGTGTGTACAGGACAGGAAAGTAACATACTATGCAGATCCATGGTACAAAACAGTTGTATGTATGTAAACCAGTGGAATGATAGTGCTAGAACAGAGCTAACACGGTATGGTTCTCGTAGAATACAGAAAGAAAAGGTGACATGGAAGCATTAATGATTTGCCAGCCTTAATCACTGCCATATTGTGCATGAAAAAGGAGGCAATCTATTTTATGATTAATCTACTTCTTTGAAAGACCCAAGACAGTTGATGGAAGCAAAGAACCCAACTGTTTGGAAACTTGTATGTATAGGTACTGTTATTCTAGGTATTGATTATACTTGAGATGGAAATAAGCTGCACTTAATAAGCCTTTTTTCCCATCCATATATCAAACAAAAACATAATTTTTAAAATTATTATTAGTATACTTGTTCCCAAAGTGAACTCTTATTCTCCAATCCTGTTCAGTGCTGAGGAGGCTGCTTGGATAAACAGGCTTCATCCTGTCATGAAATCATAATATGCATTATGACATTATATTTTGTTGTCATGGAAGCAGTTGCAGTGATATTCCTGATTCTGATGTGAATCTTAACAAGTCTTTTACCAGCCATCAAGTTTCAATCTGAGGGGCAGGTTCTTGCCTGTGTTATGCATTTCCCTTCAGAGAGCCTGTCAGTCATTCATTACCAGGTCACGTATCTGATGGAAACCAGCAATCCCACTAACCTTCACAGCTTTACATGCTTTCTATTCTCATTACCATGTTGGGGTGATGAGAAAAGGCAGCAAAAGGAGCTTCTGCCATTAGAACAGGTGTTACATGGCCAGACATATTTCAGGGAATAATCTTGCTTGTTGAACTACAGAGAAATTGCGGTGAATCCTTGGGTTGGTGAGATTCAGAATAGAGTGGTTTATGCATTCTCGTTATTTATGAAACAGAGGTGTTGCACACATAACAAAAATTGGATTTGCTTTTGTTACAGACATTTCTGAATCTTTGTTCTTCTCTTTCTACTGGTTCTATTGCAGAGCTCTGGCTGCACCTCTGCTATACAGTAGGTGAAAAGACATTCCATTTAACTCCCAGTATTCAGTGTACATCTGTAGTTTTCTCTTGGTTTGCAAGAATAAATCTACCAATAAAGATAGTTCTTGAATATCTCTGCTTTTCCAAATGCTTCTCCTCATCATTCCTCTGCATTTCATGTGGCTGTATAAGTAAAACTGGGAAAGCAGGGTTTGCTGTCCTTTTCTCAAGGCTGTTAGGGCATTCTGTTCAGAAGAATAGCATGGATGCACTCTGTTCACACAGGTTATTAATGTTACTGGGGTGTGTGTGAATTCCAAGCTTTGGCTGTGTCTTATTGACTGCCCCAGCTAACCTCATTCTGTCAATCTGCTGCCAGCACCAACACAGAGCTGTTCTTGGCAGATGGCACAGAGCAGGACTGTGAGAATGTGCTATCCCCCTGCTGACCTTGTGCACTAGTCGGAGTTCTGTTTAAATAATTCGTGGCAAACTAACAGGGATTTCTCTTCCAATTTATTTTATTGTTTAGTCCAGGAAGCTATTGACACATCAAGGTGTTCTAGTCTTTAATGTGCATGCAGAGAAGCCATTAGAATATTGGGACCACACACAGCTTCTGTGGAGCATTAAAAGTTGGTTTAGATGGCTGGATAAAGTCAGTTTTCAAAATCATGCTTAATGGAGTCTGAATTCCCCTGGAACCCTGGAAGTCTGTACCTACCTTCAGACACAATTAGACCAGGGAGGTTGGTAGAGGTTTAGGCCCAGTAAATATAAGTTTAATTACTGAGCTGTGTCATTCATTCATCATTGTGATCTTGGCCAAGATGTGGTTGTATTTTTTGCTGTTTGAGAAGATGAAAGCTAGAGACATTTATTTATGTTTTTGGAGATTTGACTGGCAAAATATTCTGGCAATACAGGATCAATTATTACTGTTTTGCTGGGGTTTTTAGTTTGAGGAAATGTAAACATTTTGCATATTGAAGGAAATGAACAGATAGAAAAGGCAAAGAGGTTCTGATATCACTTTCAGAGGAGAGCAAGTCCCACTGTTATAAAAAAAAATCAGCATAGCACTTAAGCATATGTTGAAGTAATTTTAAAAGCAGTAGGTATTCCACACGTGTCCTGTTTATTTAAATCCTAATTTCACAAATGAATATATGTATAACTCCGTATGAAAACAAAACCCTAGGCCAGGTCTAAACTACTAAAAAGGCAAATAAGTACAGTGAAAATTTTATACTGGCTATTGTGGCAAAGGAGTCACTGAGCACAGTAACAGAACCTTAGAGTTTTAACCATGAGAGCTTGTTTCATCCAAAAGCAGTGATTTATTTCACTTGGTGATACTGTGTGTGCCTTATGGAAGAGGAATAATTCCAGCCAGGAGTGTGTGGGCAGGATGGCATGCTCCCACTGCTGTACTACCAGGTACTCCCACTGTAGTATCTCCACCAGTGTAGTCCCTCTGAAGGCTTCAAAAATTGGGTTCACTGGTGCTTAGGTCTCCTGGTGATCTGTAAAGAAAGAATTTTATCTATCTGTGCAATGATCTTTTCAAAACCCCATGCATTGCTTGTTCTTGACATTCGTATTATGGGGACTGAAGTACAATCTCTTTATTACTGATGAATTTTCTCCCTCTATGACCAGGCATTGAAGCTCTAGCTTTTCTATTAAGCTGCAGGCAACTGAAAATTGGAGATATAATGCAGGATGCAATTTTTGAAACCAAAAAATGTGTTTAGCTCCATCATGTGATAATCCTTAAATATAAAGGGTGCCAATAATTGGAGGGGAGTGTAACCATCACATAAGAAATAACTTGCTGAAAAAAGTTAGTTTTATTCCTGAAAGAATGAATATTGGCACTGTCACCCCTCTTGGCTCCAAAGGCATTCGTCACAATTTCCCTTGCATATTTAGGTTATTAATTAAATTGGTTCTTTTTCTAACATATATTTTGCTTTTCTTTTGGATCTGAAGAATGGGTATTATGAATAAGTGTCTGTTTTTCCAATGAAATCATTTTGTCTAATGAAAGTTCTTATTTATTTCTGCAATTTTTTTCTGCACTCAAACTGTCAGAGCTACAACAATACAGCAACTCCAATTACTTCAGTGCAAGGATGTAGTCAAAACACTTTATTGAATATCTGTCTTAAAGCTAGAAATGTAAACTCCTTTATACTTTTCTGTTGGATCAACCCAGAAATAGTTATATTCATATTACACAAAAAATATATAGTTCTATAGTTAAAGATGCAGAAAGCAACATTACCAAAGGCACTGAATTTTAACTATATATTTTTCTTGTATTAATGGTCAACCTACCACAGTGCTTTAAGTGTTTCATGCTTTCCTGCCATTTGAAATTCAAGCTAAAATCTTAATCTTTAAAGTCTTAAAATAATCCATACAGAACTGAGATGGATTCTCTGTTAGGAATGGCATAAAAACCAAAAATTAGCAGTTTAACACATACATCTTAACTCACATGAAAGCTTAAATACAATTAATTATTTTATGTGAGCTTGCCATTACAGTGGGATATAGAATGTAGCTATATTTCCACAAAGTCATATAAAAACTCACTTGTTGCTCACACTTTTGTCTCATAATATTAAGTAAAAGAATTGGTTGAAAGTACTGTCATGAAGACAAAACAATCACAAAAGTAGCCATCAAGTTAAAGCTTCAAATGATCAACATTCCCAATACAAATGACAACTCATTAAAATGTAATCCTGTTATTTCCAAGGGCAGGTTCTTTTCTTTTTTTTCTTTCCCCCCTCATCATTTTTGACTTCTGCAGGATGAAATAATAATTCTTGTCCTCCACAGACTAAACAGACTTATTAAGAATAAGATTCACTAAGGGAATACAGGTCTCCAGTGTAGAATCTTTAAAAACTTTATGGCTTAATAAGTATTTAACAGAACTGCAACATTTGAACATTTTGAATCCATGTCATCCTTTTGGTATTAAGAGTGGTAGTGATCTAATAGGAGATGTTCAGGGAGTATAAAGGCACTGTATCTACTTGGAAGTAGAAAAGCAGATAAACTGCACCCTTGAGAAGCAATGAAACACATTCTAGAGCAGAATAAATGTGCTTTGGAAAGGAGACAGTGTCTACTTCCCCCTTTCTCATTCTCCCATTTGTCTTCCTACAATGCCTCTTTGTGAAGGATGAGAATAGAAAAGAATTTTTTTAAACTGGTTTCCCCCTTGCAGCATCGAGGTTTTATGGGAAAAATGAAGCACAGAAAGAGATACAGTGACAACAGCCAAAGGCTTTTTTTATTGCATTTAGCACTGTTATATATTTTTTTAAAAAAACTTGAAAGTCTTTGGAGTGAACAGTAAAAGCTGTTATTAAGATAGGTGATCGTCTGTCATCAAAAAGGGTTTGTTTCTTTGCCTGACACCTTCCTCGGGCTCTTCTCAGACATGAAATCCTTTTAGAGAAGTGAAAGAAGTTTGTCACAGCTCCACAGGGTCTTCTCAAAGACCCACAGTCTGAGAGCTTGACTGAATTCTTCCTCTCATGACTTCCTTTTCGATTCCCAAATGTCAGAGTTAATTTTCATTAAGCACTAAGGTCTTCCCTGGTATAATAGAACTTTCCAGTGTGGGATTCCCTCTGAAAGTTTCTCATGGTCACTGCTATGGATTGCTGTGCCTGGTGGATTGTGAGCCGTGACAGTGTGTGTATTCAGCCTTCCTCCTCTGCATCTTCCCCCTCTCCAGTGCGCTCTGTCTCTGTCAGGGAAACACAGGCTTTGTTTGTCTCTGATGCATTAGTCAAGTGTAAGCATCAGAGTAGAAATGGTTGTAGGGAGTAGCTTTTCTGGAAATAATTTGATTGTCATTTTGAACTCTTTGGACTCCTCATTTACTTGTACCTAATTGTGGAAATGCTTTTATTGCAAATAATTGATAATAGACTTTTTTGTCACAGTAAATCCTTCACTTTTATTCAAATTTTACTATAGGGCAGCTAAACCAGGCTGAGGTTTTATTTTAATTTCTTAAATGAAATCAGAATACCCACCTACTCAGAATTGCTTAGAGAACTTGATAGCACTGGCAGCATTACCTGTGATTTCTAGGCTAGGGTATAAATCTTGTAGACTAGCCCTGAAAAATAATTCAAATGAACAAACATGATATTAAAGAGTAGAAGTGACTGAAGTACAGCATGAAAGTTTAACTTGAAACCCAGTAACTAAGGAAAAAAAACCACCCCAAACCAAAATCTAGTAGTAATCCCATGATCTGACCTTGATTAGCCTATTTTAGTAGTTTTACAATTCTCTGCATTTACATACTGTGGCTTTGAACTTTATTGAAAGATATATAGTTTTAATATTAATTGTTTTGTTAATTTTAAGGATAAAAAAGTCTTCTGGAAATTTATAAATAAATTTTAAGAAAGTCAATATAAAGGAATAAAAATATTTGCATTTAATTTAGAAAAAGTGAATTTAATTTCTCTTTAATTATGATTGCTCAGTGTCTTAGCCATCTCAATGAAGAAAATCATTAGACAAGAAAGAAGTATATAGAGTTAAAAGAAAAACATGATTACTGCTAGTTGTACCTCTGGACACTTATAAATAGCTTAGCTGAATAAGATGAATTTTTTTCCCCCAGATAATGTAAACCACCAACCATACACAATTTTCACTGGTTGTTGGTATGAGAGGGAACTCTCTATTTCATACCTCTCTGTCAAATCATAGCCTGACTTTCTGAAATAATCGTATTTCATTTTACATGTACGTATAAGGACAAATGTGATCACATCCAGAACAATGTGGGCTATCCCACCCATCCACTTCAGCTGGAAAGGGCTGAGTTTTAAGAGCTGTTTTGTGACACCATTTGGTTACCAAAGAGACTGCCTGGAATTTTTTAGAAGAGAATAGTCCTCCACCAGCTCAAGACAGACCCCGGGCACCACTGAGAGTGTGAGGCTTTGGTCACCCTTCCTCTGAGCTTCCTTTTCCTGTCCTATCTCACACATCTGCTTTCCTGGCATCCTCTCTTCTAATGCCTTTTTTTAGAAAAAATCAGTTTTACCGGATCTAAACTGTTGCTGACCAGACAGGAGTGTTATAAACCCTGTTACAAACAGTCCTGATCAAGTCTGTATTTGCCATTCTCCAGGAGCTGACATGACCTAGTGGTCTGTCTGTCTTTGTCCCACAGGTTTGTCAGGAAATGAGAGACAGGTCTGAAAGTATGATCTGCTGTCTTCTTGTCCCTTTTCTCATCCTTGTTGTATTGTTTTTCTGGGTTGACATCAGTGAAAGACAGCTCTACCTCATCTTTAGGTAATTTTTTTCCCCTGAAAAATGACAGCTATTATTATCTTCCACCTAAAAAGCAGAAATAGATTTTATAGGTTTTCTCTCTATTAAAGGGACAAGGGAAGAAGAGTTAGTGCCAAAAATAAAAGCAATTTGTTGTTGCTTTAGTTCTTTGAATACTACTGCTGCCTTTTCATCTGTATCTCTAAGAAAAGGTTGAATACACTTTAAATGGAAACTCTTTACCACAGAGCTAATTCAGCTGAAATCCATAAACTCAAAATCCAGCATTTTATTGAAATATTTGTTATAATACCATGGAAAGGATCATCCTAATACTTCTAATGACTCTAGTTCACCAAAATCATCACAGTGTGAGCCTATATAAGCCATCTGAAATGCTGAGAACATAAATATTGACTTGTCCAACAGACAACTTGCTTTTTAGTTATTAATCAGAAGACGTGGATTTGCAGGATGACTTGGCAAATCACCATTACACTGAATTAAAAGCTACTGGGAAAAAAATAAAAAAAAAAAAATGGAGCTTTATAGTTACTAAAGAGCATCTGGAAGGAAGCCAGGCATTTGCCATGACAGGGCATGGATGAACCAATGCACTTTTAACAGGGAATACCATGTCCATGATTTTCTTCCTGTGAATGATAAAAGCCCTGCAATCACAACAGTCTGGAAAAGTCCTCAAAGGAAGTTGGTTGTACATTTCACAGGTATCACTCTCACTAAACCTTTCAGGAGTACACAGTAATGCATTTTCTGCACAAAACAGTTTTACTTCTTCGTTGTGCTGTGTCCCCAGCATCACACCTGGTGGTCCTGAATAGAGTTATTTTAAAAGAAATGGGATTTTCAAACAGGAGTCATTCAATGAAAAGATACATTTAAAAATTCAGAAATATATCTTAGGCATTGAGTGAGGCAATAAATGTTTCATGTTAAGTCTCTAATTACATTGAGAACTAGAGCGTTGAACACTTGGGTGTGTTGAATACATCACAGTGATTGTTTATGGAGAACAATATTAAATATACAATAAAATCAATCTCTAGGAGGAGTCATACCACAGAACATATTTCCACCTGTGGTAGGTTTGTGTTGAAATTAGAGGAAGGCACAAGGCTGGTGCTGAGTCAGGCTCCCCACACAGCCTGAGGAGAGATGGTGATTGACTGTCAACACTTGAGTGCATATAGTTTTTCTTAATCTTCATGATAAATCTGACTAGTCAGTGGTAAACTTGGATCCCTTATAGGGGATTTTCATAATTTTGTCACCTGGAGTGTATTTGTCTTAGAAATTCCAGTAATACATTCAGGTCAGAATAAGACTGCAGAAGGTGAATGTTGTCAGCTCAAATAAAATGTAGATGGTAAACAAATAAAAATACAAGTGCAAACCAGAGATGTGTACATTTTTAAAAACTTTGCTTTTGTTATTTCAGTTGACATTTTGCTGAATATCACTAAGAGTGAATAAACAAGCTAATGAGGTTTTAGCTAAATCTCTGCAAACAAGTTGTGAATTTGGAAAAAAAAATTGCTCATCCCTTAATCCCTGACTTCCTATTTTGAGACTGTTCAAGTGTCCCCTGGTTTGCAGTGATGCATTCATTTAACATGTGACTAGCATCAAAGGCATGAAATTCTGATTAACCATTTTTTTGGCTCCTCACCTCTTCCATTTTGAACTTGGAATCTCCTCCATGCACAGACCGCTAATGAGGAAATCCTTGCTTATGAATTCAATGTAGAATGAGAGAATTTTTTTCCTTTGCATAATGTTTGCTTTGAAGTCAGACAGTCCAAGAAAGTGATTGATCTCACCCAAGTTCATAACTTTTTCAAAGTACTGCCGATATCATTAAATTTTAATTAACCCTTTGAGCTCCTTCTATGATGTAAAGATGAGGAAACATCAAAGACTTGTGTGTTAGAGCAACAGTGAAATCTTTTGAGCTGGCTTAGCCTTATTGAAGAAATCTTAGCTGCAAAATATTACAGTTCCATAGTCAGCTCAGTTCTAGTTACTGCCCTACTCAGTGTTAGAAGAGGCAGAGCAATTGTTACATCCTCAGCTTGGGCTATTTATATACTGTCAAACTAAACCCATCTTCCTGGAAATGTTCTTCCTCCTACTCAAAGTAGCTCATCTTAAAGCAAATGAATAGAATATAGAACCCTATTCCTTCTCTCTTCCTTTATGCTTGCTTTAGCTATTATTATCCTGGTTTGTGTTTTAGGATTTAATAGGGATTAAATAACCTTCCATTAAAAAAAAATCTAGACTTAATATGTTAAATTTTATCCTATGCAGTTCCTGTCCTTGACAGGGAAACTTCATTTAAGAGGAAGCTTCATACTCTCCTAACCCCAAACCCCCTCACTTGTATTTGTGTGGAGACCTACAGAAGGCTATGAGAGGGGCTGTATTCCTAGGGCAAAGACCAGTTTTTCTTCTGTGTTATGAAATTATTTATACTACTGTGGAGTACATAGGAAAGTATTCTGAACCAGCTGCACATCATGGTAAAGAAATCCTTAGAGCACGGAGCAGTAATAAGAAGGTTCTTGCTGTGGAGGTCAAAAGACAAGACCTGGATGGAGAAGCACTGTGCTCTTGATACCAGAAATTCCTGGGATGCAGAGAGCAAGGTGAGAGAGGGGAGAAGAAGAAAAGGAAATACTTCCCAAATTCTGCAAACGAGGCAAAAGGGAATGTCAGGAAATGGATATCTTCTGCTGGATATGTCAGCCTTTGATCTAATTTCCTGCTGATTCTGTTAAGGAAATTGGTGGTGAGAAGATAACAAAGTCAGTTCTTCCTTTCTGGTCTTTTCATTAACAGTGATTATGATAGAATGAATGTTTGATATGCAAAGAAAATGCTGGTCAAAGAACAACGCTTCAAAAAAAAAAAAGGGATGGTGTGATGATTCATGGAGAAATGGGTATGTTTGACTGGGAGCTGGGGGATGTTAGGTCAGTGTGGGGAAGGTCCAAAGAGGATCACTTGCCACTGTAATGAGGGAAGCTGCTTGACAAAATTGTGTAATGCATTTATATTTCACCTTTAATGTTAAATGTGAAAAGCCACATTTACATTTAATATAGCATATACCTGTGGGGGAGAGAAAAGTGATAAGTAGAGCATAGTTTTTCTTGTCTATCCCTGGCACATCCAGCACATGTTGAATTTGGAGTGCAAATTCTTAGTGGAAAGGGGTTTTTTGTGTTTTCAGCTACATCTGCTGTCACAAGTGAATCAGTGCTTCCTGGATGGATTACATGGGCTTTTCTGTTGCCCTTAGACAGCAGAAATGAAATTAAGGCAACTGTTTCAGTGTTACTCTGCTTCAAGAGCAGGAGACAATTTAACTTGATAAAAATAGGACCAATTAAACCAATATCTTAGAAGCAAGAATCAAATATTTTCAAAGGGTTGTTTAGCTAGGGCAGAACATTTGTTTACCACTTTCTAAGATGACAAGAAGGTAGGTAATGAAAGGATTACTAAAATTATTTTTCCACCTGTCATCCTTAAATCTGTTCTAGGATTACAGAAAAGAACAGCATTGAATCTGTTTTGTGATGCATGAACAAAAGTGCAGTTATGACATATGGTAAATATGGAGTGAAAACAGACACGTGAAAATGGAGGATTTATAAGGAACAGTTTCCTTCAAAAGACAGAATTTCCTGAGTCATTATAATGGTCTGTAAGCACACACATGTTATCTATTTAGTGACAGATAGATTTGAGGGCAGTAGATAAAGCTACAGCATATTAAAAAAAAATTTCATCTGTTTAATACTATGGATGCTGCATACCCAGTTTCCTAAGCCCGAGTGTCAGTGGTTGATGCCCAATGAGCTTAAGGAACACTTGTCAGTAAAAGCATTATTAGGATGGATAACATTACAAATAAGAGACCCAGAATATCAGAAATCGTTTCTTTTTGCTTCTTTTCATTGCTTTCATTTCATGAGTTTAGCACTGTTGTTTTGACAAGATTAATTAGGTGTTTGGTTTTTGTGGTTTTTTTTTTTTTTTTTCATTTTGTGGGGGTTTTTTTGTTTGGTTGGTTGGTTGGTTTTTGGTTTTTTTTTTTTGGGGGGGGACTAATGAGGGAGATTGGGAGTGTTTTTTGCTGTTTAATTTTTAACTAGCAAATGTTCCAGCTGCTCAGTGCTGGCCTTCCTCTGGCCATCAATGCAGACGTGGGTAGGTAAGCTAAAATAGTAACAAAATCTGTTATTCTATCACATACATAATCACATGCAGTACCTTCTTTTTTTTCTTGGCTTGGTATTGCATTTTATATTTTTTCTGACTTTAAGAAACTTCTTGATCTTTAAGAAATCAGCGTGTGACTTTGTGAGATGTTTATGGATTTAGAAGGCTACAGGCTTCCAGACAACATGCAAATGTTATGAGGACAGGGGCTGTAAATAGGAGCTATTTCAGTTCACTCTAATGGAGTACTTCAGCAGAAGAGACTGAATTCAGGCAGACTTTATTTAGAAAACAATTTTGCCCTTGAGAAGGTGTAGAGACTTCAAAAAAGACAGGAAGTAAGCAGACCTCATTACAGTGATATGAATTACACTTCTATCAGATTGGCTGGAAAACAAATGTCTGCGTTTGCATTTTGCTGCTCTTGTGCATTTCAATGATCACGCGCTGCATTAACATTGCAACCGAACTGCTGCGAAGCAATTTGTGTGCAGTCCAAATAATCAGGAATCCTCAATCTAGCTAATGGCAGCATTAGTCACACAATCCCAAACTTCATGTGTTAAGAAGCGCTACTGGATATAGAGGAATATTTATGCAATTAAAATGTTCAGATGTCAGTCACTGGAGGACTAATCATTGAAGTTGTGCAGTTCAGTTTTGTTTGACATTCAGTACTATTCTTCCTAAAGAGATTTGAATTTGATTTGAAGTAATTAAGTGCCTTGATAATAGCTTAAATACAAGTGGCAACATAGCTGCATATGACTGAAAGGCTTGTGAATATGCCTTGTCCCCTAAACTCAGGATTTTTTTTTGGTTTTAATTATTCATTTGGTAAGAAAAAGGTGACATTTTGAATGTTATGACACTTGTGGTGGTCTCCATCCATTTGTACTTTGACTTCTGACCACCATCATACTCAAAGTGGTTTTGTCACACTCCATGGGAGAATTAGATACCACTTCAAAGTTTCTTTCCTATTAATTTTTTAAAAAATGTATACAAAGTATCAGAATTTAAGCAGCTCTTTTTTATCCACATAAAGCTGCAGCTGCACAAGGCTCTTTCCCTTGGATACATTAAAATGTTATAAACAAACCAGCAAAACATACAACAGCCTATTTTAGCCTTGCATGTCCACTGCTCCCTGAAGGTCCTGCCTCAGGGCATCTTGGCATGTAGCCCCAGACATTTTCCTGTTACCTGTTTCCTAAGACTAATTTTGTTCTGAACCTGTCTTCAAGGCCACACTGCCTACAGATATCTTCCCTGCAGTTTTGTCTAGGTAATACTTTCCTTTTTCTATCTGTTGTTGATTGGTCCCCTGTGTCACCAAGAGGTGGTTGCATTTTGATGGCAGGTTTCATGATCCTTTGATGTATCGAAGCAGCAGCCAGAGTTTGCAAAGCAGTTAGCTTGAATTTCAGTTTGAAACATCACATTAATAGTATTTACAGTTCATGTTTAACTGAAAGACATAACAGAAACCTGAGACAATTTTAAAGGCAATAACTTTAAATGAATTACTTATTATGTCTAACTGACATTCTAGTTTCCTGAAAATGTCAGAAGGCTCCAAAGTTGAAAGAAAGAAAAAAGAAATCTGAATTTGCAGCATGGCATGTTCTTTATTTTTTTTCTCTGATAGTGAAAGAGCAAAATCAAAATATGTGAAAATGAAGAATGATAAGACTTTAGTATAAATATTTCACAAGTTACATAAACACTTGCTAGATAGGCAATCTGCTCATCATTTTATGCCTTGTAATAAATTTTTTGTTAGATGGTTTCTAACCAATAGAAGGAAAATGACAATAGGAAAAAATTTAGAGGACTAATTCATCTGCTGTTATAAGTGCATTGCTGTTTCTGGAGTTGTATGAAATGTATCCCTTGGTTAAAGAGGTAATAATAAAGGTCAGTTATTCGGTTTTAGAATAGCACAATTACTAGGCAGCTCTGTCAGCCTTGTGGAGGCAGAAATACTGCTGCTTGTTACAAATGCAAGACAGTGTGGATTAAATGGGAACAGAAAACCTTTGTATCACTGTACTTGTGCCACAGAAGTGCTGTGTCATAAAACTCAGCTAACACTGAAGCACCCAGATAAATATTCTCCTTGGTCTGCTTATTTTCTCTTAAAAACCTGGGGTTAAAGCAGTCTTTGTTCTACTTGCAGTTGATCTCAAGTATGAGTAAATATGATTAGTATATAATACAAAAATCAGAAACATTCCCTGGGTAGTCTGTCCGTTATCCATGAGGCACTCAGGATCTGAGCTGCCGATGTTTGTGCTTCTCTTGCTCGCAGCCCCGGCCTCGCAGGGACTGCAGGATCCGGCTGAGACCAGCGGTGCTCACAAGGGTGAGAAACGTTTGGAGCGGAGCCACTGCAGGCAACCCTCACTGGCTGCTTTCTGAGCACACAATTACTGGTGAATAGTGCTTGGGAGCTGCTTTTCTTTCTGTGGACAAAATGAATCTTCAGGATTTATTTGTGTTTGTATATAGTTATGAAGTGATATGACTGCTTGGTTTATTCAAATGTACATTTTTAATTTCTAATCTGTTTAAAATTGACTGTTTTTATCAAAACCCACCAAGAGGGATATTGAGCTTTAGACATCTATTGCTGTGTGGAACCTAACATTTGGGTATTTAATTGACCAGACACCTAGCCACCCACTTAGGAGCATAGTTCAAATGGGAGAGGGAGCAGCAATCAGCTTTTCATTTTCTGCTCTGAGCTGATGCCTACACAAGGGAGAGAAATTAACTCCATGAGAGTCTGGCAGTATTTTAATGTTCTCCTAAAGTCTTACCAAGGACAACACATTGTGATGGAAGCATCAGTGTTGTTTTAAATATTTTTTAAGATCTTTGCAAACAAAAGAATAATTTTTTTTTGTCTAGAGCTGATGGGAAGTTTGAAGAGTTTACCACTTAGAACTGGTCAAGGGGAAAAAGGCAGTTAGCTAAAATGCAAGCATTTCTAAAAAGGCAGCTTCTCTTCTGACATTACTGGCTTCAAATGATGTGCCCTCTGAGAGGAACTTAGTTTGATGTAGCCACTTTCATAAAAGCTGAATAGAATATTAAAGAAAAAATGAAAAACAATTCTGAAGGTGTGCTGCAAAGACTTCTTTTTTCTTTTTTTCTGTGATCATATTTTATTTTTTCATATGAAAAGCACCTACAATTTTTTTCAAGTATTATTTCAAGGATTCAAAATCACTTGACTGTGTGATGTCAAAGATTGGGATTCCAAAAACTGGACATGTTCCTTAGATTGTTGTCCAAAGTTCAGCCTCTGACCTTTTACTTTTTCAGCTCCTTAAAGATACGTATTTATTTACTGTAGATAGCCTAGTTAGCTTTGGGGTTTGCATCCTGTCAAGCTGTGCTGCACAGAACTCAGTGGAAGTAAAACAAAACCTGTGGAAGTGCACATGGCTACTTTGGTTCCTGGCCATGCCAGTTGAAGTTTGCTGGATTCCCACGTGATGGGCAGGATGTTTCCATTATAATGGTAAATGTAAACAGACATTTATGTAAGTATTAATTTCTTCCCTACTGCAATTGTTGTAGCTCTCAATAAAATTCTTTAAAATCTTTCCCAAAATCCAACAGTTCTAATTACACTTATTAAATAAATAATATTTAATTATTTACAAAACTGAGGTAACAGTTTACAGGACACTTTCACCACAGGTGAGCTCAGCCTCCACTGGCACTATTGCCCCACAGCTCAAATGCATTTATTCTGTTCAGTTTTAGGGACAAACACAGCTTACTCTACTGGAAAACATTATAGTGGTCTATGTGGAAAAAGTAAACTCTATGCAAAGCATTCTCCAGTTTTTCATAATTACAGTAGCTGCTTATCCAAAGGGCAAACTGTCCACAGAAGATGCAGATCAAATGCTCTTTCTTCCAATTGACATTTAACTTCATATTTTAGCAACTATGCTCTTTCCATATGATAACATTTCTATATGACATGTACACAAGAAAATAAAAGGATGTTTTTGTGAGCCACCAATATTCTCCTGGCTTAGAAACACTTTGAGAGAGGAGACTGAAGCAAACCAAAAGACAAAATCAAAAGATCTGAAGCATGTACATTCATAATTAAATTTTTTCCAATTTTTCCCCCAAAATAAAATTATTTGCATGGATTTCTGTCAGGCTTTTTATATATGTCAGTTTAAGAGCCAACAAATAGAAAACATTAGAAAAAAAATCAGTTATTCATTAAAAATTGTGATGTCTAATGCACTGAAATTCAATAATAACTAGTGACCAGCTATAACAATTTTCTGGCAAACTTAAAATGAAGAACTTTCCTCCAACAGTGCCTGTAGTATACAATAAATTCTTAAGAAAAGCTTCAGTATTTATGTTTTCTTCTACAGTTTAGTTCCTTAGCTGCCATATAAAGCATCCTTGCTTGTATCTTGCAGATTCAGCTCTTTAGCTGTCAGCATGCCAAATTTTTAGGGTTTCTGATTTTTGGCTTATGTTTTTTACTGACAAGGACTGTAATCATAAAATAATGGAATGGTTTGGGTTGCAAGGGACCGTCAAGGTCATCTAATCATGTGCTATGCAAACCAGCTCGCTGAGGTGCTTGTCTGTTGGGTTTTGTATGCATGCTTGGTGAGAATTCAGAACAAACCTAATGCTTAGCTCTGGGCAGGAGGAATTCCTTAAAAGCAACAAGCATCTTCCTCCTCTCTGTTACAGTACATCCAAACACTCTTTTTATTTACCTCCTTTAGTCTTTGCCAGGGTAGAAGAACCTGTTACAATTAATAGAATTAAGTAAAAGAGAAGTTTTTCTAATGGGTGTGATCAGGCTCTGAAAACAGAGATGCAAAAATTTTTGTGATTTATGGTAAATTTGTGTCTAAGTAATTGAAGTTTTGTTGAAAACCTCAGAGCAGAACTTCTTTAGTGACAATGGGTTATTGTAATTGGTATCAGCCTGGGAGCTGGTGAATCCATGAAAAGTGAGGATGACTTGAGGATTAGAAGTAAGGAAATGGAAAAGGATCAAACAATGAGAAATTATAAAACTCAGCACAGGCATTGCCCTTTGTGAGTAGCTTCCCTTCTACTTCACTCAGAACTTTCTCTTCTAAAATGTTTCAGAAGAACAGAGTGAAAAAGTTTTCTTTTTGCACCCCAAATTGTTTGATATTAATTTCAACATTTATTCCCAGGAAGACTACAAGACATTATTAGGTTGCTGGTAGGGCAAACTAAGCAGTACCACCTCACTGAGCCTTTGTGTGCAGTTGTTCCTCTGGAGCCAGAAACTTTCTAGCAATGGATGATTTTTTTTTTGCTACAGTTTTTGAACAGCAGACAGGAATTTACTGGGGGGATTAAAGAAGTAGTCCTGTCTTGTTCCTCCCATTAGCATTGCAGAATATGGAACATGCTTAGATTCACACAAAGTCATTTCTCAATACCTGAATCACTATCACAGCAAGGTTCTGGTTTATCACTAGAAATCTTAGATGCTCTGGTAATACAAATAATAACTACACAAAAATTGTATCTTTTATTAAATGTCATTCTAAATAGACACTTCAATTAAGTATGGAATAAGGAAAGACATCTTTCATCTTTTTCCTTATATTGCAGGTAAAATGCAAACCCACAGTTTAAAGAGTAGAACTGAATATGTCAATCTTTCATATCATCCTCCTGCTCAAGTGATTCTAGAAATGACTGTTTAAATTAAGGAAATAGGTTTTACCTGTCACCCACCCCTAGACCTTCTTGCTGTTCATATAGATTTTTTCTTCTGCTTTTTCTCCATACACTTGATGGAAAAACCAACTGTGTTTCTGCCTTTTTATATTCCAGGATTCTTTGACTCTTTACAAATGCCAGCAGTCACACACCTGTGAAAGAATCTTTTGATATTCACATTTTTTTTTTGTAATATAGAATTCAAATTTATTTTCACTCTATCTTTCATGCTACTCAGGCTTTAAATCCTGTAGAGAAAAAATAGAGATGTGAACACAGAAGAAAAAAAAATCACTAGTTTGAACTTAAGACTGTAGCCAACTCAAGCAGTGAGAATTATTTCATTTCAGCAGAAGTGTGTGTGCATCTGTGATGAGAGAGATGGATGAAAGGGGATGAAAGTGTAGGGAGAAGATCTGTGTATGCACATGTGTAAGAAAGTGTGTGTATTTTTATATGTATTCTTCAGGATGTGCATAAACTTATAGCCCTGTACATCAGGAATAACCCATATGGGAGATATTAGGCAAAACTTACCATTTGACTTTGGTCCTCTATATCTACAACACATCTGTACTAAAGGAAAAAAAGGAGCAGCTGCAACTGTTTGTATTTTTTTTTCTATACTTTCAGATTCTTAATATTTTATCATTTCCCTGACTAGTAAGTTGCTTTTTCTTGTGGTTTTGAAGATGACTCTCTCAGACTCACAGCTCTGAACTGGTGACTATTTGGGGGAAAGAAGCTCTTTTTTTAATAGCTTTTCTGTCTGTGCTGACATGAAGTCCAGTTTCCAGTTGCTAGAGCACAGTGTTGCTTTTTAAGGAGTAGAGTTGATACTGATTTACAACAACTTACAATGAGGTAACAGGAAAATATTTTAACCACTCCTATTTTAATTGCAGTATAAGTAGAATTCATCAATACAGAATCACATCTACCACACTACACAAAATCTACTGGCTGTACTTTCCATCACACAGGCTTGTCATGCTATTTAGACCTTTATACTAACTGAAACTTGTAATTTAAAGAGAAAAAAGCATTCCAGTTTCATATCACTGTGTTTCAGAATTTTACCAGTGTGGATGTTTTCCCAAACCAGTATTTCCAGGGGACAGATGGCTTTGTTGTGCCCCTTCTAAACAGCATCAGTATCCAGTGTTCTGCAGAGGATTTTCTACCAAAGGCAGTGTTATGAGCTGATTACTGAGAAATTCCTTTGCCCAAATCACGGTAGTCACAGCCAATGAAGAAATTATGACTGAGGTACAGTATTTCTTTAATACTAATTTCTTTAATACTACTTTTTCTTGTCTGTTTTTGTTTGGAAACAGCATCAAATTGTCCCAAGTGCATTGTCAGCTTGAAGGGAAACACAAGACATTTATTACCTTTCCTAACTGAGGACTCTGTTTTGTATCATTTCTTTTAAGCCACATAAGAGTTGAGATGGGAGGTGGAACCTAGGACAGTTTCAACAGTTTCTCAGAACATTTTTATGCTGAAAAATATTTAGTGATGCCCATAAAATGTTTCTACAGGTGTTTCTCAGGCTGTGTGGCACAGTGTAAGGAAACAGGGGTGCACTAGGAGTAGGCAGTTCTTCCATTTCTGGAGGAGTTGATATAACACAGAGCTTCTCACACAAGGTGATACTGAGTCTTTCATAGCAAGGGCTAAGTGTTACTCCACCTTTAATGGCAAAATATGCATTAAAATAGTGAAATTATTAAAAGATAGAAATAATTTTCCAGGCAAGTGAGTCTATGTGAGCTGTAACACTACAAATCTTTAAAAGCACTTTAAGGAGGGATATTGAATTAATGGTTTGAGAAAACAATGGTTGTGGGTGGGAAAAAGCCTAATTTCCTAAGTGCAATTCAGTGATTCCAGCATCAATAACATGGTTCGTCACTTCCTGCAAATAAAAATAATTAAATGGTTCTTGGAGTATGCAGAGTTTATCTGAGTTTTTCAATCTCTATGGGCACAGCAAGAAGTCTAATTTGCTGTGATACTGTTACTAGACAAAGGAAATAAGTGAAAGCATATAATATCTGACACTAAAATTCTAATTTTTATTGCTATATATTGTAAAAAACTCTTAGCAGGTCACATAAGAAAAGGAATATTACATTACTTAATGGAACAGTCTCTCATTATCTAACATTCAAAAGGAACATTACATTTCAGTTGGGTAGGAGAACAAAATTTTTTGTGATGAGACACTGAACCAGTTTGTGTTGAGAAGCTGTGGCTGCCTCATCCCTGGAAGTGTTCAGGGTCAAGTTGGGGGGGCTTGGAGCAACCTGGGGTAGTGGAAGGTGTCCCTACCCATGGCAGGGGGTGGAACAAGATGGACTTTGAAGCTCCTTCTAACCCAAACAATCTGATGATTCTAAGCTGATTATGAGTTGTCAGAACTAATAGAGATTTGTGTGATAACTGCCTCTGGAGTCGATCAAAGTACTGTGGGTTTTGGGTTTGGTTGGGGGGGGTGTTAACTGTTTTAAATAGAAATAATAAAAATGTGTGATTATCATTACTTAAAATATTTTAGCAAAAGAGTTCTGCAGGACTAAATCCTAAATTCCAAATAAAGATGCTCTTTCTTCCTACTTGGTTTATCCTGAAGTCACAATAGTCTTTCTTGCAAGTGTTTCACTCATGGGCAAGTTTTATTCATCTTGCAATAGACTAATCTCCAGTTTTTAATCAGAATTAAATTTCAACGCATAAATCTTGAACTCCAGCAAAATTTTTTAGGATTAAGAAAAAAATATGAAATTATAAACTATTAAACTTTCCTCACTTGTATTTCAATTAAAAAGCTCACAAACCTTATACTTCTTACAGTATTTTTGCCTTTTTGCACAGTGCAGTAGGTTTGGTCTCTGGACAAATTGGTGTAAACTAAAAGCCCTTGAAGCAGTGGTTGAATTCCTGTATGTAACATGGAGCATGGGTCAGTTGAGGTGCCCAGAGCCTTGAGAGGGGGAAAAAAATTACTGTACAGTTTTCCTGTACAAAACATGTAGAATAAGGAGAGGGGTGTCTTGCTCCCCACTGATGCAGTGTTTTTAATAACATGCCAAAGGGTTTGTGGTGAATCCCTGAGCATTTGGAAGCAGAGACCTATGACCTTACTCTGGCTGGACGTGGTGCAGTCACATCCAAGGTGTGTGTGTGGAGCAGAACCTACCACAGAGTGGCCAAGTACTGCTCATGCTGTTGGAGGCAGTCAGGGGATCAACACCTCCAAGTGTGACTGGACTACAGCAAGCTGACAGGGTCACTGCTGGTGATGCTTCTGAATCTGAAAAATCAGTATATTTCATGAGCACACTCATTTTTTTACTCTTCTGTGTAGGTCAGCCAAGATCCATCTTCTAGGACCTTCTTCTGTCCATCCTCAATATCCAATGCACCTCTTTCCCTTTTTAGCAACTTCCTATCAACTTCCCAGTTCTTGTATTTAATCCATATCTCCAGCAGTACAACGTTGGCAGTATGGCAGTGCTCCTCTTACATCCAGGTGCATTATCTGGTTTCTGGGTGTGTAAAACTCAAATCTCGAGTTACATGGATTTAGGTATTTGAAATCAGGTAGGAAAGCTTTGTCAGGTCAGACTGATAAAACACATAGAGACTGGAATGGGAGCAGTGTTTTCTTTCTATCTAGATGGGTGCTACATTTTCTATGATTATCTGGGATTTTACCCAATTCTGTAATTCTTCAGGGATGCTCTTGCTTTTTTTTAAATTTTTTTTTAACTATTCTATGTTGTAATTTCAGGTGTTAGTTTTTTAGTTTGATTTGAACTTTGTTATAAGGTATGAGGAAAGGCATGTAGCTGCAAGGCATTACTGACTACAAGGGGTATGGTCTGTGCAACATGGTGAGCTAAGTGCAGCTTTTCTTCACTGTGATCCAAGGGGACTGATTTCAATAATTTAGGTGGCTCCCTCTGGTTCTGTCTTTATATTTTCTTAATTACTCTGCATTTAAGCATACCAAGATTATCGTTACCTCTGCTGGGTTTTCAGACTACTCCATTGCTTGTTCTTTTTTCCTTTAAAAATGAAAAAAAACTCCTTTCATTTTATTGTTTAATTTGCTTTGCAAAATCCAGTTCATTAGGATTTTATTCCTTTAGTTTTTCTGCAATGCTTTCTGACCTATTCTTTTTTATTATTTCTTCTTCTGTGCTTTGTAGTTTCACTGCTTATTCTTAGCATTCTGTTTGAAAAGCCCACTGTGGACCTGTGTTTCCAATATTTTGGAATGTAAAGCTCAGATAGCATGAGAGCCTTGGCCTTCAGCATTTGTTCATATTCGCATAAAGATTAATTTTTCTTACTCAAGTCATTTGGCTCCTTATCTAGCCAACTTCAGTTATGACTTCAGTAGTCTGACCCTCTTAAATTGGAAGCTTCAGGTATTGATTTGTGTCTGTTTTGAAATTCAGCATCAACTGAGTTATCTCATATTTAGACCAAGTTCATTTTCTGTAAAAATAAAGAATAAAATAGATTGAGATACTAAAACACCACTATGTTTTGTAGAACAAGGGGTTTTTGAACAATTAATATTAACCTATCTTTCAGAATTTGAATTTTAATTTTTTTTTCCACAACAGATAGCAAGTGCTATTTATTCTTTCAGAGATCAAATATATATCAGACCCAAATCTGCACTGACTGTGAGTGCCAGCTCACAGAGTACATGTCCCCAGCATCTGCCTTGGGTGAATGAAACACATTTCTTAGCAGTGGGATGATAAATGAAACAAGAATTTTCTGCTTTTGTGATGTCTGATATTTCAAGGTCTGCTTACGTTATTCTTTTAGAAATTGAGTTCCAGGCAAATTGATTGATAAGAGGGGATGTTCATTTAAAACTTGGTAATATAACTGGGATTCTTTCTAGGTATTGTAGTGGACTTTGAACCAGGCCATTTACCTACAGCAGGGAAATAATGCACCTACTGAGAGGATTTCAAAACAGCAGACAATAGAAAACATAAGAGATTTCAAGAACTAAAAGGCACAAAATGAATGAAATCTTACTTGTCAAATTTTCTAATGATGTCTACTATATGCATTTCTTACCTAATGTCTTGCTGAAGCCAAAATGAATGTAAAGTCATTGTGACATAAGTTGGCCTAGTAGGTAGCACAGAAGCACTTTAAACCTTAAAAATTCTGAAGCAATAGAAGAAGAATCTGTTACCCTTTAGTCCCCAGTACTTCCTTGTTGTATAATACATGGGTAAGTACAACATGTCTAAGAAATACCTTTCTAGTCTAAAATATTTGTCTGATCCACCATTTCCAGCTGTCTGCTATCTTATCTTTTGACCCCTCAGTCACTCTGCTAATAGGATTTTTAAAAACCAGCACAGCAGTGAACTTCATAGCTCAACAGATTAGTTCATGTGCTTTCATCTCTGGAACCTGGTTCAAATTCAGTACGGACCAAGTGTACCATAATCCTCCCTTGGGCAGTCTCACTGAAAAAAGGAGTACAGACTATATACTGTCTTCTAGAACTCAACTGGGAGCTGGGCCCCACACAAGTGTCATGGCTTAGCTTGGACTTTTTTTTTTTTTTTTTTTTTGGTAATTAAAAAGATATCAAGCAAGCTTTGCAGTGAATTTGATTTTCCTGAGTCTCTACTGATACCATCTCTAATCTATCAGAAATTAACAGACTGCAGAAAAAATGTACAGTTTAAAAACTTCCTCATTTTCAAATCTAATGAAATAACATCATAAATATTAGCCAGGACAAGCATTTCAAATGATGGTTTTGCTTGATTTCAATTTTAAATTCTTCTATTTTTAAACTTTTCTACTGAATTTGAATTTAGCTATATCTTAAAAAAATAGGTACATGCTCATTTTGTCAAATCACAAGTCAAGTCAGAACTCAAGTTGTCATGTTTAGGCAATTACAGTAGAGCCAGGAAGGACACGGATGAGATTTGATAAATGTGGCTGTATTATTTCATTGCTGGTTTGATTTACAAAAGTCCACACATCAGAAATGGACTTCTGTTGTTTTGGGGAATCCAAAGATCTCCTGTCAGGGTTTTGATAGCACTGTAGTGTACAAGCCAAGATAAGGAGGAAGCTCCTTCCCCCGGTTGCTGTATGGTTGCCAGGGTAAAAAGTTTGGCAGACCTTTGCAGAAATAGGAGTTTATTGAATCCAATTTTTTTGCACAACACCAGTATGTGCTGGGAGGGGTCAGCTGTGAGCAGCTTCTGACAGGGAGCAATGATGTGATCTCTGTGGAGAGGAATTTTTCCTGAGGCAAGTGACCATAACAGGAGGAGTGGACTTCCCTACTGGTATGAGGTATGAGGTGAACAGAGCTGCTTTTCAGTTTCTTCATGATTCTTAGGAGAAAATAATGCTTTCCTGGGTTTTGTTAATGCTGCTGACTATCTTTCTAGGCTCTCCTGAGGAGGAAACTGGAAATATATATATCCTGTACCTAGTTTTTACTCATGTACAAGTCACCTTTTTTTTGATTTCTTTCCCACACCATCATGATAATAATGGTAGTACTTGGTTTGTTTTTTTAATAAAAGATAAATCAGGAACAAAGCATTATGTAACTTCAGTTGCTCCTATATACAATGGATAGTTTATTTATTTAGTGGCTTTGGAAAAGCCATTTCAGTTCCAGCTTTAAATGTTAATGCTAGTCTAGTGATCTGGCTCTGCAAGCTGTTCAATAGGCCAGTTCTGCATCTGTTGGAATAGACAGAATCCTGCATGGAGATGGGAACTTCACACATATGGATACCTTTGCAGAACACAGATAGCAAGTCTTGCAAAGGTTATCCTTGCCAAATGTTCTTGTATTTATTGTGACAGTGTCTTTGTTGAATTCATTGAATGCAACTCCTCTTCCACCATCCATTTGATTTGCAAATGAATTCTCTTTGACTGTATTCACACTCCTTCTGTATTTGATTTCCAACAGTATTCCAGCAAATTACTGTACTGGCAGGAACACTTAGGGAGCCAGCCAATTTTAAGTATTGCAAGAATATTCACAAAACCCAAAATTCTCATTCATAACTCCACACAGAGTTTTAAGATGAGCCTAATCTTAAAAAAGATAATCAGTGTGTATCACTGAGGAGGAACGTTTCTTTTAACTTGTGTTCATGGTCAAAATAGCTAAACTTGAGAGTCAAATTACTGCTAAGAATGGCCTTCGTATATGCTACAGATCAACACTTGTGGGCATAAATGACATGAACAATTATAACTGAAGACAACTTCTGAAAAGAAGAGATTTGCTTAATAAATTATTCCAATTTACCTTCTTGGACCTAGTGTGTCAGAAAACAGTAGAAGTGGACAGCACAGTTACACAGATCTGTGTATTTCTTGCATTTCTTTCTTGCATTTCTTTCTTTCTTTCTTTCTTGCATTTCTTTCTTTCTTGCATTTCTTTCTTGCATTTCTTTCTTTCTTTCTTTCTTTCTTTCTTTCTGTCTTTCTGTCTTTCTGTCTTTCTGTCTTTCTGTCTTTCTGTCTTTCTTTCTGTCTTTCTCTTTCATTTCTTTCTGTCTTTCTCTCTGTCTCTTTCTGTCTTTCCAGTGGGTAAAAGAACACAATAATTAATATTCAATGACCAGTGAGCTTTGGCTATTATAATACAGTTTTTTTGCTTCTCCAGTTCACCATGTTTTCATTGTACTAGATGTGAAGACTTAGATATAAAAACATTGCCTATTTCTTTAAATAGTTAAATATGCCTTCCACAGTCATTGACATGAACCAAAATTAACCAGTGCAGCTATTTCCACTTTCAAGAACATTTTGCCTTTGTCTGGAAATGCAGTGAAGACAACATACTGTTCCAGGGGTACTTGGAAGCAACCAACATCCATGAGTATGTGCATACAGCTCTCTTTAATCTCTAGAGGTCAAAATTCTTTGGTTTCATTCATATTAGATTATTTTATTTTAAGGAAAATATATCTGGACATAAGTATCTAATTTTTATTTTGAACAGTTTCTGGTTCCTGTCCAACTTTCCCCTTTATCTCCTGCATACCAGCTTCCAGGTATCTGTCTCCTGACGGTAGAGATGTGTGGAGGATTAGTGTCTTGATTGGCAGGTTGGCTAACATTACAGTTCTGTTCATATGGAGCTTTCCTTCATGTTCTAAAAAGCCACCACAGGCAGCCCAGGAAAAAATTCTGTTTCCCTTGTTGCTAAACAGCACATACAACTTTAAATTCAAAATGCAACCTGAAGTGGGATATCTTTATATAGTTCACATATCAATACAGATAGAATTATGGATGAAATAATAATTTTTGTCTGCCTATTCAGTAACTTGGAAAGGCAAGCTGTAACTCACAGCAATGACAGAAACCTTTGGGTCATGGGTTGTATCTTATTGTATCAAAGTGAATAGATCAGAGTCCATCTTAATAAATAGAAACGGAACCATTGTCTTTCAGCCCCAAATCTGTAACACTGTCTGTGTGTGCCTACAGACACATGAAATATAGAGGGAGGGACAAGCTATTTAGGGCTGGGCTTGCCCATGTCTTCCTACATTATACCCTTTAAACAGGGTCCAATCCTATGGAAGACACTCTGTAAAACAGGAATTTGGTATTATGAACAGCCATCATGAGCAAAACTTTTAGGAATATTTCCTTTTCATAAACTACACTTTCTCTGCTCCCAAGAGGGAGACTTTGCCAAAACTCAGGTGACTGTCAGACTTAAAACATTCACATAATTTTCCATACATGGAGTACCAGCCAGGCACTGACCCCACTCAGGCCAAGGATCAAATGACAGAGCAGTGTTAATCTAATACTTCCCCAACAATACAGAAGGGTCCCTGTAATATATGAAAATTGTTTTAAGAAATATCTTGGAAAAAAAACCTGTTTCATTACAAACTGATGGGAACAGGATGTGCAGAAGCCTGGCTGTGGAATGATTGAAAAGGAGGTTTGGGGGTTTGTATCTGACTTGTAGATGAATTATGAGTGCCTTGTTTTTGTGCAAATGAACCCATTTAACTTAGAGCTAAAAGCAAGGATTGTAACTGAGGTCTGCAGACTGATTCTGATGTGAGGGCTGAAATACTTACAGTACTATGGGATTATGAGAGCACTTCAGAATCAGTGGTTTGTTATTTGGATCAGAAACAAAAAGTACTGCTTGGTACATAAAGCTTTTACCCTCAGTTCCCAAGTCTAAATTTATCCTTTCTCTAATACTATTGCATTTCCTACTGTACAACTTCAACACAGCTGTCCCTAACTTAAATCACATTCTACTACATCCTAGTTTCTATTTTAGGCCTTAAAATTAGGAAGTGCCATCTCCCTTGAGGGTTCTTTCAAGAGAATAAAATAATTTCATCACACTTCTCCATGGAGGTTTTTTTTAAAAAAATTATTTGTTAAAGTATTTATATTTTTCTCCTCAGCAAAAGTATTCTGTAAGCCCTGTACTATAATACAGGGACAAAAGGAGCAAAATTTAGAAAATTTCTTATCTATGAGCATCTGAGTGACTTGGATAATATGCTGTTTCTTAGTTTGCCTTCAACCATATTAATTTCTACCAATTTCACTGCAGTTGTGTTAGTTTCCATACTATTTCTTATTTTTTGTGAACTTATTTTTAGCTCTATGGTCTTCATGTCTTTTCTGCTGGAACCTCCCTTATCAGACAGAGTTCTTAAGTTGAATAAAGTGGCAAAGTTAACAGAGCTTCCCTTCTGACTCTAGTATAAACAGTCTGTTGCTATTCACTTGTGGGTTTCCTTGTGGGAAAAAAAGTCTGCTGTTTGGATCATACTATTTTGAGGTCTTTAACTTGAATCTCACTGCTGGCTAATTTGTAGGAGTTCAAGGAGGACTGCATATTATTTATACACTTTATATTGTCAGAAGCCTGCCTTAATTTGTGGGACTGATAACTGAAATAAACCAAGATCCAAAGTGGAAAGTGGTTCTTTTAGCAGAGAATCCCTTAGGAGTTGCTTTTAGGAAAATTCCATTAACCTTATCTTTGCAATGTCTTTTCCAAATTGCTTTTTTGCAGGTGGCAATTGCAGTCAAGCGCTTTGTGAATGAGAGGTTCTAACACAGACTGGGCCACAAAAGCCCTGTGCCTCTTGCACCTTGCACCATTGACTCCCGTTGGTTGTTTCTAACAGCTCTGCTGCTCACTCACAATTCACCTTAAAGGTCTCCTTTCAGACAAGGATAGTAATTCCAGAAACAAAGGCTCCTCATTGTGCAATAAGCTTTTCTTATTCTCAGACCTGTTTGGATGTGAGCCACTACCCTTCTGAGTGGTTAAGTGATTTCTCAAATCTGTTACAGGAGCAAAAATTGTATCAAAATATTTGATATGTTTAGACTGCAAAAGGACCAGAAAAGAACTTAGTACTAAAAAAGCAGCTTAACTGCAACTTCAGGTGGAATGGATGCACACACAAACCTCTTCCATCAAATCCAATCTTATTAAGTTATTAATATTTTATTAATTTGAATGGCCTTTATGCACTTTAGGTGCCTTCTGTGCTCTGCAAATTGTGAAGTGACTGCAACTTTATCTTGGTCCCACAAGAGATGGTCCATTGTTCCTCTCAACAGCTTAATCAGATGTGTCAGTCAGGACGAGAGGGGGAGGCACTGCTGGTAGGAAAGTGAAAACCAGAAAAATGTTGCGATAGTCCAAAGTATTCCCTTGCTAATTTTCCTAATTAAATTGCTATGCAAAAATTGCCAAGTGATTTAAATCCCAAGGGAAGATTCGTTGGGTTTTTTTCTGAGCTAGTCCTACCAACAGCCACCCCTTAGAGCACTCATAAATCAGAATCTTGCATGAGGCACAATTTAAGGTTTGTTGTTTTGAAGTTGCATCAAATAATTGATCAGAAATTGTAACTGGGATTATAGAACAAGATCAGGAATTAAATTTAGCAAATAATTGCAAAAATAATTGAAGTTACAAATCCTGAAAACTGAGAAACATTTCCTTTTAATGCCCACAGGGATGGGACTTGTGGCTTTGATTAGGATTAACGCTAGGAGATGGGGGAATTAAGAGAACAGAGAAGATTTAGATTGGTTTACAGTTATGACATATAACCAATTTCAAGAAAGAAAGCAAAACTTTCCAAACCTGTGTAGACGTAAAATTTAAGATAAAAACTAATATTTCCATTTCAAAGACTGCAATTTCTGACAAGTACTCTGATCATTTATAAATGGTCAACTGGTAAAACCTTGGGTGTCCCAGTTCTAGCAGATCTTTGAGGTTCTTATTTGACCACCTTGTGTGTGCCTGCTGATTTACATACTGAGCCTATTGTTTGTTCATCCATTGAGACTGAACTTAAGTGGACTTAATTCCTAGTTATGAGGAGGCAAAAAAAGATATTTTTTAGCAATTTTTTACTTTCTTCATAAAAAATTATTTCCGCTTCCAACTACTTTTGAAAAATAAAAATGCTGCAAATGAAGTAATTTTTTAAATATTATTTTTCTTTTTTGAAAACATTTCCTTGGGTTCTGGTAGCAGAGGTCTAATCCTATTTCTGCTGAAGGCTCAAAGACTCTCACTGCTTCTGTGAATGAGTCCTAATTTGGGCTCACTGCTATAGATCCGTGAAACACAGAGAGTGTCAGTCTGCTCAGTATTGGCAAATTGTTTGGATTTTATTTAAAACAGCCTGAGGGAAATTCATCCTGTATGTTAATCAAATGTTTTCAGAATCACATATACATAAAAACCCCACCCCAGAAGGCATAAAGTGAGAACACAGATATTGTACAAAGCATGGAGTGTCTTTATGTGTCAGTTTTTCTCTCACCATATTCCCCATGGAATAGACTTTATTCCCCATGGAATAGACTTTATTCCCTATGGTAGACATTGGATGGATTTCTGCCCTTATTGAGTTCATGGACAAAATTGTAAATTAATCTTATGGATAGGGAAAAAAAAACCCTCAAACCCTAGCACAGACATGGTATCACCCTTTATTCTGAAAATTATTTCCATTCCCTTTTATTCATCTGTCACCATTTTTTAATGTTTCAGCCTTGTTTATTTGACTTGAAGTGTAACTTGTTAAATCTCTCTAACTACACTTAATATCTTTTGTTTATAGAAGTTTAACTGAAACTGAAGTAGTGAAATTCAAACTAAATATTTATAGCTTGCTGAACCATTGTTAGATACACTTTCTAAATAAGAGTAAGGAACAATTAGGACATACTTGCAAAATATTCTGAACTTGATAAAGACACATTTTCAGAAAGAAATCTGTTCTTTCAAAACATTAAACTGTTCTCATCTCACAAATGCTTATTTAACTACATCTAATTCCATGTAATTTGAGACTAGAATGAAATCCAGAGGGTGTACTACATACCAGCATTTCTGCATGAGTACTCCTGTGCAGCTAACAAGGTTGGGCAGCTCTGTGTATAATTCATGGCTACTCAGGGGGTATCTTAGGTCTTCAAGTACAGCTTCATCTTGCAGAATTCAGATTTAGGGTTTGGTGTGAGAAACACAGCATTTAGTTCACTTCTGGGCTGCTGTGGTGCTGTGAATAGAGCAGGTTTTGTTTTGCTGATGGAAGGAGTAAACAACTGTGACTAAAAATCTTGATTAGAGTAGCCCTTGGCCTCCAGAGGTGATCTGAGTTGTAAACATGATGTTGTCAAAGGAAGTTGCGATTAATAACACTGTGTGCAAAAGAATAATCTTGTGGCAGAAAAAATCTGAAACAGATAGGATGTGTTGGGATACATATTAAATATGTATTAAATGGGCTAATGTCTCATTCCTGTAATTGAAATTGCTTATGGAGAATCTAATTAACCTTTCAAACGCTGATTCCCGAGTATTTTTGGCATCAAGAGCTATTTCTTGAGGAAAACATCAGATGCCAGCACCAAAACGTTTTGTTCTCTATTTATTTCATATCTCTCTCTGGAAAAGCTTCAATTAAGGGTTAGGAATTAAATAATACTCTGTGTGTGCGGCTGTGGCCCGATCCAGCAAATTTCATCGCCAGACCTTTGCCGAAGATCCCCGAGAGCCAAAGGCCATTTAAAAGAGAGGGTTGGGTTGGTTTTGTTCCTTCATCTGCTGTTTGCTGTTCCTTGGAGCATCACTGAACTGCAGCTGCTGAGTCAGCCTGGTCCCCACAGACCCCTGGGCTTCCCTCGTGTTTGCAGTCCGGTGGCCAGAGAGGGGAACAGAAGCTCGGGCACTGCACGGGACTGACCTGCTGCTGCTGCTGCTGCTGCTGCTGCTGCTGCTGCTGCTGCTGCTGCAGCAGCAGCAGCAGCAGCAGCAGCAGCACAGCAGCAGCAGCAGCAGCAGCACAGCAGCAGCAGCAGTAGTGTTGGTTATCTCACTTTTCCTCTCTCTGTTAGGGAGCTGGATGGTGAGCTCACATGTTTTGGGTTTCCCTGAGTTCTGATGGATGATTATGATTTAACATAGATGGAAAGTTGGGTGAGAGCTGCATTTCAATAAAAATAATTAGTTACAATTTAGGTCATGAATAGTCATAGGTGAGTTTAACATGCCTCAGGTTCCTGGGCTGTATAGAGGAGAAGATAAGTTTTGACTGGTTAGAAATGTTCAAATATTTAATTTCAAAATAATGCTATTTTGCAGAATTTATCAAGTGGAAAATACTTGATTAGGCCTAAATTTAGTGAGGCAAAGCCTCAAATCAAAAGAAATTGCCAGACCTTCTGGAGGCTTCCATCCACTTTTACCAGTGAACTGTGTGCTTTGAGGAGAAAAGCCAGACATCAGGATCTTTTGGCACTTAAGTGGTTAAATTGTCCCTTTGGATCTTGCAGAACAATATCAGTCATCTCATGTTAAGGGAAAAAAACGTCTTATCTTTGACAGAAATGAATTACCTCATATGGGACAGCTACATTTTGTCTGATGCCTGTTGTCAGCTTTCACTGGGAGATGAGGAACTAAGAAATAGATTTCATCAAGTTTTGAGATGAGGGAAATGAAATCTTAGCAAAGAAAACAAGTTATGCCTCCAAAATGGATTGTACAAGCAAGAAGATCTATCAGGTGAAAACTGAATGTTAAAATAATTTGCCAAAAGATGACTTATGCAATGCTGGGGAGACAGAAAAAGGTGAAGTGCCCTAAAATTCCTAGTTTATCAAAGGCCTGTTTAAGTCATCTAGGTTTACTGCTTGTCATTTTTTGTTGTTGTAGTTCTGTTGTGGTTTGGTTTTGTTTTTAATCCCCCGTAGGTATTTGCCAGTGCTACACTTTTATAAATCTCGAGTGAGCTGCCTGTTCCCTTTTCCATCAGCCTGTGACACGGAGTTCTGCAGACATTCTGTGCTGCAGCTTTGCAGGCAGTTTCCCTTCTGATGATCTCCTCTTCTCAGAAGACCATTTCCTATGTCACTAAGCAAGGGAAACTTGGAACCTGTGTCCTGGCAGATCAATAGTTCAGGTGTAGTACTGAGGTGTGGTCTTTTTCTGCAACTCATTTTAGGTGAAGTGGAAATATAGAAAAATGGACAGGTCTCTGCTATTTTGGTCTGATCCAAATATGTCAGTTTACAGAAGCTTTCTTATTACCTTCCTGCCACTGTCTAGTCTCCTAGTATTAATTTACATTTTTTCTGCCACAAGGTCAGTCAAATGTAATTAAACAAAAAACTTAAACTGATTTATTAAGATTAAAAAATTATTATAACTGCACAGTCTGAGTTCAGTTTTTATTTTTCTGCTTCATTTCACCACTTCTTGATAAAGTGTTTTTGGCTCCTCCGTGACCTCTGAAAAATGGAGCAAAATGGAGACTGGGACTTGATTCAGAGAACTTGGCAATACATTATCCCAGTCCAACAAATACAGAATCTGTGAATAAAATGTAGCACCTCTGTGACTGAGGCTCTCTCCTCTTAAGGGTATGGTGTGAAATATATTCTATAAGGCAAAGGCAGAGTTAAAAACATCAAAATAAGCTAGTGCTTGTATCTTTTTCAAAATGTGTCATTCTAATATCCAGTAAATACATTGGCGTTTTTGGACATTGTAGGCTCTCCCCGCAGTCACACCATGTGAAACAAGCTCTAAATTGAGCAGAATTGTTGTTGTATGGGTGGTTTGTTTGTTTCCATCAGGTGTGAAGTTTGTACTTTAAATGAAAAAAGAAACCTGGTAAGAGATGTGGATTGGATTTATGTTGATTTGATGTGAATTAGAGTTCAGAGTTTTTTTGTTTCTTAAGTTGTGAAGATAAAGCAAAAACTGTAACTAATTCTCCTTTATTGTTTTGCTGCTTTAAAGATTTTACTTTGTTAAAAGTGGGCTTGGGATCACATTAGTCATTTTCTGCTCAAATGATATTGCACTTACAGAAAATGCACATACTCAGGAGGTTAATTTTTCTCTCTCCTAAAACAGGATCAGAGCCTTTGAGTGACCTTGGTGTTTCCAGTCAGCTGGTCACAGAGGGATAAAGGCATGGATAACATTAGTGGTTGTCCTATTTTACTGACTGTTCTCTTCCCTGAAGGGAACAGGTACTTCTAGCTGAAATGTCAGAGTAGAAGTAAGTGGTTGAAATTGCTACTTTTTTTGTTTTTTTCCTTGTAAACATTTTTCAGGATTATTGCTCATCAAGACAGAAGTAATTTGGATTTATTTATAGGCTGAGCAAAGCAAATAAGACCGTTTCCACCAAGATTGCCATGTACTAAAACAAAAAATAGAAGTTACATCATACTTTGCATTTCTCAAGTGTAACATACCACTGCTAATAAGGAAAATTATATGACTCAAGTCATGATGTAAAATAATTGATGCATAACTCCAAAAATGAAGATCAGTGTCATTCAGGTTGAAACTAGTTCTGTGCTTGAATCCAGGTGAACTATATCATAAACCAGCTTTGTGTCGTATTCAGACCATGCCATCATGTTTTGGTGCCTGTTAATATCTGGCTTGTTTTAGGAAGACCTGCAGAGTATTTGAGGTTCTTGGTCATGTTGTAATGAGACATTAATCCTTGTTGAATCTGGAAACATGATCTTCAGAAGAAGTTGTCTCAGTCCAGCCTGTGGAAGAAGCAATTTCTCATTGTCATAGTTGGCTGTGCCTGTTCTTTAGGGCACAAAAAATACATGACTGTGAATCAAGGGCTTTGGACTGTACACAGTCCTGTGATTGCTGTAGTTAATGGAGATTGTTCTGGTGTGCTTTGTTTCCCATCTTGCTTCCTGGGTAAGAGAGGGCTTCAGTGGTTTTTTTCATGTTTCTGTGGTGAGCATTCTCGTGTGCTGACTGTGTAGGTGGGCACATTCACCTCCTGGCACTTTATTGGTGTTTCATTATCTGATGTTCACTGTCTTTTCACACTTCCAACACCTGTCAGACACACCTTGTAATAGGAAGGAATAGTGTAAAGGATATGCTTGAATCTGCACTTGTTTGGCCTCTCCTGCTTGTGCCCTGTCATTGACAAGCAATTATACCTGTGCAGCTGCTGCAGTGTCCCCTGGGCATAAAATCTGAATGAGCTGTGCTTTTCTTTCCCTACATAATTATAATAAATACCAAGTATTCTTACCATTGAAATTTTCACACGTGGCAGGGTCCATAGAAAGTCCTAAAGAGCTCAGACTGGGAACAATTAACAGAGAGTGTGACTGGGTGCTTCTAGTTCTGCTTCTCTGAGCTCTGCATACCCCAAACAGTGAATTGCTGCTTAGTGCAGGAACTCTGATCCTGGAGAAGCTGCAGAAAATACTCCTTCAGGCAGAGTCTGGTGCTTTGAGAAATGCTGGTAAGTGATGGAGTAAATCAATGGCATTTTATTTTTGAAACTACTGTAGAGTACATCCTTGATAAATTTAGCCATTAGCAGATGACATCTGTAAAATCTGATGGGGTAGTATCTGTGCCCAGTTAGCAAATATTTAGGAAGAGTGGGCTGAAACCCACCAAACTGTTTGTTAGGTACCTCCAACTGCCAGGCAGCTGAGGAGAAAACCAAGGGAAAGAGATTCTGATACTTGTCAAGTGAGAGGAATGCCAAATGAAATAGTGAGAGCTGAATGAATTGCAGATTCTGAAACTAAAATGTTGAGTAGCTTCAAGTGTTTGAAATGAGTAAAAAAAAACTTGGGTGTTTTGATAACACTTATGGAGGAGACCCTGTAATTAATGTAGCTACTCTGAGCAGCTCTTGTAACTCAAGCTAACACACAGATACGCTGTGGGTTTTCTGTGTTGCATATGGGTTATTTGTCCATATTGCCCATACTGCAATTCTGAATGAGAATTCGAGTGTTGTTCTGGATGTTTGTGTAACAAGGCTCTCATAGGCCCTTGTATTTAAAGGCAGAATTATTATTTTAAGCCAGTCTGGAAGACTGAAATCCATAAAAGCCATTAGACTGATTATCATCCTGTAATACTGTCAAAAATCATGTTAATTGGTGAGCGCAAGCCGTCCTCTGCTAACAGCTTTTCTCTTTAATTGAATTTTTGCCAAATCGGTGTCATTGAGATTCTGTAATGGACATTTTTGCTCCCAGGGTGTTTTTTGTTTAGATGTGATGCTGGGGAATAGGACTGTATTTTATTGTGTATTATTTATCTGCTTCAGAAAGACAGAAAGTTTTCAAGTGATTAGCATGGCTGCTGGTAGCAATCGAGAAACTGATACCCAGAAATTTGTCATGAACTCCTCTGATGTCAAAATCTGCTACTGTCTGGATGCTCTTTGTTGTTTCATCACTGCTGGCTTCTTCCTATTTATTTTATTTTTTTCTTTCATTTTGCATTTTGGGGCAGAGATGGGTGAAGGAGGTAATCAGTTGCCCAGCTGTGCCTCCCCTCTCTGGCTAAAAAGGGTGTTAGTCAGGCAAACACCTCATAATCCTTAGATAAATTTGCTGTCTCTCCAGCTGCTGGGTTTTGTTTGTTAGGGGGGTTTGTTGTTTTTTTTTTCTTTCTTTGATTTTTTTTGGTTGTTCTTTAAGTAGGTTATGCTGTCAACTACTTTAATCTGAACCTTTTCCAGGTAGATCCCAAAGGCATTGCTTTTGGGACAGCTGGAGCACATCCTGTCATAACTTTCATTATCAGGTTATTTTCCCCATCTTTTAAAGATTTTTGGCCATACTTTTGAGAACTGATAGTGTTGTTTCTGCAATGATCTAGATGCACAGCATCTCCCTGTCTGTGGTTCATATCCTTGGTTGGAAATGCTGTTGTCTAATGCAACATTTTGCTTCTAATATGAAGGAAAAAAGGAAAATCTCTGTGGAATACTTTGTATTTTCCTTCATTTCAGGCAGATTTTCGTAAAAGCCTCTGGAAATCATTACTTTCACTGAATGGATTTACTGTGTAGATCAATCCCAGTGGATGCAGAAGGTCTGTTTTCACTTGCCAGGTAGCTCTTGCACTTGTTTGTTTGTTGGTTCATTCATACACATTCCCGGAGTGGGAATTGAATACCCCTTCAGGACAGATTACGTATGAATGGGGAGGGACAATCAATGGTTATAGTGGTAAATGTCTGACATTTTTACTTCAATACTTGCAAAAAAACCTCCAATATCTAGAGATGTATGGCCTGGAAAAGAATGTGCTCTCAGATAAAGATATGGAAATTATTTATGTTGATAATTTAGTCCCTTGCTTGAAACAGATACAGAGAAAGAAGTACACAAATAAAACTTGAAATTTATTCTGTTTTGATTTTGCAGCTATTTAATTTTTGTAATTGTGAATCAGGATAGAAATAGATGATAATTATTTTGTCAAATTTTATAATTTTTTCTGTTCTGATCCATGTCAGTGCCTACAGCTGTAGACTTTTGAGCTAGAAGTAGCATTATATGACCTCCTCTAGTAAATCCTGCATATCTTCTAAACTGGGGATAGAATCTTTTTGAACATGATCAGACCAATTTAACATTAATTTTAATATCTGTCACTTAGTTTAATTATAGTGAAACCCAGCTCTATGCTATTGCAGATTGTCCCTTTTCAGAGCCTGTGTAAATTAAGTTTGGAATTTTTTTTTTATTCTTCTATTGGTTTTAATATCCCTGTTTATTGGTTTTTTTTTTTTTTTAATGAAAGAAATAGTACACATATGTGCTTCGCGAAACTAAAAATAAAATAACTTTAGAAAGTTTCTGAAAAACAAAGCAGTTTATTTCAATCCTGTTTAAATAAATAAATGCCACCATATGGCTTTTATTAAAGCACTCTCTGTAGCTGCATGCATCATGCAGGTGCTCACTCTCCAAAAAGGTGTTGATTTGTCCTCTTTGTTACTTTTGTCAAGGTGATGACCTGGTAAATGCTACCAACTTTCCTTGCTGATAGCAGTGCTTTCCTGCAGAGTTTAGTGGGATGTAAATACTTACCTTCCACTGCTGGTACATCTTTATAACCTGGCATTTATGAGGGATGCCCTCTTGCTCGGCAAATGACACACTTCTAAATGGGAAATAAGGTGGTTGGATTCCTTTTGTTGAGTAAATGTGCATGTTTGTTATATGTGAATAACAAAGCATAAATTATCATTTTTCCTCTTACTAAGTACTTCAGGAGAGAAAAATACACATTCCTCTTGACAACCGCGTATTTACTTGGGATAAAATACACAGAAAACACTGGACTTAATGAAAAGGCTGTGAAGCTGCCTAAAAAGACTTTGAAATGCATTTTTAGAC
>JACBWW010000051.1:2239162-2381909 GCA_020086605.1 Lanius collurio
ATTGATGAGGTTTCTGTGGCCAGTGCTGAGGCTGTGCCCCATTTCCTGTGACTCCTTGCATGTGGGGTCCTCTGCCCCATCCAGTGTCTTCATTGCTCAAGGCCTCAGCCTCAGGCTTGTATTTCTCACCTTTCTGGTTCAAGTATTGCAGCTGGAAATGGACCCACTTGGGTACCTTCTGGGCTGCAGTGTCAAGACACTGTCCTGAGTGTTAGACCTGCTCCTGAGACGTGTTTGCTTGCAGGCAGATCAGGGCTAAAGATTTTCCATCTCTGCAGTATCATACAGAGAATTCATACTGCAAGAGGAGCTTGTCTGTGTGTTTGAGTGCAGGTCTGCATAATTCCCAGTTTCCCTGAAAGTCAGGTCTGAGATGCTGATCTGTGTGAGGGAAAACCATGGAGAGTGCTCTGTAATTGCAGATTTTTTGGTAGAGGCAGAGAAATAAGCTGTGTGCTGTACCAATGGTATCACTAATCATAAAGGAGGTATATTTACATCTGTTAGAGTTGTTTGCTCAGAGGTTTTTTCACCATTCTGTTAACAATAGCATGAACGATTTCTGTAAAAACTTCTAAGACAAACTGGTTTTGTGGAACTTTCTAGCAGCTCTGAGTGTCCCTCAACTTTGTCACTACAAAAGATTTGCAAGACTCCTGGCAATTAAAATTATACAAAAATTAATTTTTGAATGCACCTACTATTGGCAGACTTTTGACTGTTTTGCAAGAAGTGTTTTTGTGAATGCCTACATGACCCTTCTATTAAACAACTACCTGTATTCAGTAGCAAAAGAGATTTTAAATGTTTCACAGCAGGTGAAATGGTTTAACCCGGAGCAGAGTAATTGCTTTTCTTAAAAAGGGCACACACCCATCCTGTGAACTTTTTTGCCAAATATAATTATGACTGTTAAAGCGCAAAGCAATTTTTAATTCTTCTTTTAAACAAAATTACATTACTGAAATATTCACCCAAAAGAAAAATTATTCTTTTGAGCATAGTAATTCAACCCTGTGCACGTAAATGGCATTCACATTCAAGAAAAAGGCAAATATGAATGTGTATGGTTGTAACTTTTTCCCTCTAATCGCTTTCATGTTATCAAGCATCTGAAGAAGGCTTAATGGTTGGAACCCTTTAAATAACAATTGCTCTGCCTTGCTTGCCACTCCTGTCCCTCCATCTATGAGAGGGCTCTGCACAATCACTTTCATAACCTGAACATTTTCTTCTTGCACACACGGACAAAACAAGAAGTAGCACTGAAGTCTGTTAGCATTTATGGAAACATTTGTCACCAGAGACAACTTGGAGGGTGACATAACTTTTAAATGCAGCCTGCTGGGAAATTACACAAGCTGGGCAAACCCAAGGTTTGCCAGGATTTCAGCAGAGCTCTGGAAGAGGATTGTATATGTGCAGTTCTGGATTGTGCTGGCTTTTGATGAAGTTCAGCTGAAAGCTTTCTGGTTTTTTTTTTCTTTTTGAAATTAGTTTTTCCCCAATTGAGTTTCCCTCTTAGCTTTCCCTGACCACTCTTGCTGTTCTTAGTGCCTGTGTCAATACTGAGATACTGCAGAGAAGTGTCATTTGTTATGTTTTTTCCTGAAACTGAACCACTTCAACTTAGAAACCAGTAAGTGAAAAGTGAGTGAAAGAAAAAAGTATGGACAGTAAAGAATACACTGTATTGGAAGATGCCATAAATTCGCAGCCACCAACTCTCCTGCAGCCTTTCAGCCAGTAAATGTCACAAACATAGCATAATTTACAAGAGGCAGAACAAAGAGATTGCATCTTTTATATATAATTCTGAGTCTAAAAATGTAAATAGAAAGACCTTAAAAGACAGTTCATTTTCAAAGACTAGTGGTTTTTTTTTTTTTTTTAAGTACGGGAAAAGGAAAAAATCTTGAAGGTATTTTTGGATCTTTTTTAGTAATTTCTCTTTTTTAGTAATTTCTGTAAACCCTACAGACTGCTCACCTAAATATATCTGCAGACGGGTTATTTGTAGGTATTCCAATGATAGTGCAATGTCTCATTTATTAAAATCATACCATACATTTCATACCACTTTTTCCACCTGCATGTTTCACACATTTTAGGGTTTGGCATGACTGAGACTGAATAGTGTATAGACTCGGACACCTCCTTTTCCTGTCCTGGTGCACTACTGCTTTCAAGGTTAATGTAAAAGCCTGATGTGTTACAGTGGAATTTGTGACATTTTAAAACTTTATTGAGCACCTGGCAGCAACTTAAGCTTTAGATATCTCTTTTAAATGTATTGGATACATATCTGATGACTTTCAGACAATTAAAAAATGGTAACAAGTGTTTTCAATGAAATAGTGATAAGAAAGTGGGAGCACACAATCCTAAATGCATTTCTAAAAGTCTAAGGAATCGTATTATATCTGGGAGAAAATACAAGCAAGGAAAAGAAAAAGTGCTTTCGAAAAGGATGACTCTAGTTTGAGTTCTCTTCATCAACTCAGCAGAACAGTTTTCCTCCCCACATCCAGGAAACCATCACTTCTGCTGTTTCCACCTTGCAATATTAAATAAATGCAGATTTTAAAAGTGCTAACTGTTCATAGTTACGCAAACACTTCTGGGATCTTTTCAGAGCTACATCAAAACTAAAATTGTTAAAACTGTGAAGGATTTGTTTGTTCTTTTTAATGAAATATGAAATTAAGGAGTAGTTTGTTTATTTAGGCTGAGAACTTTCTTTTAACCTGACTTGACTGTCAGAAAGTAACTCCCTCTCTGATTTGTTTTGTTTAGGCAGGTTTTAAATTGTGCAGAGAGACCAATAAGGAAAGGTGCTATGGAGTATAAAATGGTTATTTATTCTGAAATACGTCATAAGTATATGTTATAGGCAAAGCTGGTAGGCTGAGAATTGGTATCAATTCACATGTGAAAGGATTGTCTTCTGCTGCTCCTTAGAACAGATGAATGTCAATGTTGTTCAGTTGCTCTTTTCCAGTTCTCTGCTCTTCTTCATTAGGAGTTTTGTACTCTACCTTGTGAATACTTTTCTTGAGCAACTAAATACTGTATTCTCAGTAGCTGCAATTTTCTGTGTGGTTTTAGTGGTCTTACCTTGCTTGACACAGCTGCTTGGCTGTCTGGACTTCTTTTCATACAAAATTCTGCCTTTTAAAAATTCACCATCCTCTGTGCTTTTGGCTTTTTTAGACCATTTTTTTACCCTGACTAGCCATCGAAGTGATAACTTTTCTAGACCATATAGCTGGCAATAGGAAAATGATGTTTTTCTAGTTGCTGCTTTAATAGGATTTCCCATGAAATAGCATTTCAAATAATCACCAAGTCTTAAATAATGAACAGGGGGTTTGGGGGTTCTTTTGTTCATGTAGCGTGAAAAGCAAGGCTTTGTGGAATCTGCATGAAAGTCACACCTTTTTAGTCTGGAAAGAGATTTGTAGCTAGATTTGTCTGAGTCTCATTTTAATCTGCATCTCTTCAGCTTCATGAATGTGGGTTTTTTGATAATTGCTTTGTTAGTCCTCTGACACTGAGTGACAGTACTTTTCAGTGCTTGACAGCCAAATCCATTGGCATACGACAGTCCTCATACACAGTGAGGTGTTTTCTTTCTGGCTGGTGACAGTAAGAGCTTTCGAGTTGACAGAGGGGGGCTAAGACATCTTCACAAGTGAGAAGAAAGCTGAGAGAGGATGAGGAGGTTGTCTGTCAAAATAAAAGCATTCATTTATTTCATCCTCCCAGCATAATGAAATAAAGAGAAGATCTGATAGCTGCATGTTAAAACATAATTTTATTTGTGTGTTGCTTATAGAAAAATGTATCACTTAACTTATTATCAGGGTCCTCATGACTTGAAAATTTTTGCACTAAGTGTAACATTTCTTTTTCAGTGAGGTGATGAGTGGTTTGATGTATAAAGAGAATATTTACATGTGGAGAGCATTGCAGTACACTGACAACTGATCTGTTAATTATTTTTTCTCAAGAAATAATTAGTATAGAATGTGTTTGTGTAGGGTTTTTTTTGGTAAACATTTGTTTTAAAGTTAGAATCAAGATGAGTTTGAGAATTTTACACACTTTACAGTAACTCAAGTAATTTGTTGCTTTGATTTTAAATGCTGTGGGCACTTTCCCACTATAAAATAATGGTTTGATTAGTCAAAATTTCTGTAATAAATTTAATATATTCTTAGAAATTGAGTGGACAGAAGGCAAAAGGATGCCTGCACTAATGCTTGCTGTATCCATGAAGGCAATAGTATTAACTGGTAATATTAACTTCTGTCTTTGGGGAAGGTGGTGAGACCAAAACAACCAAACAACAAAAGCCCAAACAAAGCACTTGCTGAGCTCAGTCAGGTGGCAGTTAATTACCCATCAGGAAAAAACTGTTTAATGAATCAGAAGATGAGTGATTTACTTGATCAAAGGGAGGTAGGTTATTATGGATGGCTGTTGCTGATTACTGGCCATTTGTCTGTGCCTGGATGCATATTCATAAAATGCCCCTACTCTTTTGTCTTTTCAAATGGATTCCATTGCAGCAATATTGCATTTGCATTTGACCCTTATATTCATGGTGGTTCTCTCTTCCTGCTGAAATGCAAGAATTTGGGTGTTTGAGGGACTGTAGCTTCAGTTATTGCTGGACTCCAGGACCCAAAAATATTTCTCAAGTAGTACTGTCTATGTGTGGTGGTTGACTCAAAGCCACCCTTGGCAATGTGCCTTTTAGCAAGCAGTTCTGGTGCCCTCAGAATGAACCCAAATCCATGGCCGTGGTCTCCTCTGTTCCCCTGTTAATCAATGTAGTGCTGGTTACACAGGACAAGGATAAGTTACAAGGACACTTCACCCACAACACCACTTGGTGCACCACTTTGTGTCTTTTTACTTCTAATGAAGAGGTTTCAGAAAAAAAGGCCTATGTATTTTAACCTATGTGATTGTGACAGTTTGGACAAATGTGAAAGAAAATATCCTCTGATAGAAGGCAGGTTACAACCAACCTTCCCCCACTAGGTTTGGGAAAAAAGAAAATTTCCTCAGAGGAAAGTGAAAGATATAAAAATTATTTATTTAACAAACACAGAGGAAAAGGATAATAATGCTAAATAATAAAAGCTCTTGCTGTGGAGAGAAACCTGGGAAGATTTCAGAGTCCTTCTGTAGGTGTGGTCTCTCTCCTCCTCCTTGGAGCTGGGTCATGGGCCCACCTCCAGGGCCTCGGTGGAAAACTCTCCCAATGTGTTCTGATGTTGAAACAGCCCAGAAGAAAGGAAGGGAAAAACCAAAGTCCCAGGAAAACAAAGTTCAACTCTCCATCCCCCTCTGCAGAAAAGGAGCTGAAAACTGGCTGAAAAGCAAGCAGGGTGCTTCCCCTGCTCCTGTCGCCGCAGCAGGACACAGAGGAGTGTGCATATCTGTGTCCTTGAAACAACTGCTTTGGAAAATTGGCTGGTTTTTTTCCTCTCCCCCCTCTCAAGCTCAGTTTAAAGGCACAGAAATGCACAAAATTAATTTCTGGGCACAGAAATAGGGAATACACATCATGAAGTCACCCCAAGACAGTGATACATCAGTTGTACAATATTCCTGTGATGTAAAAGTATGCTCTTCTGCAATTAGTTTCATATTAAATCTATTTGTGTGCTTATGATAAAGCCTGGTAATATTGACTTTTTTCTCTCTGACTTGAGTGCTATTTTTCTCACAGGATGTAGTCTTCAAGAAATTTTGTGGTCATCCACCTTCATGGTGTTTTACAGCTCTGAATTTCATACTGTAGTTCTTAATACAGCTGCATCAAATGTGTAGGAAATGTTCTTTGGGTGAGGAGTTTAAAGTCAGGCTTTTCTTTTCAGCTGTTTTATAAAACCTCTTAGCTTGGTTAACACCAATCTTGACTTTGAAAACCTAGTCCATTCAGAGAAAATTATGGGTGATTTGAAAACTGAAATTTAGAAGATAATATTCTGTATCTGCTTAGTTTTTTACTGTTTTGAAACGCTTGAAAACTTTGCAGAGCACATGGGCATCAAATGAAAATATCCTATCATTTTTTTATGCCACATTCTAACTTAAATATTTGTTCTTCACATTTGTATCCATTTTGTTCTCTCAACCCATGACTCCCACCTTTCCTTTTTTTTCCTGTTTTATTTCAAGTTTAGTTAAGTCTCACATGTTGTTCTGTCAGTTGTGGTTATTTTCAGTAACACAGAGGTTGTTCCTGAAAATAGTGGAAATATTACTTGCTGAATGTTATCAGAGCATGAACTAGCATTTTAAACAAATCTCTTCATGTTAAAGAGAACCTAAACTAGTTTACACTGATTCAAAAGGCAAGAATAACACATTTTAGAGACTGTCACTGTCATAGTTTCAGTACATATACAACCTTTCTTTGCTGCTTCAAAAAATAAGTATCTTTGTTTGCTGTTAGCACAGAAGTTTAAAAAAGGCTTAATTTTTTTATTGCTCTCAGTTACGTAATTAAGCCTTCAGAATAATTTTAAGTGGTGGGGTTTTTTTGATGATTTACTATTCTGTATAGTTTCTGTCTGTTCCCAAGACATCTGCAGTGGAAATGTAATATTTCTTAAGATTGAATGAAAATCTGCTGGACTGGTACAATCTATTCAGGTGAAGTGCTCAGGTCTTTTTGAAAACACTAAGTTGACACGTGGGTTTTAAAAGTGCTGTTGTGCAAGTTGATTATTCTTAATGTTCTTGTGCTTATTTGGGTTAAATTACAAGCATATGGGATTATATGGAAATGTGTGATTTCATCAGTGCCACTTTAGAGAAATTGCCTCATTCTTCTCTTTTGTTTTCATTAACCACATAACACTGACAAAAAGATTTTGAGCCTCAAAATGTCCAACACATTCTGTCTTTGACAGTATAGTTTATTTTTAATTGCATTTTAAGAAAGAAATGGCCCTAAAACTTCTTGCCTTATGCATTATATCAATTATCCTGGTGGAAGAAACAAATGAAATACATTTAATTATAGGTCATAACCCAGCAAATCATAAAAATCCTGTTCTGAAGTAAATTGTTGCCACTAATTAGCTTTCCTGTTTGCCAGTACTAAAATCAATTTAATTCATGTCTTGCTAATATTAGTTATTTCAGTGAATCCAAAAGGCATAAAATACCAATGTGTCCAGTCACTAAGTAGTTTGCTAATATTCAAGAATATATAAATGGAAATCTGTGTTTAATAGCTTTAAATACAATAGGATGAGGTTTATTGCATTTTACTTTAAATTGAATTAATGTTTAACTGCTCTTAAAATCCAGCAAGAAATGTGCTATTTTTAAGTTCTGATTTTGAGGGGTTTTTTTGGTTTTTTTTTTTGGGCAGCTTTTTGTTTGTTTTCTTTTTTTCAGTAAAAGAATTTCCAAGAAGTTTACCTACTGCTGTATGAGTTTGAATAACAGAACTGAGATATTTAGGCAAGGACTGAAAGTGTTTGTAAGCGGATGTGAGACCTTTGACATATTAAATCACAAGGGTCCAAAGCACAAGAAATGACCTAAATTTGCACTGCATATCAGAGACAATTGTTGGGCAAATAGTGTGGAGAAAATCCTGACTACTGTCCATGGAGTTTCACTCACTTCAGTCTTTTTATCTGCAGAGAAACTTTTGGAAGTGCTGAAGTTACTGCCTAATTACTATCTAATTTACATTAATTTGCAACATTATGTAGGAGTTTTTTGCTGGTTTATCTAGCAAAGAAAAGAAGATAGCTTAGAGGGATGTTGTCATATTAATAATCATTATATAATTTTTTTAAGTGAAAAATCAGCCCTCCTTTGCTTTCCCCATCCTTCAAGTCAAATAACAATCAGAATATAGTGAGGCATAATTTTTTTAAACTTCTTGATACTATGTTGTTGAGGTCAGAAACAAGAAAGAGGATGAGCAGTTGAATCAATTGCTATTGTGAAGCAAAATACCAAAGCTAGGAGGTGTGCACAGCTATCAGCTTTCATCACTCTGGCTCCTGTCAGTAAAATACAGCACAGTCATGCCAAAGGGAAATGATAAACAACATTATAGTCTAGGCAATAGGTAACATCACTTTTATTATTAAATACTGAAAGTATTTCAAACAGAAGAAATGGGAAGTGAGTTCTATGATAGGACAAGATCAGAATGTGAGTAGAGGCAATGGGACTGAATTAGAAGTTGTGCAGAAAATTCTGTCACCTCTGTTGAGCCATGGAGCACCCTTTTCAAATTCATGTATATCCTTTAAAGTGCACTGGTGTACATCCTGTAGTACACTCCCAGTCTCTTATTTTCCAAGACCTGTTGGAGCTGCAAGCTCTATAAATCAGCTGGACAACTTGTATAACAGAAATAAAGCAGATACCTAAATCACTGCATAATAAAATCAAGCCCAGTTTAGCCCAAGGTACAATGGTAATGTTATATCAGTGCAGTTCACAGATAGGAGAAATTCTCTTTAGCCTATTAAAACATGAAGTCATAACTAATCCTTTTCAATATCTGAGTGGCAGTAAATACTTCCTATCAGTTTCTAATTTTGTAGTTTTTAGTTTTCATTGGTGTTGCTGCAGATTCATAAATAAACAAGGATTTATTTCAGATTTTTCTTCTTTGCACCTACTCTGTAAATTCAGTGAACTCCGTTGAATCCATCTTGTGTGCTGAAACCTCTGTGGAGTTGGATGACATCGGAAGTGGCAGAAAGTCCCATCAGAATTTATGAATGAAAGTGTGAGAGGGGAAAAAAATACAAATAAACCAAAACCAAAAAAACCCATATGAAGTAGTATCTCATGTAAAAAGCTTATAATAGGAATGAAATTAAAGTGCAGGTTTACTTCTGCAGTCTGTGATTACCATCCAGATTTGCTCCTCAGCAGTAATGGCTCTCTGTGCAATTCACAAGGCCACATCTAATGATGGTTTGGAATATTTTATAGTATTGTTTTAAAAATTACTTAAGGCAGCCCAACTGCAGTCTCCTGAAGTTGAAATGAAGGCTTGGGGTTTTTTACTTTGCAAAGTAGCTCAGTGTGCTGGTTCTGAGTGCTTTCGTAAGGTGACTTGATAATGCTGAAGTCTGGGTCTGAAAAGTAATCCTGGTTTTGTTCCTGAAATTTACTTTAGTGTTTATGCTGAAGGATAACCCTTGGTTATTAGTCAGTATGTGCTTCATGTTCTGAACTGTCCTGAAAATCCACACTTGGCTTTTGTCCATGAATAAATTATTTGAAAAAAACCACATATTTTAATGTGCTTTGTGTGCATGGAGGTGGTTTTGTTTGGGTTTTCCTTTTCTCCTTTTTTTGTTTCTTTTTCTTTGTGTTTTAGCTGAGCATCTCTGATATATCATACTGTTTTCTTGAAGCTGAGCAATTCATTTTCTCAAATGACTACACCTTCCCTGGAGCTTATCTTGCTATGGCAGAAGGCACAGTAAAGGGAAGTTGTCCACTGCTCTGTCTTCCAGACCCATCTGGAATACACAAGGTAAAATCTTCATCTGCCAGGGCTCTGAAAGGGACAAAGAGAAGTTTTTCAGAGATCCTGACTAAATGTCCCACAGAAAAGTGCTGTACAAATATACCTTGCCTTTGAGCAGTTGATACTGCCATGCCCAAACATTGCTGAACCTAGAATTTATGTTTCCAGTTTTATCTTGTTGTCTATCTGAAGCATCCAGCTATTGCTGTGATTAAGAGTCCTTAAAAACTTGCACTGGGGATGTTGATTAGATTAGAATAGAATAGAACCTGGAGAAGAATCTAAAAAACTTTTCTTTTTCCTAATGGACACAACTGATGAGTTGAATGTCTCTTCCTTCAGGAAAAAAAAATTAAGATGAGAAAGTTCAGAATGAGAAATTACAGGGCAGTGCAGATGAAGTGCCATTACAGGATAGCAGCTACTTCCTTAAGAAAGAAATCTATGTTAATCCACATAGGAAATCTATTACTGAGGGCCTGGAAGGAGCAGAAATAGGTCAGAGGGACATCCCCATCTTTAACATGGATTAAGAACTGGAGACGTGATCAGTTCTCTCCAAGTAACTTTGGGGACTTGATGTCCAGAGAGGTGTTGTCACCTTGAAGATGATGAGTTCATAGTTCAAATAGTTGATCAGCATACTGAATGCAAAGTTTGAGATTGCCAAAATAACATCAGGGTGGTGTTATATGAAGTTATATTCCCACAAGGAGAGGGCTGGAACAAGTTAGCTCATACAGCACTTCATGCTGAATAAAGCAGTAACGGTGCGAGGTGGGGCTGGGACTCACCAGGGAAAACGTGCAATTGTACGGAAGTGCAGAGGAGAAAGCACAGCTACAGATACATATATATGAGTTATTTAGGATGTTAATTGCATTTTTAATAGGTAAGGGAAATTGAGTAGGATTGATATGGAAGTTAAAGCAAGGAAGCATGGATAAGTGATCTCGTTAAGTGGTTTTATAATGGTAATGAAGGCAGGAAGGGATGGTCTGTTGAGAGGGAGGGCCAGATTCGAACCCTTTGTAGGCAATTATGGACTTGTTAAACTTGGAATTGAATTTGTGATTTTGCTTCAAATACAAAAATAAAAAAAAATATTGCTGGTGGCCTCATTATGCAGATGGGCTAAGTGACGAACTTGGCTAAGAAATCAGAACAATGCTCTGTCCTAAATTCATTAAGCTGGCTGAGCACTGCCTCCCTAAACTTCACAAACTCCAGTTTTCCCTGTAAAATTGGGTCAAGATTACTATTATAGACAATATGTAATAATACAGGAAGTCTGAAAACTAACAAGATATATAAGGTTAATTTTCATATTTGTAAATTTGAAATTTTTCTCATACAGTTTTCCCTCATGTAACAAGGGTAAACAGCCCTTTACTACATGCTGCAGTAAAATAGTTTCATGTTCACAAGTATTTTTCTCCAATGACCAGTCTCTTGCTGGAGATGTTTGATGGAGTATTATAAGGAAAAAAAGTCATATGTAATTACATCAATTGTTTTACTCACAGGCAAAACAGATAAATCAGAACTACTGAAAAAGACTCTCGCGTGGTAGGTTGTTAGTTTGGGGTTTTTTTCTTCTGAAGTGAATGAAAGCAAATTAAGGACTAATTTAGGATAGGACTCAAATCACTTAAAATAAGAGAGGGCACACATGCTCTGAGCCCTTCCCAGTAACATACTGTAGGTAGAAATCAATAAATTATTTAAGGAAAATGTTATTAAAAAGGAAAAAGGAGAAAAGTAAAGCATTACTCTATATGAACAATTAGTGCTGATGGTAGAATATCAGTAACAGGATACTGCCAAATGTTTGAAAAACTCCACATCTGAGACAATATGCAGACCATTTTGTTTTGCATGTTTATCTGCTTAAAGCACCTGAGAAGCTGTGTTAAAAACTGATAGGGTTCCAAATTTAAAGTCTAAAGGGAATTGAAAATGATAAAATTTGCTAGGCATGAGTAGATAAGTATTTTGGGATTCTGTGAAACTAGGAATTTTCAGATCTGATGTGAGTGTCCTCCAGAGAAGGTAAATGCTAGTTTTAGAGTAATAGCCAAATACAACTTGAATCAAATCAGAAAAAGCATTAGTTTTACTGAAGTCTTCAAATGATTGCTTGATGTTAATAACTGAATGAGTTTCCTGCCCATAATCCAGGTTATGTAATGTATTGAAGATTTTCTGAGTTTTCCAAATGTGTTATTTGTTACTACTGTTTATCCTCAGATTCATATCCAGTGTGGGCTGCAGCAAATCAGCCAATTAGTAGTGGTAGGTGGGGAGGTGTCTCGGGGATTAAGACACTCAGACATCTACTTGTTAATCATACAAATAAATAAGGAAAGGCAGTTGCCATGATCTGTGGTTACCTAGATACCAGACACTGTGACTCAGAAGCTTTTGATCTTTTCTCACGCCATAGAAGTTTTTCTTCTGAGTCTGAAAATATCTACTTTTCACTTTAATTTCACTTTTATCAATAATATTTTATTGAATGGGTTTTTTTCTGATAAGAATTACAGAAAATAATAACTTATAATATTTGTGCATAATATATGAACACTCTAGTCATTATAAAATCCTTTTTTTTCTTCTTTTGAGAATTTCCCAGGTCTTCTGTTATTTTCTTAATCCCTGCTTGAAATGGGATTTTTGTCCAATAAGAATAAACTGAAGTAAAACCTATATGTGTATTTGTACAACACCACAATGTTAATCTTTTAGTTCATTCCATTAAGATCTAGCAAGAAGCTGTCATTATTGCATACGCAGAATAAGCAGAAAAATGTGAGGCAAACTTCAAAGACACAGCCATGTTTTCTACTGTAACTTTCTTCTCACTTACTGTAAGGAATACAAGAATTAGTGATGTAGTAGTATAAGAGGGAGCAAAGATTGCAAAAATCTGCTGCAAGATAATAAATACTGAAATTAATATGGTTTATGTACCTTGAATTAGGTTGCCTTCTAAAATGACATGTCATTTTTCTCTTAAAAATTTAAGTCAATTTTTAGCTCCTTGTCCCAAAATTTATTATTATATCACATAGATCTATTTATATACAAATATTAAGGAAAAAATCATGGCTGAGTTACATAGTGTTTTATCATCTTATCTGTAGCTGCTGAGTTGAACAAGAATTTCCTTTTCTGAGCTACCCTGTTAAAATTTGTTTTATTTGTTTTGATATCCTGTATGGCTGAAACTTTTAGACCCAGTCACTGCCCTGATTGGGGTTTTGGATGTCATCACAAAGTGTTATAGCATTGCAAATCCTCCTATTTTATAGATTTATCTCTTTATATAATTGTTCGATTATGGTTCTTTGCGCTGCTACTTCCATTATGGCAGCCCAGGAGACCACGGACAGCAACAATTAAACCAGTGACAACAGGAATTGTCTCCATCAATATCAAAGCTAACAGGAATTTCTTCTTCTAGTTTTTGAGATATTTTGTATGAGGTTTACCTCCTCCACAGGGAAAAATAAAAGAATAGTGTGAAAAAGGAAGCAATTGCAGCATAGTTAAACTGATTTATGTGTTAGGAAGAAACTGCATTTCAAATGTGAGATAGCTTTAAAAATAACATGGTGAAGGTAACTGGAGAGACTCTTGAAGTAATTGTCTCTGAAAGCTCCAGCAATTAAGTACTTCTGGATCAAAATACTGTTTGCAAAATATTACTAAATTACCTCTATGAACCACAATATTCCAAACTTAAGTACAGTGAACTGTGTATACATTAATTTGAGTAAACATTATTTGGTCATTCAAATTAACTAGGAGAAGAAACCTTTTCTCTCCTTTGATTGAGTAGGATTTCCAGTTACCACTTTTAAGATAGTCAAACATTCTGAAAAGGTGCATCTTGTGGGGAGGTTGGCACTTCTCAACCAGCTTAGTTGAGAGTCTTTTATGTTACATTCCAGAGAAGTATTTCAAAAGTTGCTGATTGTGCATTTTAGCTCATTTCACAATATTTCAATTTGAGGACTGTAATTGCATTATTTGTCTACTGTGGGGAAAAATGCAGTATACTCCAGTGAACTTCTATTTGTTGGTTGGGATGGTTGGTGATCTCTTTTATCAGTTTACTGCAATATTACAGGCTTCTTTACAAAACACTTCCCTTGCTCTGTTATTCTCAGCACTCTTTAAGAAAATCTTGAAATTCTGAGGGAAATGTTAGGGAAGATCCAAAATAGGGCTCAAACAGTCCCTTAATTGTTATAAGTGTCAGGTAATAGTGCCTTGTAAAATTCTACCTGCGGACGTGTGCCAAACATCATTTAGTTGTTAATTGCAGAGCATTCATGTCAAACTGTTCTTCATATTTCAAACTTTAATTTCTTTTGGCATCTGATTTGACATCTGATTTATTGTCAGTTGCTCTCTGTGGTGTGTGTGTACTCTGCTATGTGATGACTGTGTTAACTGTGTTAAGTTAGACCTGTTAACTTTAGCCCTAAGCTTGCCTGTACTGTGTCATCTTTCAATCTTTTTTATTTGGAGAACAGAGTATTTACAGAAATCTATGACTAATCTTGCCAATTTGAAAAACCCATAATCTTTAGACTACTACTTTCCTTCCAGGCTTGTATTTAGTTTCTGGAAAGCCAGTATGCTGGAGGAGTGGATAGCAATGGGGCTGGTTGTCTGTGGTGTTCACTGGCCTTATTCACTCCAGCACTGTTCTAAAAAGTACAGGCACTCTCTATGTTCAAAATTGTCAAGTAAATGTGAAAGCATCAAACAGTGAAATTACAGAATAAACATCCCAGCTATGTAGCTTTTCATACAGAATTGAGATTGGGGAAAAGAGGTTTGTACTTCATGAAGTACATTTCATAAGAAAGTCATGATCTTTTACACTCTGCTGGGAGGTACAAAATTATGCCTAAATTATGGATAGAAAGTCTGGACCAAATGGAATGCACTGGGAAATGTTTGCAGACATTAACAATTTCATATTATTTAGTGTGAGCTGAGAAATACTCCATAATTACTGACAGGTGGCCTAGAATAGGACAATGAAATTTCCTGTGTAATTGTAGATTGATGATATATTATGTATATTCAGTATGATTTTAAAATCAAGTCATCATGTAATTATACATAAAGAGACTTAACAAGATACCTGTTATTTCTTCAGGATCCATTACAGTCCATCAGACAAAATATCAGTTCTGTTTTTTAAACTATGTATTATAATATAAGGATTTTTAAAATGAGGGTTGTTTACCCAATGGACTGTGAAAATTTTTTTTAGAGTCACTGTAAATAGATGTTTTGCTCCTAGGTAGGGAATTCTGAGATAGTATTTGGGTGTTGCAATGAGTTGTTTCTGTGTAACAAAAATGCAGTGTCTTTGAGGTTGGGAAGGTTCAGTTAATGGAGGATTTATCTTGATTTTTATCAATAAGTTAAAATACAGAACACCTGCAGCCATCTGCATGTGAAAAAATTCATTAAATGCAGTGAAATGAGTCATTCTGAAAGCTGAGTGGGCCCAGTAAAGTCCAACAAAAGATCAGGAAGATGATCAAAACAAACCCGAAGTGAAAAACTCTTGCAAGTGTTTGCAGCAAATCTAGAAATAAGTGACGAAAGATTGATGTCAAAGTCACAGAACATGATATTACTGGATATGGCATCCCCTTTTACATGTGGTAATTTTATTCGTTGAGTGATTTGGAAAAGACTATGTTTTAACTTTAATGAGTCTCTATGAAGTTGAAATTACTTGCCAGCACATTCATGCGTTTCAGTTGTTTTTTACACTGCATTTTACATGAGGGGAAATTGCAAGTAGTAAATGTCAAGGATTCACTCGGGGCATTACAATTTCAGAGGCATGAAGCTAATACATATTTGTCTCATTACTGTCACCAGATTGAAGTTAGTCCATGGATAGCAAGAGCTCATAACTCATAGGAGACATCGTTACAAATGACCTGTGGGAGGTCACAGATATCACAACTTCCTAAATTCACATTACAAACGTGTTGTTAATAAGAAATGAGGTACATGTTGTTCATCATCTTTGACAAAGCCAGTTTTCACTGAAAAAGAGGTGGAGGGATTTTTTACTTTTCAGTCTCAATTGATCATATTGGTATAGATGATAATATATGGGAGAAGGAAGGCAATGCCATCCTTTCAGTTACTTACTGAAGTCATCTGTGATCTTGCTGTATTAATGCAATTGATACACTGTTCTATCTAATTGGCCCGCTGATATTTTTCTTAAGCATCAGTATAGTGCTGAAGGGCAATGAGTACTGTATGGAGGCTTTTAAATATGATTGGTATGTATGTTTTATCTTCTTCCCTGGCTCCAAAACCACTGTAGAGCTCACTGTAGCAATTCACAGTGGGTCCATCTCAGCAACACAGTGTGTTGCTCTTCTCTTAGCTTAATCAAGGTAGCACAGAGAGACTGAAGAGCATTCTTAAGGCACAGTTCTGTGTCTGAAATGAGCTGGGTGTAACTTTAACTGAGTTTGTCCAGTGTTTCACATAGTTGGCAACTGAAGCTAAGTGCTTTGCTTGTTTAGAATAGTCAATAAGGTGTAGGCCAGTATAACCTGGCTATATCTGCTTCACCTATTAAGACTGTGTGGGTTTAGGATGTATTTTTGATTATGATGGAGGAATCTGTGCTCTAGAGTAAACATCCTCAAGCAGGTGGTTAAGTTGCTGTTTAATGTGTACATCTGCACACTGGAACTGCTTGCCTGCCTCTCGAATGGGGAGAGCTACAGTAAATGTATTAAATCATTTGTCTGACAACTGCATTGTCTTTCTCTGTAATTCTAGGTGCAATTTCAGGTGTCAGCTTTGATTCATAAAGCCACACATGGTTTGATTCATAAAGCCATAGAGGAGGGTCTGATAGACAGCCTCTCTTCCTATTTGTAAGAAAGGTGTGACACTGGGTATTGATTCATCTCTTCAGTCACTTGGTGCACAAAGGACTGCAAATGATAGAAGAGCTGTTTGGTGGGAGGGTGTCTAAGTTGCAAATATGAATAAATACTATTCACTGTCAGGTATCAAACAGGTGTTTTAAGTCCTTAGTTTTAAATTAATTATTTTTCTGTTTGTCTGACTAAAGTGAATCTCAGCAGTTCAAAGAATTGCAGAGGTTACTAAATGAGGAACTGTTGAGGACTGAAGAATATTTTCTGTACTTTTTCAGCAGAATGTTTTTGCCTCTCTGATAATATACTCCAAAAGCATGTGTTCAATGTCAGGTGTTTATATGAGCAGCAACAATTATTAGAAATATTTGAGAGTGAAGTTTGTATCTCTTTAAAGCAACTGTTAAAAACAAAATCCTGGAGAAACTTCATTGCATGTGCAAAGATTTGCTCCAGATATGGAAATGAAATACTTGAATTGGCATTTCTGTTTGCTTACCAAGTTTTCAGTAAATGAAGAAAAAGTAGAAGGAGTGTAGAAAAAAGCATTACTGACAATTGGCAAGTAGTTTGAGTGAGGAAAAAACTGTGGAAAACTAAGAATATATGCTTTATGAGTACTAACTGGTTTCTGAGATTGTAGGTTGTGGAGTTATGCAAAAAGATTAGTTTCCTTAAAATGGGATTTTTAGGTTGTTTTATATACCTGAAATTGTAATTCTTGAAAACAGGAAGTCTTAGGTGATTGGTGTGGGTTCTAATAACTGGGGGAGTGAAGAAAACATTCTGCTTTTCAGAAGGCCAAGGAGGAGGATCTGGGGAGGCACTGGCCACCTGCAGGACGGAGCAGCCACCAGTCTCTGGAGGCCCAATTGTCCTGATCAGCCTGGTAGATCTCTGAGGCTGCTTGTACTCATGAGGTTTTCTGACTGTGCCAAGACTTTTGACAAGGTGTATCCTCATAGCCAAGATGGTTAGGTATGGTTTGGGTTAAGGACTTGTAGGTATGTAAAAAATTTGCAGGACTTGCGGGTACAGAGTCGGCAGCTGGTTGGTAGCAGCAGCCTCTTGCCATAGTAGGGCCGTGCTGAAAAAATCTTTATTAACAGCTTGACTGCTGGGAATGAACAGAGTGCTCTGCTAGTTTGAGTGAGACTAAATCCAGGGTAATGGTTTCTCTACCAAGCAATGCTGCTAAGCTGGAGACAAAAGGAGCTTTGCAGGAAAAGAGCTGTGCAGTGTCCTGGTGCACAGGGCACTGAGCATGACTCAGCAGTCTGCCTTTGTGGCAAAGAAGGTGTGCTGGGCTGTATTAACATGGAGTGTAAACAGCAGGGCTGGGAAAGAGTCCTGTGAGCACATCCGGGGTCCCCAGGAATCCAGTGTGGGCTTCCCCAGTACAAGAAAGAAATGAGTGTAGTGCTGGAAGTCTGGCAGAGGCCTGAGAACCACTTGGATGTGGCTGGAGAAATCACTTATTAGGAAAGGCTGTGCATTGAGTCCATTGATTTGCAGAAATGTGGGAGGAGCGGTCTTGCTCAAAACCCCCAAACAAACAATGAAAACCCAATTCAACCAAAAAACCAAAACCTCACAGAAATAAAAAACCTAGAACCAACACCCCCACAATTAAACAAACAAGAAAAAAATCACACGAAAATGCCTCCAAAACAAAATATGCTCTGCTCTCCTCCCCAAGCATTTCTAAAGCCTCAGTCTCAAGAATAAAAACTTGGAATACTTCCAGAGGAAAGTATGTCCATTACAAAAGTTTCTAATGTAATTTGGGTCTTTTTAAACGAGAGCAGTTCTTTCCTTACAGATGGGAAAGGCGACCTTTAAAATAAGCTTTATTGCTGTGATAACATATTGTATCGCTTTGCGCTTACATTGCAGTCAGGGGATTTTATAGAATATAACATTCTTTAGTCACTTCATCTCTGTGAATTAGCTAGCTTTTGAAATTAAGTCTGTACTAATCTGATGGGTAATTCTTCCAGATTTAAGTGTCTTGATTCAGAATTTTTTTATATGTTGGATGATATGGTTTCAATTGTGGGTTACTTTTTTTTTCCAGATAAGGAAATAGGGGTTCTTGACTGTGCCTAATGACTTAACCATTTTGTGCAAAGAAAAAGTTGACATTTATGCAAACATACGAACTGCAAGAATGAAGTCCATGTACCTTAAAAAACAAAACAAACCCACCTTGTAGGTTTTGTAGAGTCTCAGAGCTCACAGAAAATACAAAGATAAATGGCCTAACACCCTGGAAAAACAGCAAAACTGTTGTAATGAGGAATCTTTACAACGTGTATAAGACAGCGATGAATGCTGGAAGGAAACATGAAGTGATATCTGACGGACGTTCAGAGCTGTTTATTCCCCCAGCCCACACGGCTGCAGCTCCCAGGCAGACTCCTCAGCCACGGCACCCCGAGCCCTTCCCGGGCACACAAACCAACCAATCAGGAGCAGGGATGGGGCACACGTGACCTGGGAGCAGGGGCAGGGGCAACCCGTGCATGCACGGCCCCCCTTCCCCTCAGGGCTTTGGGCGAGGTATCCCAACATTTCACCCTTTGTTTTTCAATAAAATGAGCATTGGATAACAGCTGGATAAACAAAACAAAACAATTGCAAAAGAAAATAAGCTAAATTCTGGAGTCCCCAAGTATCCAACAGATTTTCTTTGGAGCAGCAGAAGGGAGACAGGACTCTGAGCATGCTTTATGTGGAAACTGAGTCAGGAGAGGGGTTTTTTTTTCTGTACCTGTTGGAATCTTTGAAAATGTTGGTTAATTTCTTCCCTCCCTCCTTTTTATCCTCCCATTGGCATTGCAAAGGGGTTCATGGCAAACGGAATAGCTTGGTTTTGTGAGGGGAACCAGAATGGGAAATTTGGATTGGGCATATATGGGGAATAAAGGGGCATGGGATAAAAGGGAAAGGTAGGATGGGGAAAAGGATAGGGATTATGGGTATACTGTCTAGTGTTGCTGTAATTTGGAGCATATCTACTACCCTTCACAGAACAACCCCAGGGCCTGTAACTCTGCTTGAGGGCCCTTTCTTCCTTGTACAATTTTAAATTCTACTTTTTCTCCCTCTCCTAAGCTGGAAACATGCCTTTCGGGGTCATTTTTTATAATGCTAGATTTAAGCACAAATATATCTTCTTTTGTATCATGCCTAATTATTAAACCGTAATTATTCTTTCTGTTGTACCACTTCACAGTCCCCAAAACTTTAGTCATGATAACCTTTTCTTCTTTCCGTGTTGCTGTGTTCTTGCTTTCACTTTCGGTTTTGCTCGCTCTCGTGCCGGGGCTGCCACTGTAGGGGTCTGAGCGCTCCCACCGCATGGTCCTGGCTTCCCTGCATGGGCTGGGGCTGTGCCGCTTCGCTTTGCCAGCTCCTCCTCTGCTTCCTCTGGCCACAGCACACACACCGCTGCCTCTGCCGGGCTCCCACGTGGCTGCCCAGGCTCGGTGCCGCCCCGCTCTGCACCGTCCCGTTAACCGGGCTGCCCCAGCAGCCCCACGCAGCTTCCCCTCGCCGGCATCGCTTGTGTGTCTCAGGGCAAACACCGCCGGGCCCGCGCTGCCGCTCTGCTCCTGGCTCCACTCCTGCCGCCGCCGTGCCTGGCTTCGCTCCCGCCGTGCCTGGCTCTGCCTCTGCCATGCCTGGCCTCACTGGCTCTCCCACACGTGGGAGCTCCCTTGCCACTGCCCGCGATGCACTGGGCACCCGCGGCTGGGCTGCGCGGTCTCTGGGGCAGTGGAGGAGCCTGTCGCAACGCGCTGTGCTTGACCACGTGTTTACCACTAGAACAGGAGTGGGACACAGTCGATATTGCTCAACAGTCTCTATAATTAGGTAATATTCATGAAAATAGTCTTGCATCAGCATATGTTTTGATTCAGAAATTTACTGTGTCCAAACATTCTCCCAAAAGTCTTTGGTAAGTATTAAATCCCGAGAAACGTAGAAGAAGTCTTTAAACAACCATGCTGGGAAGTATCTTAGTTCTTTTTGAGCTTGAATTAAGCTAAAATCTACATACTGCTCTTTAAGAACCTTTTCAAGTTTAAAGTAAAAGTCTCTTTGTGGCTTGGACAACCACGTGTCTGTCCACGCTTCCTCCATGGGGATGGAACAGCAAAACAAAGCGAGAAGAGAAATTCAGAGTTTACTCACAAATCCAGGGATCGATATTTCCCCAGCATCTCTGCTATCTGTTGTAATGAGGAAACTTTACCACGTGTATAAAACAGCGATGAATGTTGGAAGGAAATAAGAAGTGAAATTCTTTTAGATGTTCAGAGATGTTTGTTTTCCCCCAGCCACATGGTTGGCATCCCGAGGCAGACATCACGGCACCCCAAGCTCTTCCTGGGCACACAAACCAACCAGTCAGGAACAGCTATGGGGCACACGGGACATGGGAGCAGGGGCAACCTGTGCATCCCGGGCTCCCCCCTTCCCCCCAGGACTTTGGGCGAGGTATCCGAAGAGAAAACAGTATAGCCCTTTTAGCATCATCATTTGGAAAGAAGGATGACTGTCAAGAATGAAGTTCAGTGTCATCCTTTCTGTAATTAGTTCTTCCTTGTGTTGTAATGTGGGTGCCTTATGAAAGCTTGGACAGAAGATCAGTTATTCTGTTTTATTCAGGAAAGTAATGTAGTAAAATAACTACAGGGTGATGATAATCTGTGAAATATTGTAGTAAAGAAATGAGTTATATGGACAGAATTAGTCTAATGTTTTCCCCTCTCCTGTGCTGAGTCTGTCCCTTTCTGAGGGACAGAGTGGCCAATTTCCTAATTTAGGTGCACAGCTAAAAGTAACTTGTTATGAGTATTGAGTATTATTGAGAATTTTATGAGTATCTAAATACTTCGGGGTGATATGCAAATGATGCCTATGGCACTTTTTAGGAAATATTTTCCTGCCTGCCAGACAATTCCAGTTTGACATGCAGGGTACACACACTGTACTACTTTTTCCACTTTGCATATAACTTGAGAACTCTGGAGTATTTTTGTTGCTAAGGAAAGGCATCATTGGCCAATCACTATTCCATTGACTCTTCTTGTTAGCAGTTTCAGACTGATGAGTCACTATTCATTTCGTTTGAAGCTTTGCATGTATATATGTATTTTTACTATCTTATGTGTCAGCTAAAAATAACTCTCTTGCAGAAATGGCAGAGTAAATTTTATGAGGAAATAATAAAATCTACTACTCTGATCATGTCACTTGAGGCAAAACCAGTTGCTTATGCTGGCTGGAATGTTACTCCAATGTTTTTAAATAACTTCATTAGTCAATAAGATTCAGTTTAATTATTTAAGTGACAAAAAAAGATGCATTTGGTACTTGCATATACTCACTGTTTACTCTTTTTAGACTATTTTTTATATTAGAGCTGTGAGCACTTATGACACCCCATTTGGCTGGCAAATTATATTTTTGTTTACAAAACCACAAGCTTTTAGCCACTGCAAGTTTTTGAATGTTCCCTGCTGGTATCCCAAACTAACATTTTTTTGCCAGCAGGCACCACTTTCAGCTCATGGGAACCTGCTGTCACCAAAAGAGATTTTTACCTCAGGTGTCTTTCCTTTTTATTGCAGCATCTGAGGAGACTGATCCTTAGGAGAATCCCACTTTTTGTCTTTCTGAAAAGCAGACTGATACTCATTGTGCACATTTTTTACTTGGACTGGTATCTTTCAGTTGTAGAATCCTAGAATTGTTTAGGTAGGAGGAGAGCTTTGAGATCATTTAGCCCAGCTGTTAACTCAGCATTGCCAAGTCACCACTAAACTACATCCCCAAGTGCATATCTACACATCTTTTAAACACCTTCAGGAGCTGCTGACTCTACTACTTTGCTGTGCAGCCTGTTCCAACCTCTGACCACCCTTTTCATTAAGTTTTTCCTAATATCCAACCTAAACCTCCCCTGGTACAACTAGAGGCCATTTCCTCTTGTCCTGTCGCTCGTTACTTTCTCTTGGATCTGGTTATACTGACCTGTCAAATACGTGATATTGCTGGCCCAGCCTTGATGATAGAAGACAGATTCTGGTCCCTTTAGATTGATCCTTTGAATAGCTGACACTGTTCCCTCATTCTTTAGACTGGAATGCAGGAACTTGTGTAGTTCCTGATGATTTAAAAATCATTATGGCATTCATACTCTGTCACTGTGAGACAGTGGATCATTAAAATGAGGCTTTTCTTCCATACACTGTATTGAGAAGCCTGAACCTATTCCTTGTAGTTCTATTTCTCTTATTGCAAAGCAGTGGCAGGAGGAATCACGATTCCATCTTCTGATTCTCTGTGGTCATCCCTATGAGATTAAAAGGGCATTACATAATAAAGTAACAGCAATAGAACTGTTTCTCCTTTTTTGCTTCTGCTTGAATAAGCTGGTACTTCAAAGGATACACCATCTGCCTCATTTCAGAGATACTTGCTTCAAAGCTAGCCACATTTAACAAAAAGGGAGGTAGGAAAGACCCTCTAACACCCGTTTCAGTTCTAAAGAGGGAGGAAAAAGCCCAACAACAATCTCTGGTTGAGTAGTTAGATTCTTTAGTAGAAACATGAAGTGTGTGGTACACTTACACTTTTTAATAATATATCCAAAAAGAAGATATGCAGTTTCATCTTCTTGTCCAACAGATCATTTCTTTGATCAGTTCTCTAAGCAAATTCTTTGTCTAGAAACAAAGCATTATCAAGGAAAAGGCTTCATCCTAGAGACTGTGTGTTTAACTTCAGACTTCCCAGGCTGTGAACTGCACTTGATAGAAGTGAGTATATTTTATGCCAAGCTCAGAAGAGTTGAAGGTCATGATTTGCCATTTTTTCACTGAGAGAAATCAGACCTGATTCTGGGTGCAGCACATCATAAAGTGCCTTCTCTGGAAGAAGGAGACTTGTTTTCTGCAGCTGGATCTTGAATCAGGAACCAAACTGTTGATGAATTATCCACAAAGTAAATTGTGTATGAGAGATGCACTGTGTTTTTGTGGAGTTGCCAATGCATCTGACTGACATACCCTTAAATGTATCTCCCATTGCTCATGGCAATGAATAATCACATATTATAGTGGTTGTAGTTGAAATCTAGATCATGTTCTCTAGTACTACAATGCTGATACTACAAGTTTGTTGTTTATTTGTTACGTTTTTTTCCCCATCGTATTTAGCATGACAATTTTTACCTAATGTCTCTTATAGCAAAGTGTAGTTTATTCTTGTCTGGCTTTTTTTATTTTTTAGTGTATTTCTCCATATTTTTAGGATTTTTGGAACAGAATTTTTTGCTTCTTGTATAGTCCAAGTGCTGCTGTTGGGGATAAATCAGCTTATTTACAGACTTCTCATGCTGTGTAATGTCATGCTTTCAATCTGGTCCTGCTAGTATCATGTGCTAGAACCACAGTTTGAGAAAATTTGATAATTAACTGGCACTCCTAAGATTGACTTTTACTTGGATAACAGAATTAAGAATTATATCAATTCATGCTGAAGGTTCACAGCATGTTGTCGTGTTTCCTGAGATTACTGTATTTATTGGCATTTAGGATAAACTATAGTGTTTAATTTGGAGGTTACCTTAATTGAATAATATACCTTGCAAGTGGCAAGTACTCTTTAGTCTCATTGGGAGTTGTGATGTTAGAAAATTGGTGCTTTAGGTGGATTTTCATTTTATCATTAAATTTGCTGTAACTTTAAAAGGCGCCTGCAATTTGTAACCACTTACAGGATTCAGTTTGCATCTCACTTTATTTTTTTCCAGACCTCTACCAATGTTTTCTACAGATATGAAAAATGCTTGAAAATATGAAGAAGTTGGACTAAGAGTAAATGATCTAAATGTATCTTTTAGGAAGTGAATTCACCACTTCTCTTGAATTTTCTGTTTTATAAATCAAGTCAGAAATCCCGAAGAACAAATATTCGGCCCTTCTCCACATCCTCTGTTTTGTGGCATTTCACCCTGACCTCATTATGCAATTTAGTTTTGTTTGGTAGTGCCTTTGATTTGAAACCTCTAAATAGGGTTTAATTGGGATCTTTTTGCTCCAGCTGAAGACAGGTAATAATTAGCAGGACATGAATAAATGTGCCTAATGGTTGATCAATGAGTTTTTCACCCCTCTTACAGGGTTTTCACATAACCTGTCTGTTCAGCTGGTGCAAGACAATCTGACTAGATATTGTTGAAGGGTTTACCAAAGTCAAGATGTAACATTTCCTGCTTTCCTTTTAGCTACCAAGTTTGTGTTGAAGGAAGTTAGACTGAGCTGTAAAACAACTGATTTGCTCTCAAGAAAATTGTGTTGGTGGCTATTCATCTCATGGTTAATCTCCAAGTGCTTATAAATAGTCAGTTTAATATATATGTTCTATAAGTTTGACCAGGGCTGAAGCACAGCTGAGGGATCTGTAATTGTTCTGTAATTCTGACTTGTCTTTGCTTTCCTGTGTCCTAATCTCTTTAGAGACAGGAAATAAAAACATTGGATTTTTAGAGAAGGTCCATAAGAACACAATAGCCATATGATTTCTGTCAGGAATAAAACTGAGTGTCCTCTGAACAAACAAAGCAGCATTAGTTTCCCAGTTGCACTTGGCATGTCAGAAATGCTTGTGTATTGGCATGGAAGAGTTATTTCTGAATGCATCTTATAATAAAAGGTATATTTTCCTCAAGAGGATATTAAAGACTGTAGGAGCAATTCTAGAAGGTCATTGAAGAAAGTCCAACCTGCACATTTCTGCAGCCATTATCTAACTCCCCAAAATGTTCTTATTAATGGGAATACAGCCATACTGAGAAAAATTACTGTGTACAGCTGTGATGGTCCAGGTAGGGAATTGTCTTGTCAACAAATAACTGCAGGTTCTGACACAGCCTCAGCTCAAGTAAGCTTAGTAGCTCCTTCACTGAGTTTCAGAGAAGTTACAGCAGATAAAAAGTCAGTTTGCCTTAGTTATAGTGAGATATTCATATACTTTCATCCCTCAGAGGTTATTCCACACTGTTCAAGATTTAAAATGTAAAAGTAATAAGTGTAAGAGACTTAAATGCCATAAATAATACTATTTTGAAACATTTCTTGTGTATTTTATGCTCACAAATATTATCTTTTTGTGTTAAGCTGGCTTAAGGTGGTTATAAAAAAAACCACCACCCCCGTGCTATAACTAGGCAAGAATATTTATGGCAGCAGTTTGCTGGGTTGTGGGAATTAGTGCAAAGATCCTATGAAATGTCAGAATCCTACAGTTGCCTAATGTAGCCACAGCTGACCATTGTTACTGTTACTTGTAAAATAGTTCAGCTGGTGGAATATTTTAGACAGTGGTTTCTCCAAATCTTGGTTCTTTTCCAAATGATGGTCCTGAAAGGGCTGTACTGTTTTCCTGACGTTTATTTCCTGTGAAGTACATTTATACACTGAACCTGGGAATAGTGGCCTCAAACTGTACCTGGTTCAACTTCATGATGTTAATTTGTTTATCATTATTGCCATTACGGATACATTTTGAGCAGAAAAACAAAACCTTCTATTAAAACTATTTTATGAAAGCAAATAAATATAATTCAGTTGGTCACTTATTAGGATTAGTTGTAATCTTTAGGAGTGTTGAGCTGTTTTGCTGATTAATTGCAACATATATGGCTATTCTACCACAGAAATATAAAAGAAATAGCTAAAAGCTGTAAATTTCCTCTCTGGGTATCAGGTAGATGCAATGTAATGCCCTGTGAACTATTTCAGAATGCTTCCTGCAAAATCTTAGTGTGACAAGGTGTCAGTTTTGACAGATCAGTGGTGAAGATTGCACAGTCTTGAATTAATAAAGGTCAGAATCGTCAACAGGAAGAGATGCCTGGTGGCATGTCAGCAAGCACTCCGACATGGTAGTGAAACTGCTGATACAGGAGAGAGAACGGAGCGTTTGGGGAAGGGCTGCATCTTCTGAAATGTTTAAATGTATTTGGAAATTTTATAGGTATCTCAAAAATGAGTGAGTTTTAATAGTGTAGGAAAGCAAAAACATGGCAAGTGTTTTGACACTTGAAAAAGCTGTGTTGTTTTCTGAGTAAAATTAACTCTTCCCTCCCTCCTGCACTATTTGCCATGAAAAAAAACCCCACATTTATCTGCTGAGTGAATGTTAATGTGGAATATGGCAATATGAAATAACTGACCTATCAGATGCAAGCTTAATTTTCTTTCTTTAGTCCTGTGCTTTGTACAAATACGGGGCTATTCATCTGATTTGTTGCCCCAAGTAGGTGTTTATCTGCCTACCTGTCTGCCTACTGGTCTGGCTAATGCACAGTGGGGACCAAACACTGGAAACTCTAAAAAAAAGGTTAGGGAAGAGGAAGGATCCCTTTTAAGAAAATATAAGCAGATTAATTTCTTTGTTTCTTGAACTAATTTTTTTTACTATAAAATACCTCTATATACATGGTACTGTATACATTGTGCAATATGTAGTGGCCCTTTCTCAAGCTATATTTATTTTTATTTAAATCCTGTGTGGTACACAGATATTGCTAGAATTTCATAAAAGCTAGCTAGCCAATATCATCTCAATTTGCAATAAAGCTTGCCAATGTTATCCAAATTTACAAAAAGGGGTGTGAGGGAAGACCCCAGGTAACTACAGATCTGTCAATCTAACTTCAGCTCCTGGAAAAAATATGGAGAAGCTTGTACTGGGTACTGCTGAAAGGCATTTAAAGAGTAATGCTATCAACAGGCAGAGTTAACAGGAGTTCACAAAGGGAAAGTCCTGTTTAATTAATTTGATATCCTTCAATGCTAAATGCTTCAATGCCACCTGCCTACTGGATGAAGGGAAGGTGGTACATGTAATTTTTCTGGATTTTGGAAGTGCTCCTGGTACTGCCCTTTACAGCTTCCTTTTGAAGCAGCTGCTTGAATGTGGGATGAGTGTGTGTGGAGCTCTGGGTGAGGAGCTGGCTGAAGGAGCTGCCATGGGTGGCTCTGCACCCAGAGCAGGGCTGTGCCCTCGGGGTTCTGTGGGAGGGCAGCGCTGTTCAGACACTCAGCAGTGCCCGGTGCAGCAGTGGAATGCACCATTGGCAAGTTTGCTGACACGAACACAACGAGGTGCTGCTGACTCTCCTGAGGGAGAAATTGCCCTGCAGAGGGATCCCCACAGCTCAGAGAATCAGGAGTGCCAGTGTTGAAGAGGTTATTTGGACAATGCCCTTAGCTTGGCCAGCCCTGAGGCAGTGGAACCAGGTGATCATTGTTCCAGCTAAAATAGGCTGGTCTGTTCTCTTCTAAAATGAATGCACAGCAACCCACAGGTGGGATAAATAGGATACAGAAAGTAAGTGCTCTGTCACACACTGGGAAAAGAACAGCACTTCTCTAAGTTGGAAATGAACTTGAAAATTATTAACACAGTTCTATCAAAACCAAGCCACTCGAGTCATGGTAAAGGCCCCAGTTGTTTGGGTGAGCTGATGTGATACAGCAGTGGAACATGATCAGAGAGAGAGGCCAAGAGTTAATGTGCACAAGTTTTTCTTCTTTCTGATATCATTCCTAGATTGAAATACATGATTATTAATGTATTGTGTGGGGCTTGCACGTGGCAAAACTCCTTTTGTTAAACACCATGAGCAGGTGACATTTGACAGTCTAGGCCCTGACATAGGATCAGTCTTATCTGCAAAGTATAAAAATTGGTTCAGGCTGTTTTCTCACTCTTTACTGTTACCCATTGCACAAAACTAATTGAGATTAAGCACTGCAGTTGGATGTTTTGCTCAAATCACAGATCATTATATATCCCTTAACTTAAATTTAAATTTACTTTGCCTTTATTTTTCCTCCTGTTTATCCTTAGGCTTATATTTTTAAATCTTGTCTGGTGAATACACAGATATTGAGATGATTAACTTAGTTCAGAGAAAACACATAAATGTGCTACATGGTAATTTGAGGAATTCTTTAATGCCTATGTGCACAAGTGTGTTGGTATTTAATATGGGTTAATACAGTGGTAATTCAGTAATGGAAAATGGTTTATGTATTAAAAGCATAGTTGCTGTTCCAAGAGAACAAGAGGTACCCTAGAGATTCAGATCTATTTTAAATTTTCTTTTTAGCAAGCGCTATAATGAGTAGTGTCATCTTTCTTAAGTTATTCTTAAGGGACATTGCTGCATGTAAAGTCTTAACTTGACTGTAGTGAAGTACTGGACAGCTGCCAGAGTCCTCTGTGCTGTGCAGTTTTCTGGCTAAAACCAAAGAGATTCTTACTCTTCATCACCATAGGCAGTACAAATAAAGATTAGAAGCCTGAATTTTGTGCATAAAACTAATCTGTGTACATTTGGATTTTGCATCAGACACGGTTGTGAAGTGCCTTCATGTCTTTCAGAACAAAAAGTCTTCCAAAATCAGAATTATGATTTCTGATTTGCCCAGTTTGTGGGAGAAATCCGTGGTGAAGATGCAACCGAATTCAGGACTTTGTGACATTTTGCAGGTGTTAACCTGGGGAGTGCCATTCATCTGAAAGAAACAGAGTAGCCGATAGATTAATTTTGTTGCTGTGGAGATTAATAGATGAGTTCTATTCATTTCAGTGCTGCTGTTCCATAATGCAGGTGCTTAAATTTGTAATTACTTAAATTTATCCCTGGTCTCTTGGTTGCAAGCTTGCATTGCAGTGTTAGATTTTCAGTTGTGAAAAGAATGAATGATTCATAGCATTTCATTAACTAAATCTTAATTTAACAGTGCATAAGTCAAGAGTTTTGGTTGCAAAATTTTTGTTCAGAGAAGTAGATACAAATTTCTCATTCATGCAGTAGCAAAATGAACAATGATGTCAGTGAGCTTTGTGTTCTGCTGAAAGGTAAAATTTAGTGCAATACCTAGTTGTGACTGTAGCAGAGTATTAGAATGAAATAAAAACAAAGGGTAAAAGAACTGGAAAAACTCTATCACACCTTCTAGAGAATCTCTGCCTGTGTATTCATACAGGACTGAAAAGAAGCATCTGAAAATGAAGAATTTTTAATAAGTCCATGTAAACATTGACTCTTGTGAAGCTGCTTGTTCACTGAGCCAGGTGTTGTTTTCCAGTGGGAACCTATTATTGTGCCTGAATTCCAGGCAGTTGCTGCACCCTTTGAAATATAAAACTTAGGCAGTGAATATATCATTGTTTGAACTAATTAATATCCAGTTTCCTGTAAGGATGTTCATTTGTCAAGGCAATTTGGTATGACACGGGGTTTGCTGCTGGCTGAACGTGGTTGTGCCTGGTATGGATCTTGTGCAGTTTTCATTCTCTTCACACTGTTCTGTGGAAATAAAATTGTCTTGCAGTAATGGTGAGGGAAACATGATTTCCATGTCCAGCTGCTCTCCACTTGCCAGAAGCTGCGTGTTAAATACTGCAAAGGTGTAGTAAAGTCCTTCAGACTTTCAGAAATAACAAGATGATGCATGCCAAAATTGTTGCTAACCTTTCAGTTATAAATAAATCACAGTGTTGTTTATTATAATATTATTATTATATAGATTTCATTATCTTATGTATTATGTTATTATAATATTATTGTATTTAGCATAATAAACTACCTAAGAATTTTAAAGTGTTCTCCTTCTTTATACAGAAGGTAAAAATTGAAGATTAGGTGATTTAATTTCTACTTTTTGAATTTAGAATAAGGACATTGCAGATTTTCCTGAAGTTTTCTATTTATATAGAGGAATTTCACATTGGAGGCAATGTTCTTGGAAAAAATAAATAAGAATTTGTTTGGAATGGAAGATCTCCACTTTGCATTTGACACAAAATTGTTAGTTACTGAAGAAGTTGAAAAGTGGGAGTGAGTATACATAGCAACCACTCTATTATGTGATTAGAAATGTTTATGATTCAGTTTGTCCTGCTGTTTGTGTGAAAACCATGTGGATCCTGCTGTTTTATTAATCCAGGAATATCACACCAGGGACGATGATCACATGTTGCTTTTTCTCCAGTTATACAGAAAAACCTTAAACACTTAACTATGACTTGTAACTGTATTTAGTGTGACCATGGGCCTTAGGATTCCAAATTATCTTTAAGACAGTTTAGTCAGGAACCTGGACTTGAGAGAGCCTAAACTTACTGGTTAAGCAGGGGATTGATTTTGTGTGTGGTGTTTGTTGCTTTTGGTTTGTAAATTAAACCTTAACACAGTTGTGACTGTGTTTGTTCGCTTTGGCTATTCAAGGCTTCTGTCTGATGAGCACTTGAGCTAATGAAAAAATAGCTCCTTCACTTGTTATTTTGTCCACCCAGAGTTTCAGCAGACTAGAAAACTGGTGGAACAGTTAAATTCAAGTGCAGATAAGGAGAGCAGCTGAGAGAGGAGCAGGATATTGAATGAGGTGTGTGTGGAGGGAACAGGGACAAGTGAGGAGGAGAGGAATGAGGGGTAATTGGAAAGGGGAATATAGTTACAAAAGCACAAACTGACTTGCTTTTTAGGGTTTGGGGTTCTTACATTACCTGCTCATTTATTAGGAATATTTTTGTGTTTTCCAAACCAGTGGTTTCATGTGGGCAGTGCGTTTTGTACCACCCTTATTGATTCCACCCTTATTTCACACCAAGAGGGAAGAAAGCAGATGGTTCAAATGTTTTTTCTCAGGCCGATTTGTCCAGTCTCTGTTAAAATAAGTAATTATCAATTATCATTCTGCAGAGAATTATTTTTATTTAGAGACATGCTTGTATTAAATGCTGGGGGAAGAAGGAGTATATTTAAAAAGACATATTTAAAAGAAAATACAGATCACTGATATTCCAGTGGCAGATAACCTGAGAATTGTTTCTTATAGCTATGCATTACAAAACAGTTGTTCAGTGTTTTTGTGCTTATCCTCTTTCACAAGATGAAGTGGATGTCACACTATTCCTAATTTATTTTTCCAATATTACCAAATTAAGATTGCAGTAACACCTTTAAACTCCTTGTGATGCTTGATTTTAAAGTTGGTGTTTTTAACCATCTCCTGTGTTTTCCTAGTCAGAGAGTGTCAGTCACGGGCAGGTGACTGTGCCTTGAGCTGTGGCATTTAGGTTGTCCTTCTGGCAAGAAGAGAGCTGAAGCATATTCCTTAGGTCCTTCTCAATATGAGAAAGACACAAGATGTTCAAGGGAGAGTAGAACATTAGGCTTGCTTTCCAGAAATTATAAGGACAAATAATGGAATTTGAGTTTTACACAGAAAGGGCACAGAAGAATGTTTTTTTCTTTACTAAAATGAGGTTGTTTCCTGGGGAAAATGGAGGCTCCTGTTTCTGTAATCGTGCTACTGTGTGCTGTTAAAGGTACATTCAATATGTAAGGCTGTCTTTTAGCCTCCATTCATCACTGTATATTACCAGTGACTAGTGTAGTTTATTCCTTCTTTCTGACTTGGCATCATAAACACAGCTTCTGTGCCAGGTGAACTGCTGGGGCATGTCAGACTTTCCTATAGAAGCTGTCCTTTCTTTTTTGTCTATTTTCCTCTTCTTCCTTTACACAGAGCAAAAGACTACTTCTAATCCAGTAGTAAAGTTGATGAATTAATTTCTCCATTGCAAACATACAGTTTAAGCTTCCATCTTGACATTGGAATGATTCCAGTGATTTTACATTCTATTTAAAAGGCATATAATATCACTTTTCCAATTGATGATAGCTCTTAGAAGTAGATGCAAACTATCCTAGGTGTTCTGTTTTATTCTTTCCCTAAGTCATCACCAAACTGAATGTAGTCTCTTTAAAGAAATAAAGTTATACTAAAAGTAAAAAGCAGTTTTATTTAGATTAGATACATTTTATCTCTTATTTAATTTGTCTTGCACCACACAATAAATGGTAATTTTATGCTTTAATGCTTTTGAAGAATAATGCCAGACTACAGCTGTATCTTATCCCTTGGTAGAATTCAGAAGCAAGGCATGCTACAGGCTGGAAACAAAGCAAAACAGTTTCCAAGCATTTCCCCTTTTATAAACATTGCTCAGTGGACAGTACTCTGCACACACAAGTCACAAGAGATCTATTTTCCAGAATATGTATTAAACCAATTCTCAAGAACAAGGTTTTAAAAGATTCAGATTTACACTGTAGTTATGCTGCTGAATGACTAATCTATTCAAGTGTAAAGCAGGGAAGGAAAACAGGAAAACACAATTTTCAAAGGATTTCTACTTCATAGGTCATCATCTCTTCTTATTTTTAAGATCATTCATAGCACTGTGCAGGAATTGAAAATTCTTCCACAGTTTGTGGATGCTATTCCATAATCTGCTTTGTTAAAGATTACTGATGCAGTACTGGACAGGAAAGAAAGCAGAGGATTTATGAGAAGCTGCTTTTCTACAACCGTTCAGAGTTGGAGAAAGAGAGAATCAAGATAGGAGAGTGCCCACAGATTTTAAAAGATAAGTTGAATCTTGTAGAGATGATTTTAAGGAGGTATGGAGGTTAGATATATGGATCCAGTAGGAAATTTAAATCAAACCCTTTTATTAGGGAATGAAGGCTTTCAGGTGAGGCAGGTTCATGCAGACTGCAAAGAGTGGGGGGGTTTTGTCTCACTTCTTTTCTCCGTGTTCTGTTTCTAATGAGGAAGGTGATGGTGTGGGCTTGAACAGGTAGAGCTCGGAACCTCTGGTGTTCTGTCTCAGGCTCTTAAGAGTGCAAGACTTCATTCATCTAGACCTGAGCAAGGCTTATTGATGTGTGGTGTTTGCAGTGTGAAGCTCAGAGAGAGGATTCAGAACACTTTTTCCTTTTTCTCTCCTGTGTTGTGGATTCTAAGACTGGCTTAAGGCAGACTGAAGATTGTGAGGAGCTCTTCCTCATAATGAAAGAGAGGAACAACAATATGGACTATATTTTTTGATATCTGCTTAAAGAAAGCATCTCTCTGCTTTTCCTAATACTCATATAATCTAAAATGCATGATTTTATTTTTATTTTAAAAATGTCCCATTAAAAAAAGAGAGTACTACTTCCATTAGATCCCAAGCTGCAGTAACAGATTCTGTTGAAGGAGCCTTTAAACCACTTGCAAATATCCCTTGTTTTTAATTAAAATGACATGTTAATGTAAGGAAATGCACTAAATGCAGAGGTAACTACACTGCTGGGTGATGGTTAATTCTGTGAACACAGCATTGGGATGTGATTCCACTGTTCTATTACACCCAGATACATGATGGCTGTTTGAGACTCTGTAGCTGGGACATAGAGGAATTATGCAAATACTCATGTAAATAAAACAAGGCAAAACTTACATAAAATAGTTTTGATTTTTTTTTTCCCCTAAACACTAGCCATCAGTCTTCAAATATTTTTTCCTGTGTTTTGTTAAACTAAATTTGAATTAACTTCCTGATTATTTTACAGATGTTGGGGTTATTTTTGGTCTGAGTTTTTAAGTAAAGCTGCATTAGAACAATCTCTATTTTGGGAGACTTGGACAAAGAAAAGGCAAAGAATTTGAATGCTAGGAGGTTAATGGTAGGAGTAGAAGAAACTTGAGCTAATTTAAATTCTATGCGTGAAGTTCAAAGTTGTACAACTGGAGAAGGCACTCCTTGTCAGAGTAGGAATGAAGTGATATTTCTGTGTTATGCAGTTATGCTATTTGAAAAATAATTTTCATATTTCAGCTGTGGGATTAAGGGTTTTATGCTGTCATTCACTGCCAGAGTGTTGATCTGCTGTCTTATGACTCTTTCAAGCTCTTGAATTCCTTCCCTTGTTTAAATGATAAAAGGACTTGTGCAATAACTGAGTTTGTATTAAGGGAATACAAATCACATGTATGATACCTGCCCAAAGTATGACTACATTTTGGAGGAAAATTAACTTGAATATTTTAATGGTTTCAAAAGTTGTCAAAGATTAATTCCCAATAAGGTATTCTGATAGGAAAAAAAAAAAAGGGAACAAAAAAAAGAGAGAGAATGGAAGGGAGTCAGGCAACCCCTGGGACCATACTTCTTACATTTAAAGTACTGAGTTGTTAATGTTTTGCCATCTCATCAGACCTTTGAACTCCTGTGCCTGATGTTACACCATTTAGCCAACTTGCACAGAAGGCCTCAGCACAAAATTTCCATGTTGAATAGGTCATCCTCATTACTCTTGGCTGTCCATTTGCAGTAGCTAATGCATCTATTTTGTTTTAATAAAGCAAAATAAAAAAAAACCCCCAACCCTTACATTCCATCCAAAATGGCAGTGCCATTAAAGCTGTGCCATATGCCATTATTATTTTGAATCAGAAATCATATTCACTGCACAATGTTTAAACAGAAGACTATAAAATTATCTTGCGATGTTGAGCAGGGCTGCTGGCAAGGCTCTGTGACCCATCTGGAGTGCTGCAGGCTCATGCAAGGCTGGATCCCAGGGTTTCAATGAAAACCAGGAGCTGGAGAGGTCTGAGAATGATGTGTGTAGCACAGTGCATCCCTATGAATACAGATGCAGTATGTGTGAAGTGTAGTAGAGCTACACCACACAAGCAGGGACTCTGAGGCAAAGGACCTGTAGGTTCAGAAGCTTCTTTGGACTTTTAAAAGGATCTTATAGTTCTTTTTTCCCCTTTGAAATAGGGTAGGGTGGTCATATTTCTTTATTTTTCTAAACAAATTCATCTTGGGGGGGGGATTGTTTTTATTCTTCAAGTATCTGCTTTCTGTTGGTGTCTTTAGACTTGCCATAATAAAGAGTATTGATTGATTTTTGTTTTTATTATTGATTTTTATTTTTTTCATAGGCAAGAGCTTTGGCTCCAAGTTGGTAAAGTGAAAGTGTTTTATCTTAACACAAAAGAAATTAAACCTTTTCTTCTGCTGAGGGTGCTGCGGGTTAGAAGTAGGTGACCTCCTACTGCCTGGGTCTGCCTGGGTTTGTTGGATTTTTTTTTGGTGGGTTGTTTTTGGGTTTTTTGGGGTTTTTTTTTTGGTTTTTGTGGGTTTTTGTTTGTTTGTTTTGTTGGGGGTTTTTGTTGTTGTTGTTTTTTTGTTGTGTTTTTTTTTTTTAATTTTGTTTTTGTTGTTGTTTTGTTGTTGTTGTTGTTGTTGGTTTTTTTTTGTTTCCAGCCATTTATCACCACAGTATCTTTCAGCTAGGTCTGGTTTCTGTCACAACAGTCCAGGATGCAGTGGTTGGGCCACACTGCTCCTATCCTCAGACAGGTAATCCCAAAACCTCACTCTTATAAGATACAGTCTTAATCTACCATAGATATGGGATAGTTAGGAGAACACCCTTTCATCTGACCCTGTCCTTTGTGGGTAAGAGCAGCCCATTTCCTTACTCTGTTCACATTCTCGAGTGTGGGATGGCCTCCTCAGTGTAGGTATGTAAAGCCTCATCACACCAGCTGCTCTCCTCTGTATTTTGCATTTCTGCATGTTGTTTTCTGTTGTTTTCCTAAAACAAGACTAGAGCATTCAATCTTGGAGAAGGTAGCTCTTGCCTAAATGTGTATGGGGACACCATGTACAACCTCAGAGAGGTTTCACTGGAAGCTCAGATATGTTGTTACCCACCCTCTTGAAACCCTGAACTTCTAGAAAGAGCTGACAAGGGTTGAAATGTAATCAGGTAGCTTATTTAAGAATAGATTTCAGAAGGGAAAGATGTCAGGTTCTGTTCTGTAATGTTGCTAAGTAAAGCTACTGGTGAGCTTTACTCTCTGTTTCTCAAGAGGAAGGAGATGGTGATCAATAGCAGGCCTGGAGCTGCTAAAAAGAAGGATTTGTGGGAAGAATACGTCTGTGGGTTTGTTTACCTGGTTTTGTTGGCATGTGTGGAGTTGGACACTGACAGACAGCTTTGGTCCTTTAGCATTGTAAACTGGCTTTGCCACATGCATTCTGTGTTTGATTTGAGCCTTCTGACCCACAGGGCTCTTCCTTGCTTTTTACAGCTTTTGCACTTGACAATGACCATATAGAGGGGAAATCAGTGTAATGATATTTTGTCTACACCTCATCCCACTTCCCGTGTGTTTCATCAGTGTTAGGAAAGCTTCCCATTTAGGCTGCTTGTCACACACTTGCTGGCAATGTTTGTCTGGTCTTGTACATTAATTAGTACTGGCAGGAATAAGGAGTGTACAGGAGAGGAGACATGACCCAAAAATGTGTTTAAGTCATGTTCTCTCCTGGGATGCCTGTTCTTGCAAAGTATATCTTAAAGCCATCTGTGTCTAGTTCTGTGGCTTATCCCTAAACTCAGTGGGTTCAAGCAAGAGGATTAATAATGATTATTGCACCACCACAATAGGAATTTTTGGTTACTTAAGAGCTTTTACATCCTTTATTGACTCCTTTAGACTTTGTGTTTTAGTATCTTTGGTTTGTTAGTGTTCTCCCTTACAACCATGAATGCTGTAGCCATAGACATCATTTTGTCAAAGCTTTTAAAAAAGTAGGTTTACTCTATCTGCTGTCAGCTGCTCTGTTGTTGAGCACTGAGTAGCTGATGGCCTGAAAACACAAGCACCACTGATGCTGCAACTAAAAGAAACAGAATTTAAAAAAGAAAAATCAAACCCACAATGAAACATAAAAAGTAAGTATGGTTCTCTGTGTTTGATTCCTTCTATGCCAAGCCATGGACATAGTGGTCAAATATAGGTTGTCTGGTCAGTACAAATTAAAAAAATACAAAACCTCGGAACCTAATCACAAGTCTTTGATTTTATAAAAGGTGCTGTGATCCCTCACAGTTTGTTTGCATTTCTTGAATCAGAACCTGAAATACCAAAACATCACAGTAGAGATTTAACACTAAATGGATGTTAGTTGTAGAAAAGTGTCTGGGATTCCATAGAGAGATGTGTTATCATGAGCTGTAAAGAGAAAGAAAATGTAATTAAATATGATACAAACCAGCTTTTTATAAAGACTTTATCATTGTTTCTATTGTAGTGTAGCTTTTCCAAAACTACACAGAGCAATCCCAAGACTTGGAGAAGATCAATATTGTGTAGAAGCTATTTCTATCCTCATCAGAACAAAAATCATTTCCACAGCCTTTTCTGAGTGAATATCTAAGGGATCCCATATTACAAATGATTCTGCTCATATGCTGTCTCTGTAGCAGAATCTCCTGTACTATTGTAAGGTCTCTCAGTCAAAGCTGGAGACTATATGGCTTCAGCCTTGGGGGTTTGGTAATTTAAAAATCATTTGTGGCATTTCACTTTTGAGATGAGAAGCATTTTTATATCTGTTAGTTAGACTTTCAGTCCTGTTTTCCTTTATTTTTTTGTTCTAAAATCCTTTTTTTGTCTTAGCTGTGCTACATGAAAGAATTGATGTAGGTAATAAACCTGACCTAGTTCTAGTCTTAAAAACTGCAACTGACAGTAACTTGTTAGGGAGTTTGATCTCCTGTGAACTAATCAAGGCTTAGGTGGTAGCCTCTATGGGAAGTAGGTGGTATCATAAAAATTCCTCAACAGGTAACTTTATAAATTGGAATGAAAAGTCGTAAGAAAAATGTCAGCAGAAATGCTTTCTTAGATCGCAGGGAACTGATAGCTTTCTGACATACACAAAGACACACAGTGGAAATACATCAGAGGCACACATATCTTTCAGTTTCTTAGCAAAAAACAGAAATAATTACCAGCTTCAAATTATCAGTGACCCAGAAGGGAATGTATAGGTGTTAGTCTGGCAGTTCTTACTGAGCGGGAGAGGAGGGAGATTTCAGCTCACGAGGTACTCAATGACTGAAGCTCACATCAAGAATGGAGATAATTTAATTGGCAAGTTTCAACACCTGACACATCCTTTCTAAAGCAGGAAGAACTGCTGCAGTGAAAGCACATCTGTCATTTATAAGGAGTTCACCTGCTAACTGTATTGACCAGTGAGCTAAGAAGCTCGCTGTCTTCTCTGTTGAATTATGATTAAAAATAAAACATAAAACTCCAGAGGTAAAAATCATCATGTAATATTGACACTGGAGATGCACATCAGCTACTTAGTGCTGGATATAGCACCCATGGCAGTCAAACACTGCTTGCATACACAGATTTGCATTGTTCCAAGGAGAACCTGCCCAAATTGGGGTCACAGTTTGCAGGGTTGGAGGCGTAACACTGATGGCCATTGGGCTAAGGCCATGTCTGCCACTGCAACAGCCTTTATGTACAAGCTCAAAATAGTGAGCAAAGGGCTTGGTTGGGGCAGCACAAAGAAGGCACTTCTGCTTCTCTGCCTTCCTGGGCACACAGGGAGTGGGGAGGATGCAGTGCCAGTGCTTTGCACACCTGAATGAATAAAGATGTATTTCTGTGTCAGGTCACACACTCTCTAACCAGTGAACGTGCTAGATACAAGCAGAGCAGTGGTTGCAGGGCAGGGACAGATTTCTTCCACTAGAAGAAGAACTGTAGAAGAACTGTAGAGTCATTATGCCTAACTTGAACATAAAATTTAAAAAAATGAAATTACTAGTCCCTTTGGCTGGACCTATCCATGCTTTCCTTGGGCTACTGATGTGAAAAGGACAAGTCCAACTTGGCTTCTACAAAATACAGTTTTGTATATTGTTCAGTTTGAGCATCAAGTTCATATAATTTTGACCAAAACGATAATGATATGATATCTGAATTTTGATTAAGTTTATTAGTGGAAAAAAGTACATTTAAATGTTTGTTTCCTCAGGTTTCCAAATAGTGTAATATACATCTAGATGTCTGCTATATGGGGACCTTATCTGAAGCTCATAATCACAGAGGGTACCACCACTGGCTCCAGCAGGCCAGGTGTGATCAGTGGGGGACAGCATAGCTTCCATCAGACTGCATTTCTTGTCCTTTTTTGAGAAGGTACAGCTAATGTGTCCTAAATTACTAAAACTTTCCTTAGTGTAAATTCCGTAAACCCGAAGAGAATAAAGGATAAATAACACAAATTTTGCAGTGAAAACTTCTATGTTATTAAGACTTGTGACTTTTTTTTACCCTGAAATATATTCCAGATAAAAAGTTGTAGAGAATATGTTCATTCACTCTGTGGCGTTTATTTATGCAATAATGCACACAAAGCAATCTTTAACTATCACTGTATAGGATATCAAGTTATCTTTAATTATCACTACAGAATGGTTGCAAAATCTAATACTGTTGGCAATCAACATTCATTATACAATAGCATGATTGCATCTGTTCATATTACTAGATAAGCAAGGAAAATCAAAACAGTGTCTGATACATCCACTAAAACTGTCTGAGCAAAATATTGTATCTAACTCTCTTAATATCTCTCAGTGACTTTAATCTGATTAAAGTCCAAAGATACATAACCACAGATGCAAATTTTCTAGGGCCTCAGAAATTAAATACTGTTCTATTTCAGCAGACTGGGTAGTTGGAACCATACTCCAGCTGACACGATTATAGGCAGAGTATAAACTTATGATAGAGAGCTGTCTAAATCTCTGAGGCCGCAGGTGCAGGATTATAGCAAAGCCCATTGAAACATACAGCATTCTGCCTAAATGCATGAGTTTGAAATTAATTAGGCAGTTGATCACATAATAAAAGTATGATGGATAATCTAATGGAAACTACCAGCTCAAAGTCAATAACAAACTTGATTATTTTATTAGATGCAGCCAATTTTCAGTTCCTCTATTTACAGGATTTTGTGCTTAATAGAAGTCTTAATTTTTATTTTTTTTTTTTTAATGAGAACTTAGTTTATTTATCTCTGTTGGAAACTATAATGTGTAAGCAATGTAGAATTTGTAGATAGACATATCTGTAAGTAAATCTCTAAGATACTTGGCTGAAAAGCACATCAAAGTGCAGTGAAATAATGAGACAGGCTCCAGCTGTTGGATTCCAACAGCTTTTGATTTGTGCTCTAGTAGAAGCTCCAGGTTTTGATTCTCTGTTGATTATTTTCATGGTACTGGAGATGATTTGTGCATTATTTAAAAAATAAGCAGTATATAGCAAACAAGGGTGAGTTTGCAAACTGCATTTGAAAGGCCATTTTGCTTCCTGATATTTTTTTGCTTCCTTATTCCTATGCTCACCATAACCAGCTGCCATCATTTTGAAAGTCCTTTTAAAGTACATATGCAAAATATTTTATGAAAATAATAGGTAAGGTCATCAGAAAATGGTGTGAGCAAAAACTCCAGGAATGTCAGTTTGCAGGCAGTTTTGCTACTTCTTGTGTAGAGAGGCTATTGTGGAAATTGTTTTTTTCAGAGCCTTTGGGGCTTTCCATGTCTTACCATGAGGCTGAGACAGTTCAAGGAATTACCAGGAGAACGGGAGTACCTTTAAAGAACTTTGGAGGCCTTACAGAGGACATGGGTTTAGAGTCAGATACATTGATTATACTGCTGTGTGAATGTGCTGATGGCACTGTGCAGATAAAGATCTTGCTTTGGAGCAAATTCAAAAAAATCTGGTGCCAAACTCCTCCTGATTTTTGTTTAGAATGTCAGACTAAAAATCAGGATGCTTTCTGAAGGGTTGATTCTCACTTGTTTCTAGAATTAAGGTTTACATCTGTTTCTACTGTAAAATTTAGGGGTAGTTTATAGTTTGGTGATGGATTTCATGAAGGCTGTTGCTTGTTACCAGAATGACAAAATTCAATTAAGTATATTAGAAAACTTCTGTGATTTTTAAAGTTTACTCTTTTTCTGGTGCAGTTGGATAACTAAAGCTACAATTGCTTGGACTTTTCCCCGCAGTTTAGCCAAAGGTACTTAAAAAGTTATTCAGAAACAAGCCCTTTGTTTTAATGTGACCTGGTGTTTCTGTTGAAATGGATTTCTCATTAGAGCAGGTTTTCTCATAGGTTTTGACCTTTACTTATAAGATGATATCACAGTAGGCAAACCACAAATACTATTTAATAGTAGCAGGCTATATTTGATATGCCTGACTCAAGCATGCCCTGCAGAACAAGTCCATTGTCATTTCAGTATAAAATATAAAATATAGAAGCAGTCCAGGGAGCAGAAGTGAAATCACATGTCTTACTGAATCTTGCATTACATATAGCAGTCTGGAATGCCTTTTGAATCAAGGATTGAAGGTGTTCACTGTCACCTTTTAGGTCACTCTCTGGGTGCAGTTTGACATCTGGGGTTTGAATCTGGTCAGCCTAAACAAACCACTTAGTCCAGGCATCCCATGCCCTGTGTCCGTGTGCCAGCTGCTAACTAGGCTCTATTTTTCTCTGGGTGTGCATTAAAAAAGAAGAGTTGACTGTTACAAGACTTTGTGTAGGCTCTGACTGAGCCTGAGTGGAAGAAGACTATTGGATTGATATTCCAAGAGGTATTGGATAGATGAATCCTTAATTTCTGCTGGATTTAGAGCTGTACAAGACTTGAAACTCTGAGGTCCTGCTGAAAGCTCGAAAATGAGTGAGGTAGAAGTTTGTGTCTGAAACTTTGGGAAAGCTTGGAAATAAAGGATGGATGGAGGTGAGAGTAAGCAGGTCTTTTTAAGACTGGTAGTTGGGAGCACACATCTGTTACAGATGTGGTTAAACAGTGTGCTGTAAAAATGTTCATCATGCTAAAGAGGAGAAGGTGAAATCTATACCTTGCAATCCTTGCGTGCTGCAGTTTCCATGTGTGATGATGATTTATTTGTATGCAAATGTCTGACTTAAATATCCTAGAAAGAAGTCTTAATTTGATAGTCAGGCTTGTCTCTTTGCAGTTTCTTTTCTTTTAATCTTTGTAATACTACTGTTTCTTTCTGAAATGTAAACTGTGGTGAGGCTAAGAAAGAGATGAAGTCCCACCTTAGTCTACCTGATGGGATCTAGTACCAGTAAGACTCTAAAGAGCAGACTTTTATTTGTATATTTGCAAATTCATCCAGACATTTTAAGAAACTGATTTTTAAATATTTAAATGAACATTCCTCTGGTAGGGTGTGCAGCTGAGGGGACAAGAAATAGGAGGCATAGGTTAGGTCCTACAGATCTTTAGGGTTGGTCTTTGACATGGTATCTCTTGCTTGCTCTGGCTTTTTTCCTTTTTCCCATTGTGAGAACAAAGTGTTTCCTGCTACCCCTCCAGTCCAGCATCATAGTTACACGTCCTGGTTTGGTTTAGGTAGCAGCCAGTTCCTCACTCTGTTCCTTGTGGCAATAGTGTGGATGAGAAGAATCTTGCTGTTTCCTACAGCTGCATCAGCCTGTCACATCCAAGTTTGAAAAGAAAATTCCTTCAAAAGAGCAGTGTTATGAGTAAAAATATAACCATTTTAAAAGTACATCAAACCCATCCCAGTGCCATTATTTGATCATTTGGAACCCCTAATCAAGGACACCAAAAGCCACTGATAACATTCAAAGCCAGCACAGTCTTTGTGCCAACGAGAAGATGTCAGAACAACATACAGCTCACAAATATGTCTTTAAACTAGCTGTACAGAAATTTAGTTTCAGGTTTAAATTCTGGGTTTAAGGGTTAAAACTGATTATCTATGCACTTTTAAATCAGTTTTCCTTGAAAAAAACGGATCAGCTATGTCTTTAATTTGCTTTGCCAACCTGTGGAGGAAGCAGTGGTAGCCTGCACACTTGTGCTAAGCCCATTCTGGCACTAAGATTTGTCAGGATGGATGTCTAAGCCCCATCAAATTGCACTGAATATTAAGATGCAAATAATGAGTGTGCTATTGGGATATGCCTACTGAGCACTTTGGGTGCTACTGTAGGTATACATTTTTTGTTTTCTAAACTAGTCTTTGGTTTGATATTTGCAGATATTTTTCCTTCCATACATGTTATGTAAATGCTAAACGTAGCACTTGTGGTTAATGACTAAAACATTAAGGTACATGCCATCCCAGAATATGGTAAATGCCCTGTGAGGTAAGGAATACAACACTGAACATCAGTGTAGGAATAGAATGTCATTTTCAAGATCAAACTATTTATCAGAAGAAATCAAAACAAAGCAAATTACTGGGCTAGATACATAGCAAAACAATAAACTACTTTATATTAAAAAGAGCTGAATTAATCAGATTCATGCCTTATCTTTAGTGATTGAAAGCAAGAAGACTGAGGATTTGTGTTTTCTCAAAGTGCTAACTGCTCAGTAATATCATCTGTAATACTCCCATTTAAAAAATGACCTTTTAAAGATGCTCTATAAATTAAATTTTAATGAGTGGTAATAAATGGTGATTCTTTCCATAGGACGAAGTGCAACACTAGCCTGAAGCTTTTGCTCTCACCAGCTTCAGTTCTGTGTTATGTATCCTCTTTCCTTGTTTTTGAGGATGGGAAGTATGATGATACTACAGCACCTTAAAATGAAAATACATTTACCAGTACACTTTGTCCAAGCTGTCTATTTGGCTGAATAATGGTTTCAGGATGCTGTTTCTGAAAGTAAAAAAGTAGAAGTACTTCTTTTTTGAGTAGTACAGTATGCCTTTTCAAGGTTTTGACATTTTCCTCTTCAATTCCTATATTGAATGAGAATGGGCTGGCTGAAGAATAATTATGAATTAATTAAAAATATTAAAACATAGGTGTGTACCTCTGAGAGAAATTGTACTGGCTTTTCCAAAAGAAAAACCCCAAAAGCTAGTAGCCCTTCTAGGATTAATTAAGAAAACAATAAGTTTTATGAGGGGCATGAGGAGAGCAGAAGGGGAAGAAAAGAGGGAGGAGGAGAAAGGAGTGGCAACTTGCATCATTAAACTGGTAAATGGTACTAGCATATCAGCCTCCCCACTATCAGCAATGAATGGAATTAATCCAGGAACTCAGAATGGGTCTGTAAATGTGTCTTCAATTGTAGCCCTTGGCATAGATTTACAGTCTTGGTCCCTTGGGCACTGAATTTCATTTCCCCATTTGCTAAATGAGAACAATTTATCCTAAATCAACGATAATCAGAGTAAACACTATTATTAATTTATTGTTTCCAGACAAGAAAAAAAAAAAACAGTGAAATGAAGCTCTCTACTTTTATCAGTGCTTTTCCTACCCCTTTTGCCCTGAGGATCCTATTAGCAGAAAGCTGAGCAACTGTTTCATCAGAAATAAATTATGCCCCACTTTTTTAATGTAACTACTGAAGGGTTGTAAAGATTAGAAATACGTTTGAACCCTCTATCACTTGATGTTATTTTCCTTGATGTTCTGAGCTTCTTTAGGGGAATGAAACAACATGTTCTTCTGAAAGCCAAGAGCAGAGCTTTTTTTAAAAGAACAGCAGCACAGATTTTGGTTGATGTACAAAATAATTCTGATTCTGTACAGAAATATGTAAAGTAATGTATAGGCAGCCTGAAACAAAGCTGTCATAATTCCTGGCATGTGTAAGAGGCAGAACGTTTGCAGGGCATATAGGTGGCAGAACTAGTCACCCTCATTTTTAAAATGATTAGGAGACTGTAATTCCCCAGAAACAGTAGACTAGTTCTCACTTTCTTTGCAAAGAAGCCAAGGATGAAAAAACACCTTTAATTAATAAACACTGCTGGCACTACTTTGGTAACAAGCTGCTGTAAATGAAACTCTTAATTGCCTCTGAACACAGTATTGTATACAAATTCATGTTACTCTTTAAGTGCTGGTCTTTGTTGTTGCTTCTTATATTTTTGTAGGAAGTAAAAGTCAGCCTCCTTGTTACCTGAAAGTAGTTCCTGTCAACTTTCCCTTTGTGGAGATCACTGAGATTAAAAATTCTCCCAAAATATTCTCTCATGATAGCTGGAAGAGACAGCTCCTAGTGCAGGCTAAATCCAGACTTGGTTAAGATCTGTGTGATGCTTCTGTAAATGAACCTAGGCTTTAAATCTGCAATGAAATTTTATGATGAAGGAAAACATTTTAAAAAGTTAATGACTTGCAAAACAAATATATAAGAACAATATATTTGTATATTTAAGATTTTGGCACAAATTGTTTTGGACTGTTCTATAAAGCTCTGTAAATACTTTTTTTTAAATTGTAGGATGTATTCTTTTATGATTTTTTTTTTTTTAAATTTAATCTTAACTTTTTTTGGCTGTAACTGTCAAGACTCTTTGAGATAGGCAGGAGCTGCATCTTCTAGACTAGTGAAGAAAATACGAGAGCAAACTGGGATGAGAGTATTTTGACTCCAACAGTCATGATCCTTTGTTTTTTGAGTTCCCAGGACTCTTATTTCCATTGTTAGAAGTTTTGGAAATAAAAACCTGTAGATATTTTCAATTTGTGAGCCATACCTACATTGGCACCATAGGAAAAGGCATCCAGGCCAGTCTGTGCTTAGGGGCTGAAGAGACAAAAAAGAAGATGGGAGACTATAAAGGAGATGGGAGAAACAGATGTTGTCTTACACAGACATGTTCAGATCTATGGCAATGATTTTGATCTTAGGAAAACTTTTATCAAGTTGTAGAACATAATTCAACTTTTTTTTTTTTTTTTTACTGTGCCATCTTAAAATGCCTGTGAAAAATGCTGAATTTGGGATACATCAACTTAAATGTGATGGAGACATCTAAAATAAGCATTCCTGATTTCTTCTTTTTAGAATTCCTGAATGAGGGAATAGTCACCAGTCCTGAAAAGGGCAGATGAAGATATTGGTAAGTAGTGATGCACTTATTTTTTAATCCAGAGTACAGAATGTATACTGTGAAGGAAAACATGTTTGGAATGGTTATATTTCCTTGGTTTGATGGTCTAAACAGTTCCACAAAATTTATTTCATCTGCTTAGCATAAAGCCTTTGGGATGCACTCAGTGCCCATGCAGACATGAGGATTCTTGGAATATTTTGTTGGGGATTTTTTTCTGTGTAGACATTGGGTTTAGATGCAAAATGGATTATGAGGTTCAGCCTTTGCAGAAGGAGGCACTTGGACTCAGTAATAATGGTCTGACACATTGGTTTATGAGGGGATCAGGAAGTATAAAGATGTAGCACTATTGATTTTTTTCCAAACTATTGTGTGAAACTTAATTTAAAAAAAAAAAAAAAAAAAAGAAAACGGAATTTAAGGACACTTCCAGTTTAAATTTATTGGATGAGACTATGACTGTTCTCCTGGCACAAAAGACATCCTTGCCAGCCAAAAGATCCAATACCTTCTTGTTTGTAAATGTCACCCATTAAGAGTATTTCCCAGTAACAGGGCTTGAGAGTGGAGATCCAGGCTCCAGGCAAACAAGGCAAATCCCTCCCTCTTGCACCTCCCTTTAGGTGCTGTCTAATTGCTCTGAAGTGAGCACACAGATTTGAGGAGTGCTACTCATTTCTGTTCCAAATTAAGTGCTTTGGACAAAGTAGAGCAGATGCAGCCCCTCTGAATTCCCAAAACAGATGGATTAAGCAGCTCAATTGCAGAATATTCTGGGAATGTTGAATTATGGCAGATCTGGCTTTAAAACCCTACTTTCAGGTAGGCAGAAAGAAGCTTAAAAAAATCATTTTCCAATCATCTAGAAGTAAGTTTTTGACTCATAGTGTTACAAGGTGAGATGAGTACACCCTAGTGTTTGAGAGATTGTTGTTTGTACAAGATATGTAATATTTGCTAATGAGAAAAAAAAAATTAATGCAACATTTTACACTCTGATGGTTAGAACATAAACTTCTGGAATGTGAGAAAACAGTTGAAAAACCATTGAGGTCAGAATGTGATGACCTTTCCTCACCTTTGGAAACAGCTTGTTTGAAACTCCAAGAAGGTGTTGTGGGAGTGTCATTTCCTATGTTTATTATTCTGGGCCTAACATCTGAAGATCATATTTTTGTTCTTTTTTAAAATTTCTTTTTTTCTAATGATTCTTAAATTTAATATGGTAGTGTGATAGCTCTTGAAAGCACAATCTATCATATCCAGAAATTAATTAAAAGGAAAAGCTACACAAATGGCTATGGAAGGGAATGCATTAATATCTTACCCAAGATAGTTTAAGGTGCAGTTTCAAGGTCAGCAAGGCCCATTCTGGGTCTGTGCTGCAGTCAGAGTGACAGCTTTGATTTCCTCACCTCTGACCACGTATCCTTCCTACTTTTACTGGCAATTGCAAGGGTGCCACAGCCCAGTCAGAGGGAGAGGACAGAACACCACTAAAACCCCAAATGGCTCCCCCACCCCTTCCCAAGACAGCCCTGTCCTTCAGAAGCCAAGGAACGTTTTTCCTGTCGGAGCAGCTTTGAGTGGGTGTTGCTGTGCAGTTCTGAGGCTCCAACTGTCAGTGCAAGGGGGGCAGCACACGAACAGTGGCTTTGGGTACTCTGAGATCCACTGGAACCCGTGGGGGAACTGCTTCTGAAAATGCTTAAGGCAGCAAAACCCAGAGAACTTCTACACGAGTTAGAATAAATTTTAAATTATGGTATAACTGTTGGTTCACAAGCTTCTATGACTCAGCTTCCTGTCAGATAAAATTTTAGTTTTATCTTTAACCAGTAGTACATACTGGGACAACCAGTGCTCTCCCTTTGGTGAGTGGCACTGAGGGATGCAGATATCATCAGGGGCAGCTTCACCCAAGCAGTCATTTCTTAAAGTCAGTGTCATACAGGTGGCTTGAGGTTTCTTGGAATCCTCATTTTACTGTTTGTAAGCAGCAATGAAAAGGCACAGTTCAGATACTTTATTAGCACTTCAAATTTGACTTGCACTTTGGGCATTTGTATGTCTGACACTTATGTTTAAATACATTTGCATAAAAGGAAATTTAGTATTATCTTTGTGATGTTGCTACAAATGCTTTTCTGAAGAAATACAAAAGCAGCACAAAGCTTCAAGAACTGTTTAAAAATCAATACACAAGGCAGTGATTACAAACTACAGATTGGTGCCTAAGCAGGGAAAAGTTTGCAATCCAGAAAATGTGCAGAAACTTTGTTATTCAAGGTCATCACTGGAAAGATAGCAAGTAAATTTCAGAGTTATCTTTAAGATTATTGGGACTGCTGGAAAATCAAGCCCTGACATTATCTACATAAGGAATACATATGGTTAAATATGAGTCTAGACAGGTTTGTGACAGCTCTTATTTAAAATATTTTTTTCATTAAATAACTCTTCTGTTGATCCATGAATCAAAGATAAACATGGGAAAAAGAAATGTGTATACATGTATATTACAAAATATTTGCCATCACTTCATTTCATGAAAAGCAGAAATCTTAAATATTCTGGGAATTATTAAAGATAAACTTTCTAGAAATTATCTGCCTTATAAGTGACTGTAGTCTAAAGTAGTATAAAAGACTTCATTTAAAATTAAAGGAAGAAAAAATAAATACAATAACTTATAAGTATAAATCTAATTTTGTAAACACCTCTTATTGTGTTGTGGGTTTTTTTCAGTACAGTCAGTGGCAAAATGTGCATATTAATCTAGAATTTATTTATTTTAATAATTAGTTGGTAAGATCCACCAAACTCCTGAGGTTTTCTGTCGCCAAGAGTTTTTAATTACAAGATCCACAGTTGTTTACAGCTGAATCACTCACAATGTTGATGGATCAAGTTTCCATAAAACAGTGTTGATAAAATTGTAAATTCAAAGAAAAGAATATTTCAGCTTAAAATATGTATTAGAATAACTTAATAAGGTATAAAATTAATGCAACCAACACCCCAGGTAACTCTTGTGCTGAATGTGAGTAAATGGTTAAATTGTATGATGTCATGCATCCCACTAATAAATGCACAGAAAAGCTTTTGGATTTCCAGTTTTCAACTAATGGTCAAATGTATAAACTTCAGATTTTGAAGCTTTAGATGTATATGAATATTTGACATACCTATGGTAATTCAAGCAACTTACTATTCACTCTTGACTTAAAAAAACAATTCTGTCATATCAGGAATTTTTTTCCAATCACTGTATTCACACAAACTGCTAGAATTTAATTTTTCTGTGCAAAAGCCAGAGTGGGGAATGGAGGACAAAAAGGAAAATTGACTTTAAGGAAAAGGGATGGTATCCTAGCCAACCACATCATGGATGACAAGGGCATGAGAGCTCATCATGACAAGGAGTTAGAGAAAAGTAGAGTAATTTCGTGTAATCATATGTTTAGAGAAACATAATAAGTAAAAAGACTAATGAATTCAGGTAACATGGGTTTGTCTCCTGTGCTTGTCAGGGTCCTGTAACTGAGTAAGTGTCATTTTGCTATGTGATAATAATACATCTTCTCCTTAATGCTTTCTGTCTTAACTATTTTAAACTCCACACTCATCAGGTCAAAAGCTAATGCACATTGTGTGTGTGAACAGTAACCTATTACAATGAGGGTATTTATCTTAGTTGCTTAAATAGCTCCAGTGCCATATCCTCCTAATCATGGCTGGTGACTTCTGGCACTTGTAGTGTAACCACTGCATAATAACAGCCAGAGAATTTGGTGTATTTGTAACCTAACCCTTTCTTCTGTACATCCCAGAGCTCTCTGGGATCAATAGTGTGCTTTCCTTGCAAGTAGTTTTGCTGAAACTGTGCTATCATTTGGACACTGTATTTGCATCCATATTATTTTCTAGAATCTAAATAATTTTTACAGGAAAGGGATGTGGACGTGCATGTTTTCAGCAATGCTGAGCAACATTGTTGAGAAATTCTCTTCCTATTCCAGGCTCTCAGTAGAAAATCACTTTTTACTTTAGTTCTAACAAGCAAAATGGAATTTTTCAAATTGGTTTTTTTTAAAAATAAGGAACAAATACTGGCAAACTCAGCCTGTCAGCTGATAAACCTATATAGCATATTACTTAAAAATGTAAATGTTACTTTAAGGTTTAGAGTATGAGCTCAAGATTCAGATTTGCCAGTTAAGGACAGAGTGTCTCCCAAAAAAATTCTTTCACAAGCTTCTTCAAAACAGTTCTAATATACTGTGTCTGGCAAAAAATGTAATGAACAGTGAACTACGCTGTATTTGAAATTTTCTTCTCCAAACCCGAACAAAACAAAGGAACTATCATCAAACAGAACTGAATTTTTTAAACTTTTTTCTTGTTCTGTTAGTGCAATCTCAGAATGTCTGAGAGAATACAAACATGTTTCATCTGCAGTTTCATTCAATCTGTTTTCACTTTTTTGACAATTCAATATGGGTATTTGAGAATTTAACGTCAGTTCTTTCTTTTTTAAACTCTCCCTTTCTTTCCAACTGTGCTCACTTATTTTATATATGTATAATTTCACACTTGTATTTTTCACCTTCTCTACTGGGAAAAGTAGGCTAGCAAGATTGATGTTCATTTTCTGGAACTCGTTTTTCTTTCAGTTCTCTTTCCCTGAGGAGGTTAAAAGAAGGGAAATGTAAAATGCTAAATTGGAAAATTTAGGATTTTTACTACTACTGCATAAAAAATGCTTGGAAAGGATGGGGGAAATCCATTTTTCTGAAAAAAGCAAGTTGTCACCAAATCTCTATTTTGGGAAAAAAAAAATCAATACTCTTTTTCTTAGAAGAGAATGTTTAATAATAAGAACTGCTTGTCTCCATGATGTCAATGTGTAAAAAGTGGATGGACTCATGTTGGGATTCCTTTAATGTGAAAAATCAGCTCTTAAAACTCAGCTTATACCTCTGCATTTAAACTACATCCATTATGATTCTGTCCTGCAACCTTTGAGGTAACATAGGCTGCAGCTACTAGTTTATATTGAATGGAATTAATCTTCACACTGTTAATCTAATTGTTTGCTCTGAAAAGTAAAATCCAAACTAATTCTTAGAGCTTGGTGACTGAACAGATGTTACATGAGCTGTGTACTCAGTGCTGCTGGTAGAGGGTAGACTTCCAACAAACATTTGTACAGCAAATTTCAGCCTTTTTGGTTTGTCATTGCTGTTGGTGATTTCAAGATGCACAGCAGACACGAGTAACTCACTGAGCTCTTCCCTCAGTGACAAAGACAAACATTCCTGAGCAGCAGCACCTGATCCAGGGCCCGTGCTGGCATCACAGGCCAAGGCACAAAAATGTCTTTTCAGCCATGCAGGGTCACAGATTGGATCGTGGAGGAGTGGCAAACCACTGTGCTCTGCCTTCCTAAACAGCTCATCACTGTTGGGCAGGCCTCTCTCCTTGGCCACTTCACAGTCCCCCAAGTTCTGTTTGATATTTATTTAATGCCAGCATAGGACTATTTGCATGCAATTTCCCTCCCTTTTGGTTTATTCCCTCTAATCAGCTTGCTCCAGCAATACACAGAATTTCTCCAGATAAGGTATTGCCTCCTTCAGGCTGCCTTACACTGTGTGACTGCACATCTCTGTCCTGCACACAGTGTGTTCCTGGTCCTCACCAGCCATAAGAGATCGTAACCATAGATACTGTGCACAATTCAAACAGGAATCTTCAAGGCTCCACATTTGCTCTTGTAAATATTTTGATGAAAAGAGTGATTATATTTCAGATCAAGGCTTCAACAAAAATATTAGTTAAAAACAGTGATTAAGAGAAGTAAAAGTATGTGCTCAGCAGTGTGTATCACTAAGAGTACAGGATGAAGTTAAATCTGAGGTTCACAACTATTGCATGTTAGCATGAAGTGCTACTGAAAGGTACTTTATATTAGTGGTCTCTCAAGGCTTGATCCAAAGTCTCTTGCAATGAGTGACTTTCCATTGATTTTCATTTGCTTTGGAACATAGATCTTTTATAATTTTAATTAATAGCTTCAAAATTTTGTCTTATGCAATTTGTAAAATGATCAGGATGAATTAAAATGTAAAATATTATTATTATATTCCATTCCATGTCTTAGGCAGCATCCACATCAACTACTCTGAGGGTATTAAACTACAGAAGTAGTTGAACCGTGTTTTTTTGGAAGGGGGTGAAAGAAAGTCCCATACTTATTATGACAATATTTTTGATTTAGTGTTGTCCTTAACCTCATTAGAGAAATTTTTTATAAAGATTGTTTTTTAAAGCAGAAGTTCTATCTTTGTATATGGCTATTAAAATCATTATACATTTTTAGGAGTAAATATATTTAGGAGAACAGAAATGCATAATGCAGCACCCTTTTATCAAGGGCATATACCACGCACCAGATGGAAAACAAACTGTGTTTACAACATTACCACTATCGCCACTGACACTAAGAGATCTACAATATGTTATAGCAGCAGCTCCATTAACCTTGCTAGTTCTGTTAGAGTTGTCTGGTACTTTGCCCAATCTGTGTTTGTTGTCAGCAAATGGATCAAATTAGGAGATTTTCTTTCTGTTTATTGACCTTTTTCCTCCTTTCTCAATTTAGGCCATAGTTCATTCAAAATTGTTCTACTATTGCTCTGTAAAATACCACAAATAGATGGCTCTGGATTTGTCTGCTACTCCACATGCAAATTATACCATCTTACCTCAGAGGTGAAACTTCAGAACACCCATTGATAGCAAATGTGCTGTAAAAACACCGATTCCTACCTAGGTGATGGTTGATGTGCCTCACTGAGGCCGTTGACCTTCAGGTGCAGCATTGGGACCTGTTGCTGTCCTTCAGTGAAGGTCTGCCCATGGGATCTTTCACTTTTCAAATTAGAGCAATCCTCACCACTCCTATTTATGTGTTTAATGTAGTCATACTTATTTGTTTGACTACTTGGGAAGCGAGTGGGAATGTTTTATTTTGTTAAAGTGAGTTGGCTATAAGAGTGATTCTGTTGCCCTTGCCCCGATGCCTTCACTCCAGACATGAAATGCTGTTTAGTTTGTGAGCTGTGTCTGTCTCAGCAGAGGTACTTCACACCCCCATTCCATTATCAGATCAGTTCAGCAGGAACCACTGCAGGCCCATATGTTCCCACCCTGTGTTTGTGCTACACAAATTCACACGCAGCCACATGACAACCCAAGGCTGTGAGCTGATCCAGCCCCAACAGAACTGCTTGCTGCTGCTGTGACTTTTGGCTGGATGCATTTCCTACCTCACTGGGTGGCTGCAAGAGCACTTCCACCACAAGGGCGAACAGAACCAAGTGGCTTTGTGTGAGAAGAGCACAGTCACTCCCCTCCCTAATGATGCTCACCAGATCCAACTGATTGTGGACTAAGATGTTATGTTAGCTAGAAAATGAGAATGCCTCAGGAAGCCATTTTCAATTGGATTATTGTTTGGAACAAGGTGATATCCTCCATATACCTACTGGCAGACACCTAAGACCTTTCTTAGCATTCTTTATTTTTTTTCTCCCCTTCGCAGTTCAGTTCATTAAAATCATAAAGGAAACAAAGCTGTAGGGGTAAGAAAATTATTTCAAAGACTGAGGCAGAAGTAACCTGATACTGGCTTTGTGCAACCTCCTTTCCAATTCTTCCTGTTGTGTGAGCAGTGCTGAGCAGGCAGTTGTGATTTAGATCAACACTACTTGCCACAGCAAGCTGAATAACCTCCTGACCTTCAGTTCTATTGTGATACACAGGTTTCATTTTCTCTCAGCTAAAAGCAACTTATACTGAAGGGAAAATAAGGCCTGCTTCTCAGTTTGGACAAGATTTAAGACATTGCATCAGCAATCAGGCAGACTGAAATGGTAGGGTTTTTTCTGCTGTATAAAATATGGGAAATTTAAAAGTCGGTTGTTTTTTTGGTGCCCTTATATTGACCTACATCTTGCATGGAAAAAAAAGGTTATTATATGAGAAATAATGAAGGAAAAAAAAATTAGGAATTTTAAGTTTTCTACATTCATCGTTGCTGCATCCCCGTTCTGCTTAAAGCCTCTGCCAGCAAATCGTGGTCTGCATAAGGACAGCCAGAGCAACACTTACAATTCTGAACACTTATCCCCAATACTTTCAAATTTAAATAATCTACAAAATAGTGTTAGGATCCATCAGTCATTGCAGAATGATAAGCAGGGTTATTTTCTCTGTCCATGAGTACTGTATTTGCATCTTAACCCAAATCTTACCTTGCCTTGGATCTGGTGTTTGGTTGCATAGGCTGAAGCCATTTGGTGAAAGTCTTTTGAGTTTGAGTGTGCCTCAGCAAAGCAGCTTGATGTTTTCAGATGAGGGATGATCTAATCACTTTGGAAAAAAAATTCCATTCTAATCATCACTGTTGGTAGGGGTGGGAAGGTCATAGATATAAATGAAAATACATTGATTTACAAAATCCGGAGCTTATCATTGTAATTGCAGATATTTACGTTATCAGGATTGGTACTACCAAGATATAAGTTGTGACTATATGTTCCTCTGGTTTTAGCAAGGGAGAGCATTTGGGATATAGCTTATTCCAGTAGGAACTGATGCAGAGCTTATGGGCAGATATAAATGTGATTTGAGTGATATAATGTCTTTGACTGTGGAACCCAGACATCTAAACTGACTTGTATGCATCCTTTGTAAAGCCTGCAGGCCACACATGGTTTCTGTACAATATCTGCCTACACAAGAAAGCAACAGCATCCTTTATTTTCAGTCAGGTTTAGTTCATGATTGTCCTACTACTACTGTAATGTAGGTGCACCTATGAGGTAAGAACAGCCTGTGCAAATTCTGTCTGAGGTTAAACTTGGGGTCAGAAATAAAATGATTGCAGTTTTGTCTTTCTGGCATTTGCTGGAAAGACTTCTAAAGAATGCACCATGTTGGGAGAAAATTCATCCTTCCATATCTGCATTAATTAATCATTAAACTGTGTATTCCATGAAGGAGGGTGTATGCTTTGCCAGGTAAAGGTGACTGCTTAAGTTTGATCTGCTTTTGAGAATTAGCAAAGAAGACAAAGAGCTGGGTTTTTTACAAGATTGTCTTAAATAGAATATTTAATAACAACAACATAGTATATACCTTTTTTCTTCATGGTTATTCTCAAAATAGTTACAATAATTTATTTACTATAGCAAGTAGCATTTATTTTAATGTATTGCTATTATGCACATTGTCATCCATATTTGCTTTCAAGATCAGAAGTAATATTTCTGTCCATATAAGCTATTTTCCTTCTTAATTCATCACAATTATTTTCAAAAATATAGTTCTACCTGAAAATACTATGCACAGGCACAGTGTATCTGCTGTCTGGGATTTCTTTTTGTTTACTACTGGAGTTGGCTTCTCTGCAGAACTGTCAAAGCAGATGAAGCCAAACAGTCATGGAACAGTTTTGGAAGCCTCCATGAGATCTGTCATATTTACCTTTAAGAAACTGCAGTATGAGGCTGAAACGTGGGATCTCCTGTCACAGCAGTGTGGAAATAGTGCTTTTCTGGGTACCTGATAATAGAAGAGGTCACTTTTTAGAGCATCTTGCCTTATAGTAAATGGTTTAAGAGAAGCACTGGTGAGCCATCATTCATTCCAGCCTGCTATAGACAGCTCCTTGTCAGTAACAAGACAACAGGGAAGCCCAAATTGATAACTGAGCTCTACCAGTATCACTTATGTATTCATTCCTTCATGTACTTTGCCTTTATCTTTCAGTGTTTGTGAAAGATAAAATAGTGTTTAAGTTGATGAGAAGCAGCGGATAGGAAGAACTGCTTGGGCATAATGAGAAATAAGATATCTTAAAGTAGAATCTATTTGTTTCTCTTTTTCACTAACACTCCTGACATGATATTCTTTTAGAGGCTTTATTATGAGCACGCTTTTATCTATAATGTATTTGGGCAGATATGTAAAGGAGCAAGAGGAGGAAAGGAATAAAAAAAGAGAAGGAAACTAGCAGCCACAAAGTAGATAGATACCAAGCTTCTGTGAAAGCATCAGTCAGGATAGGAAATGGTAATCTTTCCTAACAAAGAGAAAAATAGGAGCAAGAATGCCCATAGACAAGAGAAGAGTGACCCTGGTCACCCCAGCACGGTTTGGTGTTGTATCTTTGTGAGTCTCCTGGGCTTCTGGCCACTCATTAGAGCAGTAAGTTTCTCTGCAGAATATTTGGTTTTACACAGATGTTATTGCAGTTATGTTTGTGGGCACAGATCCAGAATCATGCAAAAACAGCACCAGTGCAGTGTGTGGACTTCATTGTTGTCCTCTCTTAGACTGCAGCATGAGTAGAAGTTGTAATATGAAATAATCAGGGAAGTGCATTCTGAATGGTCACCTAATACCTGCAGCCAATTTTCTTTACCACACACTGAGACCTTGTCCATGTTCTTTATGCTTTTATAACATCTTCATTCCATTATTGGAATCCTGTCTTTATAGACTTGCAACTTCAGCCTATTCACTGCTCTGTAGCCTAAAGAATAAAGTTCAACCTGTTCTTCAAAAGATTTCTTGGCTCCCAGAGTGTTATGTATACACTATTGCTTCACAGTTCAGGGTGGTTTGGGCCTCAGAGGACACTAATTTCTGCCAGATTTATTACAACTTCTTGCTCAATGTATTTAACAATCTTCTGAGTGTTTAAATGCTAATCAAGGTTGTGGCTGGCAGGGATGAGTAGCAACAGGGATGAATAAAGACATGGACACAAGACTGCAGTGGGACTTAACTCATCCAAACATAGTCATTTATCTCTCTTACTACAGTCTGTAATAATCAAGAATCCTCATAAACCATAGATCAAATGTGTTTTAAAAAGTAAATTCTATAGGGCTGTCTCATTTCTATTGAATACTGTTTTGCAGCTGAAGTTCTGTAGAAATTCCTGCAAGGCATTAACTGACTGAAATACAGAGCCTTGCACAGAGGAATGTAACCCAGCACTAGTGGTTCTAGGCACTTCCTCAAAAGAAATAATACTATTGGGAAAGAATAAATATCTGTATTCTTCTTCAGATTTTTTTTTTTAAATTTTAAAAGTTCAATCTTAAAATTTATGCAGAAAAAAGTGTTTAATCTTACTAAAATACAACTAGAGAGGTGCAGCAGTACTTACAGGACCTGGCTAATGACAGTAACGGCTTTTCATGGCATCTGTTTGGTAGGCTTCAGAATGACCTTGTCAAAGTTAAAAGCTCATAACATTCATATTTTGTTTTTATAGCATTATGATTCTGCATAACAGTGCTAAAAACAAAACCACAGTATAATTATCCTGTCAATCAAGCTGCCAGAAAAGGCATTTTCCACTAGCTTTGCACCTACTAAACTGTAAATAATTTATAAAATCAGAAGTCAAGACTAAGTGGAGGCATTTTGGGGCTAGTTAAGCACTTGTCAGAGCTCTGTGGTTTAAGCGACCCCACACACTGAGTTCTCAGTGCTTACTGCTATCCTGAGTGTGAAAATGGTCATTTGTCCTTGTATTGATGTGCATGCACCTAATAAAAATATCAAGCTGTTAATAGAGCTGTGAACAGGTGTACAGTGGATGTCGTAATGATGTTTTATTCATTTGAATTTCCAGCCCATTTAGTCTCATCCAATGAACAACAAAAATATTTTCTTCATTATCTCCAATTAATGTAAATGTCAAATATTTGAATATATTATCACACTGATAATTCAGTACGTTGGTTGATTTGTGGAGTATTTGCATTAAAGTGACAATTAAAACAAGGGGGAAAGTGATCCAGAATGCATTTTCTTATCTGCTGTCATGTTCTTACAGAGATGTTGTACTTGCTTCTCTGAGATCTTTTGACTGTGGTAAACAAGTTGCTTAAAGCCTGTGAGCTTACCATTGTTTGGATCTGGTCTTTTAGAACTTATAGTAGTTGATTTGTATTCAATTGAAAACAAGGTTTATTGGCTGTTCATTGTTCTGTTCAGCTTGGATAGGGTTAATTTCCTTCCTAGTAGCTGGTGCAGAGCTGTGCTGTGGATTTGGTGTGAGAAGCACATTGATAACACAGGGATGTTGGAGGTGCTGCTGGGCAGTGCTTGGACACTCAGGGACTCTGCTGCTTCTCTGGCTGCCCTGCCAGGGAGCAGGCTCAGGGAGCTGGGGGGACACAGCTGGCACAGCTGACCTCAGCTCACCCAGGGATGTTCCAGACACCTTCCACAGTGTCCTGCTGAGCAGTAAAACTGGGGAGAGTTGGCCAGGGGTGGAGACCCACAGATCAGGGACTGGCTGTGCATCACTCAGCAGCTGATGAGCAATCCCATTGTGCATCATTTGGTTTGTCTATTCTTTTATCATTATTTTCCCTTCCTCTTCTGTCCTATTAAACTGTCTTTATCTTGACCACAAATTTTGCCTTTTTCTGATTCTCTCCTCCTTGCCACTGCAGGGAGGGAGTGAATGGCTCTGTGGTGCTCTATCTGCCTGCCAGCTTAAACCACAGCACACTTTAAAATTTAGTTGACAGATACTAATCTCTCACAGCAGAGCAGTTCTGAGGGCAGAAGTCTGCTTTATGGATATATAAAAACAAATGTGTTCTGACAGGATGGAGGCAATAAAATAATTATCATGTGTTTATCTTTCGAGAGCTCTCCTTTAACTTTTTTTGTGCTCATTTGTGACTTGGTCTGTGCCTGCACACTGGGTTAGGTGGGGGGTGTATGTGCCACTGCAGCACTGGGCAAGAGGGGGCAGGTGGGCAGCTGAATCTGTGCCTGCACGAGTGGGACTCTGCTGCTTTCAGGAGAGCACTGCTGGGATGTTCTGCAGTGACCCAGAGAGTGCACTTGGGACATCAGAAACAAGACAAAAAATATTGTACTCTTATGCTTAATTACTTGGAACCTCTAAAACTCCTATTACTTGGTATGATTGGTTGATTGCTTGTTGAGATCCTTACCAATATTTGGGGTCTAATTTCTTAATTTTTTTTCCTTCACTTTTTTTTTCTGTTGTAAAGCTAAATTTTATATGAACTCCATAAATGCAAATAGTAATTGCAAATAGCCCTTTGTCATGTGGAGAAAATATGAAGCAAAAATAACCCAGGATTCCACACAAACTATAGCTCATCATCCCACACTCTACATAGAAGGAGTCATGGTCATTACACATTTTCCTCCAAGTTTTGCATATGACCAAAATCTGCTGCGCTGAGAATATTGGACATGCTGAGTTTATTATTACTAACACTTGTGCAAGTTTCCCTGGAAAGTTTTTAATTGCTGAAGAACCACAGAAACACTCAATAGCATTTCCTACCCATCCTTCCTTCCCTCCAGTTGTCAGAACTAAATATTTGGGTTATTTCACCAAAAAATAAGTTGCCCATGGTGCTGCTCAGCTGTGATTTTTAAGGACAGCACATCAAGATTGTGGCAATCCCATCCAGTTCTGTTTCATATCTAAGAATTTAATTATGAGAGTAGGAGACAGGTGGCTGTGGAACAGGAGGGTGGTTGTGGGAAAGGCAGGACTTCACTGTTTTGTAGTCATGTTTTTATGTCCATACCACATGCTGAGATTTTATACCTTTTTAGACTGGTGAGGCCAAAAGAGCTGCAGGTAGAATATGCTGCTTTTATTTTTTTCTCTTAAAAACCAAAATTAGTTATTATTTTACAGTAACTAGAATTCCAGGTTTTTGCAAAAAACGTCAGCCTCTTAATTGTCTGCTCTTTTTTTCTGGGGATCCTCCTCTAATGCTAGGCTGTGTACTCTCCTCTGAGATCATCATGTTAGAGTTTCAGAAGCAACAAAATTTCACATTCCCTCAGCATCATGGGAACTAAATAATTAGGGAAGCTGGGGAGTTCCAAGAGAACTGGATGGTCTGGAGTACAGCGGACGTTGCAAGGGCATTGGGACCATAGTTATTTTGGCTTGTAATAAATGAAATTAGATGGTAAGTTGAGGCATAAATTCTAGGTCTTGGATTCAGAAGATGGCAAAAGTGGCTTACTACCTCTGGTTTAAAAGATAAAACAAAACTGAAATACTAGATATGGAGAAATAGTGATAGAAATGTAGATGGGAAAATATTTTGACTTTTTGCATACTTATTAGAGTTGCTCATGAGAAATAATAAAAGGTTAATGTTTCTCTTTTTCTAAAGAAACTCCTCATCACTGTGATCTGACTTTAAAGCTGCTTTTGTTATGCCTACCGTGGTTTAAATCAAACTTCTGAATTTTTAGAGGTTGCTTTGATTTTCTTCTGTTACCTTTGCAACATCATCAACATTCAGAGAACCAAATAATGATCCAGTAAGGTGTAAAGTAGTTGGCATTATTAATAAAAGTAAAAGAGAAGGGACCTGAAGGGGAGCAGAGAGAGAGAGGATTCCTAGGAAGAGCATGCCTAAAGTTATTCCATTTCTGTAGCTGAGGTCACCGGGGACTGTCTTGTGTGGTAAAGCTTTCATGCTTTACGATCACACAGAAAATTTAATCCCACTCTGGTTAAAAATGCCAACTTCATGCCACTGCAGAGGGAAACATACAGCTTATGAATGTGTAGAATAAGTACAAGAAGAAAATACTGCAAAATGTGTTCAAGCAGGCTAACAGATTTTTAATATAAGTTCATTGTAAAAATGTTGCTAAGAGCTGAAACTTACTGTGTAAAACTATGCAGCTAAAGAAATGGGCACAAAACTGTGAGAAGATCAAGTAATCTATTACTTATTGATCAGTTCTCATCAAAAGAGCTTTATACAATCCTACATAGCCTTATTATGGGTGTAAGGTATGGAAAACAATATACTCTTAGAATAAGAAAGAAATTTTGATGCAGTAGGCAAAATTAGAAGTAGAACAAACTGGAAATAATAAAGGAATCTGTACGTGTGAGCAAAGCTTTGTGTGACAATGTATTTTAAGTTACAGAGAAGCTTTCTCTAACAGCTTCTTCAAAATTTATATTGTAGTAAATTAAGAATATCACGAATATTAATTTGTATCTGCAGACTATCCTGAATTACAGAGGAGGGAAGAAGGGCAAAAAACCATCCCAGTGCTTTAATTCTACAGGAACCTGGAGGGGGAGGGAAAAGGGAGGTTCAGGTTTTTTTTTTTAACCTGGAAGTTTCACTTAATTGCGTTCACTTTGCTTTTGTGAAGTCTTGGCATTTGTAACTCCTAAAGTCACTTCCACATCGGGCACTGCCACCGCCTGTGCTTGTCCTCACTGCTGGGGAGGTGGGGGCACAAATCCATGTAAGCTGCTGCCCTGCTCCCCTTTCCTGTCACTATCTCTTGAGGTGCTTTATGAAAAAAGAGTTATTTTATGACAGTAAAAGCAAAAATGCTTCCATTTCATGGTTGTTTTGAGTCAGTCTTTTTATGTTCAAGCCCTTTTATCCACGCTGTTCTGTGTCACTATCTTGGCAGTTGTTCAGCTTTGGGACAGGCAAGCGTCTCAAGAGACTACAGTTCAAGTGTGCCCAAAAAAGGAAAGAAAGTGAGTTTTTTAATAGAGTGAAAAATCTTTTTTTCTTTATTTTTGCCTTACTTAATATAAACTTTAAATCCAGGACATTACATGATTCAATTTCAAATTTCCATGGGGGGGTTAAATTAATTGACCTATCCCTAGTTAAGTTATTTGTATCCCAACTCTCTATTGGTTCTAAATGTCCAAATGATTTTCTCAGATTTCTTGGCAGTTAAGGATATGTGTAAATAATTGGTCATAAAAGGAAGAGATTGCAGTGGGTAAAGGGAATGAAATATCTTCTCATTTCATTCAGGAAATATATCATAAAGTAGATGCTTAACCAGAATTTTTAGAGTACTCTTATATACATCCAGCAAGTTAATCTAATTTCCTTGCAGTAATTATAACTAACTTTTATCAATTAGTTGAGTGATTAGTGACTACATCATAGCTGACAAGTCTTCCCATGCACAATAATGTAAATATTGGGAATTCATTGTTCAGAATTCACCTGGTGTAATTCAAATATGATGAGTGTCAAAACTTCAACACATAGTAATTTGTTGTAATTATGGACTATCATTTAAATCATATTTTTACATTTAATCAATGAATAGTGTTGTTCATTTATGATAGTGCAACACAGAGATACAGACCAGGGGAAAATGAAGAATGTATTTGAAAATAATCTAACAAAATGCCAGTGTTCAAATTGTAATTTACCAAGGAGTATCCAAAAAACCCCCAAACCCTGAACATGAGCAGGAAGAAGCAAAGATGCTTTCCAAATATCTTTCCATTTGTAATTTCTCTAGAAGAAATAGCAAGTAGTGTTCAACTCCAATGTATTTTAAGTAATTGATGAAGAACAATTTTCCTGGCAATTACTTTTAATGTCTATATCTCAAAGGATAATAATATTTGAGCCTCAGGCCGTGCAATTGTATCTTCTGCTGTCTGCATTAGAAATAATGCTTAGATTCATGTGCTTAATTATCTAGTCCTTGCTGTCTTTGTAGCATTCTGCATCATAGCCAAAATATATTTGAATAAGTATGTTCTATTTTTTCAAAAGTTATTTTAGAGTAACTATGCTGTAGTATGTGTAGGGAGATAAACTAATCATAACATTGTGTGTGGTGCTAAAGGGCAACTCAAGTGTGCCTGAGTGGAGACAGATAAGCTTGTGCAGCTTTGAGAATTTTTAAAGCCACCATGTTTTGGACTTTTTTTAAAAAATGTTAGAAAATTATTTCTGGCTTGCCCCTGAAAATGCTGCATTAATGAGATCACATGCAGTAGGAAGCTCAGATCTGAGCTGAGCAGCAAAAAGATGGTATGATTTGCTCAAAATTCTTTTAACATCTCTTTTGCACTAATGATTGAATGACTTCTGAGAGAAAGGAGCCTCAGTGGTGTATTTCTGCAGCTCTGCTCAATAGCAAGGCCAACTAGAAGTCTATTCAGTGATCCTTGCAAATTAGGACTGCTTTAGGGATGTGACGTGTCCCAGCGGGCACCCCAGCAGATGAGAGTAGTTGGGAAGTAATAAGCCTCTGCCATTCAGGATCAGTAATTTATGACCCTAGAAATAACACAAAGAGTAACTGAAATCAGCCTTTCTAGACACCATAATAACAATGAAATGGACCCTTTTCTTAATATCAGTAGGCGTGCTTCTGATTTCTGCAACAGCTTCCAGGAGATGCAAGCCCAGGTTTACAGACAATCGGCCTCTCGGGTTTTGAGGGTTTATTTCTGAGGGAGAATTTCTTTTTTCAGTTTGCACAAATGAGACAGCTGCAGCACACGTGGCTATGCACGTAGACATGGATAATATTGATAGGTGTGCACTTCTCTGCTTGTAAAATCTGCACCCAGGGTTCTGGTTACAGAACTGACAAAACACTGTGGGGTAAAAGATGTGCAGCCTGTAACCATGGTCTGTTAGAGGAGCTTCACCTACTGCACTGTGTGCATGCTCACATCAGAAAAAACCTTGTGGTTTAATAGAACCAACAGGGTTCAGTTCATCGGGGGGATTTTTGTGCTTTGGGAAGACTATAAATGAAGAGTTAATTGAACAACAACAAAATAAGCATCAAGACAATCCCACAACCTATTTTTTGATAATTGTTTCTTCTCTTAAGAGAATATTACCTCTCTCACAGATGGTCAGAGTGATGCATTTGGGGAAATCAGCCAAACTTGGCTTTTTTCCTGGTCGCTCTGCTTAGTAACTGCAGCATTTAACCTCAGAAGTATTATTTAACTTTGCTCCAGATACCATTTTAATCAAAAGCACTTGACTTCACAGTTGGAAAACTCTTCTTACGGTCTCTGTAGAAAGGTTTAATGAATTAGGTTTATGTCATATTGGTAGGACAATACAACAGTCTAATCAGTGGTGGGAAGTAACAATATTTATTTCTACCTCATACGTTGACATACATAGGAAGATTAAATAGTTGGAATGCTCATGTGAAGCTGGATGGTTTGACAGTTAGGATGAGTACATTCTCTGAGACTAAAATCCAGGACTTAGCCTCTCTTTTCTCTAGTACCTTATGCTTATAACAACGTTTTCAAGCGATTTTGGTGTAAACTTGAATGTGCAAAGATGGCAGTCACGTGCTAGTAGGTGGGATTAGGTAAGGCCATGTGTCTGTATGGGTGATGGGGGCAGGCAAAGGTTGTCCCTGACTCAGGGGACCTGTTCCTCTCTGCTCTTGGGCAGAGGGATCCCCTTCAGTAAGGAGCACTCCAGAGGTCAGCAGGTGAGAAGGAGGGAGCCAGGCAGAAGGAAGGAGCTGGAAATCTCACCTGTCCTTTTCCCTCTATCATTTCTGAAGGCTCAGATCTTCCACAAAGGTTGTACAAATAACATTTTCAGACATGAAACTGCAACTGGAACAATGATGCTTGACTATGACAGCTCATTCAGTGCAAGCTGAGCTCTTGTGAGATGCATGGAAAATCATCCTGTCATTATTCTTGGAAAGAGCTCCTATGATATTTCAGATGTCCTGTAGTTTTAGTTTCTTACCCCATTCCTGCTCTGTACCTTGAAGGCAGAGTTTCTTCAAAGTGAAGTTTGATCTTTTGCCAGTTACTGCATTTGTGGAGATTATTCCCCTTCTCACTGCTCCTAGGTGAACTGGGCTTCCATGCTGCAGGATGCTTTGGGTTTGGCTCCAAGCCCAGCACCTCAGCACATTCCTCCTAATGGAGTTATTTCTTGTTTATTTTTTTGATGTCTGTCTACTTTGCTCTTTGCTGTGTTTTAGTCCAAGCAAAATTTTATTTATATGATAAACATAAGTGGGCCAGCCCACCTCTTGCACAGCTGGACATTTCATTTATTTCCAGCTCTGCTTTGCTTCCCCTCCATGGAGCCGAGATTAAGACAGTTCCAACACTGTCACTCTGCAACACAGGCAGGGATAGGGAGCCTAGAAAGGCAGAAGATACTTGAGCAGTAATTGAGCCAGAAATTATGTTTTAAGAAATATTTTCTTCATATAAAACTATACTTACTTTTTTGAGAATGTATATAAAGATTATGTTTTTTTAAATGCTAAAAATCAACTGTTTAAGAAATCCCTTGCCAAGAAAAGGAATTTTAAAAAGAAACAAACAAAAACCCCATACTAACTAACTCCTCATAGTCACCTACCAGTTGCAATTTGGGCTGCTTGTACTAACTTTTCAAGTACCTTTGTACACATCTATCATTCTTCCAGAAAACTAAAAATTCTATTTCCTCAGAGAACTGTGTTCCTTTCTGAACACTTCACACTGTGGACAGGTCTCCTTTACCAGGATAGGTTGAAGCAACCTTTCCCACATGGCATATGTTATCACTCTCTGACAGTTGACAGCAGAGCTTTTTATGTTTGTTCTCCCTAATCTATTTGAGTACAAAGATCTGGTTTAGTTCAAGTGAGCTCTTTTTAAACTGCTTAAAATAACCTGCGTGTTACAGATTAAGAGGTTATGGAACACACAGATGAGCAGTTCTCTGGCAAGTGCAAAGGAGTGTTACTCTGATTTGGAGTGGCAAGGGAAGTGTCTGTCCCACTGGAAAAGCCACTTGCATGGCTGCTCATCTGTTAACACCTCTGCTGGCAATTATCCAGGACTTACTGGGGGAAGAGATTGTTTGCTTATTTAGTGTTATGAAAAATGATCTTAGCTATAACTGTCCAGCAGCTGAAGAAATCAAATCTATTTAGATATGCTAGAGAGGAAGTTTCCGCAGAATGCAAATGTAAATATTGCTAAGGCACCCAAATGTTAAAAGGAAATAGCCTGGTTTAATAGATTAAAAAGGAATGCTTCATTGTCGAGGTGTTCCTTAATGTTAAATTGCTTAGTTTATTTCAGAGTAGCTGTAATATACTAATGCATGATAGTTTGTGATGTGTTTGTAATGAACAATTCTGTTAACTTCTAATTTTCAGATCTTTACAAAAAAGGGAACACAGAAACAAATAAATTCTATTAATTGCTTTTATTCCAGTTATAATGATAGTGTTTAATGCCAGCTTACTAAAGGCCAGTATGAGTTACTCATTACCTATTTAGAGGACTTGATCAGCTTTCTTTTTTTCGCTTGATGTTAAGCACAAACGGTGTCTGTTTGAACAAGAAAGATTATTTCTGTCTCTTTATGTGTGGACATCATTCCACAAATATCTCTAAATCCCATGGAAATGTTTACATTTTAGTCAGTAATGTGCTGGAGAGTAACTGCTGTAAGTAGCCAAATGGTGCCCTGCCTTAAAATGACATCTGTGTGTCCCTGTGGCCTGGCATGGGGCTGGCCAGGATTGAAAGCCCTCAGACCCAGGAGAGAGAGCTGTGGATGGTGATGGGGAGTTTGTTCTGAGGCAATGATTGGGCTACTGGGGTAGTTCCTACGGGAAAGGGGATCATGGAAATGCCAGCTGGTACTGGTGGCACCACCAGCATTCCTAAACTTGGAATCAAGGTGGTGTGTCCAGCTAGTATTGGTATCCTGCTGGGGTTTAGTGGCTGTTTAATGACTAAGTGCTTTCTTTGACAAACAGCAAGGAATTGGCAGAATGATCCAGCCCTGGCTCATTCAGCATGGAAACAAGGAGACTTGTTCCCCTGTGTTCTTGTGGGAGTTCTTTGTGTTAGCTCTCTGACCTCTCCCCCAGATGTAGCTCTCCCATCTTGCCTCTGTAGCACTCAAACTCTTTAAGGTCCTTCCTCTGCCTCAGGAATCTTTCAGGCTCCTGCCACAAGCCATAGCTGCATCTGCCTCCAGTCTCTACCACTTTTAAAAGACAAGAAGAAACTCTTCCTGGGGTAAGCTGGAAAAACTAGGACCTCCACAATCAGAAACAATTTTGTTCTAACAGAAAACTCAGGGGGCTTAAGACAGGCAGCTCTGTAAGAATTATTTTTTAATGTGGTTTTTGCCTCAGTAAAATGGCTTAAATAGTTCCATCACATCAGATTGGCTTGTTGCTTCAAAGTTTTAGAAGTTTGCTCATGGCCTCTGATAGCTTTATTGTGGTAAACACATTTATGTTTTGTCAAAGGATGAAAACTAAATTAATGAAATAAATACTACTTAAAAACGTGTATTCAGCTTCTTTTCAGTTAAGGATCTTCTTCATTTTCAAACTAGGGACAGTTGAGCTCTCTTATGTTGAAGTCATCATTTTTCAAAGAAATCAAGGCAGGTCTTGTATTGTCTCAAGGTTGAACATGGAAAAGAAAAAAATGTGAAATGTGAAATTCTCTTACCTTTTTTACACATTTTTCTTTTTTACAAAAATAATAGAGAATTCATAAGGAAATTTAAATATCTACAAGCTGCATAGCAAAGCAATTTGGCCTGAATATAAGAACAAAAGTATGGAAGAATATATTTTTTTTAAACACAGATTTTAATTAGGAAGAACGTCTGAGCCAGACTGTTATTTTCAGGTCTGCACCAAACCAAGAGTTTTAATTAGTCCAGAAAGAATCAAGAACTTGACATGGTCTATCAGGATTACAGAGGGCGGGGGAAAGGCAGGGAGAATAATCAGACACATAGAAAGCAGTTTTTTGTCAGCTAGGGCAATACCATTAATCCATTTGTCAGATAACATACATATACTTCTCTCCAGGGTATTAGCTAATTGTTCCTATATTAAAAATATTTTCTTGTATGAATTACGAATAAAAGGAACTTTTTTTTATTCTCCTTTGGTTGCCTTTTTTATTTTTTACTATCACAGTTTATTCAGTTGTGTTTTTACATGTGTATTTAGCAGGTCAGTTGGACTCCAGATGATCTTCAGAGGTCCCTTGCAACCCCAACTGTTCTGTGATCTACTTTGTCAACTATTTATGCCAGATTTTGACAGATTGCTTTCACTAATAACATTAATTTACTGTGTCGTGTAACATACTTTGTTTACTATTTCATGTCTTAGAAAAAAATTGTCATGCAGTTCTATTTTCTTCAGTAGCTGTCAGAAAATAGTAACTGAAATGAGTTTGTAATCAGTCCTCATTGGGAGGCTGAGCTGAATACTGGAGTGGTCCACATGTCTTAGAGGTTTAGGTTGCAGTTTTCTTAATTAATTGCTGCTCAGCTTTTAAAGCATAGCATCTCTAACATAGAATACAAATGAGTGTGTTGTGATTTTCGTACTGTACTCCTTTATGTTGTGGGTTTGTTTTGGGTTTTTTAAGTCTATTTTTAAATGTGATGGGTTACCATTTTAAATCAGCATAGGCACTGGATGCCTTGCCTTTCTCGTGCATGTCTAATTTAAAAAGTGGGAATTGCCTCCTCATTCTTTAAGAAAATAATGGAAACCTGTGCTTGCAAAAATATAATTTTCTTCTGCATCTGTCAATACATTAATTCCCACCAGCACAACAAAAACTCTCCCATAATCCATCTGATGGCTGCACTGGTGGAGGTGTTCTCCAGCCCTTCACAGTGCAGTGTCAGCCCAGGGAACTGGAACAGCTTCCTCATCATTTGTAGCTGAAGTCTGTCATTTGACTGATGAAGAAGTCTTGCACTCACATCTTTGGTTTGGCTGGATTGCACCTCTGATGATTGGCAGGAGTGAGATAACAAGGACAGTGTTTGCTGAAACATCTTCAGCCCCTCCTGACATTGGAAACAGAATGTTTCCTTCCCGAGCTCCAGCCTAGCCAGTGGTACTTGTGTTGAATGGGTGATATCTTTGTCCTGACACCAACAAAAAGTACAAATTATTGGAGAGAAGAAGAGTGCTAAATATAGCTTACAGACCCAATGTCAAACTTCATTTTCTGTCATCACCATTGAAAATACAAGTTCAGGATGTGATTTTTTTTTGGGTAGCAAATGCCCATGTTCTGTGGGATTTTAAAATTTTATTCTACACCCTTTTACTTTAAAAGGAGCAGAGTTCATGTAAAGTCAGAGAGTTAACTAACATCATTGTAACTAGCAGTTAGAGATCAAATAATTTCTTAGCAAATATGAGTAATATTAATTACCGAGTTCAAAGGTTCACCCAGTATAGAGTAGAATTCAGGGCAAAGTACTGATAATTAAAAAAGTTTTTTGTTACTGAATGTGTAATGAGAAATGGGAGGAAGCAGCCTTATAATTTGTATATGCAGGGAAAAGTGGAAAAATATTCATATGGCTGTGTGTTTGCAACGTGGTGGTTTAGAAATAGGTCCAGAAATGGCAGATATATATTTATCTGGGCAGATTCAGGATAAAAGAGGAAGTTTTGTCTCCAGAAAAGGATATCTTAATTTATCATGTTTTGCTTCTTGGAAGGGCCAATAATTGCATATCTGTTGTCTTAGGTATATGTATGTATAACTGCAATCTGAAATGCTGCAGCTTTTAAGAATTAAAAGATAAAGAAACAAACTGTATTTACTTTTTATAAATAAGCAGAAAAAAAATTGTCCTGTAAACCTCATACCTTACAGTTGGTTTTCTAGAAACTTTTTTATATGTGTTTTATGTGAGAACATTGAAGGGACAGGTCCTCAGTAAAGCCACATTATTTTACATTTGGGCCTGAAAAGGTAGTGAATTATGGCACTAAAGTTTAGCATATTTTTGTTCTGTCTGATCCAGGGAAGAGGAACATGTCACATGAAACTAGCATTTCTCCTTAGTTCTTGCTACTAAATGGAGTTAGAAATTTAGGGCAGGCCAGATAATCAGTTTACATGCCAAAGAAGTAGGAAAGCTATAGCAGCAGATATTTGGCTTTCCTTTTTGCTGATCCAAACCTATGATAACTGAGAATCTAAAACTTGTCAGAGTGTTGTGGTTTGACACAACTAAGCGTCAAGCACACGAAAATCAGTTATTTTCATAAGGGGAAGGAAAAATAAGAAAATAATGAGAAAAACTAGATAGCTGCAAGCCAAAACAGGTTCAAACTTAAACAGCTGCAGTACAAGGAAAGAGTTTTATTACTAACAGAATTAAAAGATATAACAAGAAATTAAAACAAATAACCCTCCCCCCCACCTTTTTCCCAGCACTTTTCTTTTTCTTAACTAGCACAAAAGATAACACAACATGGGATTCTAGTCAGTGCTACAGTTCTTGAAAAGTCTCTTTCTTATGCTTAAGGAAAAAAAAAAAAATAGGATTTCTTCCTGCTCCACGTGGTTTCTCAAACTGCCCCCAACAACAGACCCGCCTGGAAAGAAACAATCTGCTGTGGTGTAATACATCTCTTCTATGGAAAAATAGCAGTTTTTTTCACATTGCCACACCTGGGCCATCACATGGGGTTATCAGCCTTTTAAAGGATGGGTTATTTTGGCCTGAACACAAAGGCTTTTTCTGCTACAAAGCCTTAAAAGCCCCTCACTGCTTCTATATAGCCTGGCATAGGCACTCTCTCTTCACAATCTTCACAGGCCACACATGAGTCGTCCATCCCCCACGCACTCCAAATGTATCAAAGAGACAGTTTGAGATATTACAGTTTCTTACCACCACATGCCAGAAGGATTTTTAAGCTCTGCACAAGGAACGCGGCACCGCCCCTTTTCTCCACCGCCATTTCAGCTCCATCTCACATGGCTCACTCTCTGACTGTGAAACCTCTGTGGTGAAGAATGTTCTTGTTCAGGCTTTATGGTGAAGAAAGCCTCGCTCCCTTTGTGCTGTTGGCTGCCTGGTGATTTCTTCAGTTCAGCCCGCAGTGTGCTGGCTGCAGACAGGAGGCTCCGCTGGCTCCGCGTGGACAGGAGGGGAACCCGCCAGTCCCAAGGAGCCACTCTGGAGAGGTTTTAGCTTTAGTGTGCCAAGCCCATGGCTGGGTTTAGCTGTGTGCCAGCCCATGGCTGGGTTTAGCTGTACCAGCCCATGGCTGGGTTTAGCTGTACCAGCCCATGGCTGGGTTTAGCTTTGTGCCAGTCCATGGCTGGGTTTAGCTTTGTGCCAGTCCATGGCTGGGTTTAGCTGTGTGCCAGTCCATGGCTGGGTTTAGCTGTGTGCCAGCCCATGGCTGGGTTTAGCTGTGTGCCAGTCCATGGCTGGGTTTAGCTGTGTGCCAGTCCATGGCTGGGTTTAGCTGTGCCAGCCCATGGCTGGGTTTAGCTGTGTGCCAGCCCAAGGCTGGGTTTAGCTGTGTGCCAGCCCAAGGCTGGGTTTAGCTGCCTGGGCTCTGGGATGGTTCCCTCCCCACTGACCCAGGGTCCTGCCATGGCACCAGGGAGAGGGGAAGGGGCCGGGGCCTCAGCCCGGCAGGGCCCAGAGGCTCCAAGGCCGCCCCACCTCCCTCAGGCGAGCTGGAACCAGAGGAAATTCCGCCTTTCCATGCAGTTTAAATGTAAATTGTGAGAAGTGTTATTGGTCTAAAAAGCTGTCCATCAACTCAGATTCAACCCACTACAGAGCAAAAGCTTTCTGCCACCTCCAAGTTCAGTTGCAGAGTGCAGCACCTCGAGTGACAGTGCTGAAGGTCATGTTGTACACAAGTCCTCTGGGAACGTTCATGGGTAGAACAGCAGATGTGCTTTGCATTTGCATCCTGTTTCTGGTGCTACAGCAGAACATATTCAGTAATTGTATTTTTACTGGGAGCCACTCAATAAATTGTAGTAGACTGCTTGTCTTGTCTCAATTCCTTTGGCAGTATTCTCCTCACTACACATCTATCTAGTTGTGTTTAAGAACTAGCTTCTACTTTATCTCCATTTGGTCCAGGATGACAAACTATTAATTCACTGGGTAAGCTGCTGTTCTGTACAAAGAAATTGCTCCTAGTTCCTCATGTGCCTTCTGGAACAGGATTCCTGTGCTGTGGAAGGGATCACAGAGTTTCCTGTGTGTAGGTACTCTGGGATTACCAGCAATTTCTCTATTATGTCCAAAATTATTTTAAGAGATTGCCCAGCTTTTCTGTGTCTGAGTAGCTGATTGAGAAAGGCTGTGCTGCTGTGGAAAGAAGCTGCAGCTCCCTGATTGGGGCTTTTTATTCCTGCCAGGGAAGTAAGTTTGGGTTTGGGGCAAGTCAGCTGTCAGAGGTGATAGAAGCTTTTGGGCTGATGATGTCTGGTGTCTTTACTGGTGGTGAACTTCAAGTGTGTCTGATCCAGCCAGACTGGGCCACTGCTGACTGAAACCTGTGGACCCAATTGGAGACACTTTCTGTAGGCAGATGTTAATGCTGAATATTTCTTTTACACCTATCTTGAATTACACCTACTTGAGAGGAGCAAGGTGTACAAAGAGACAAGAAATTCTGTAAGCTTTATGTGCCATAACCAAACTAAGCACAATACAGATGTAGGAACTGCCTCTAAGTACTGTCAGATGCTATTAACTTTTTTTGTAAGGAGCTATATAAATATAGCATTTAGTGAGGTTTAAGAGCTCCTGGAGGAGGTCCATACAGTTTGGAAAGGAAGGGCCAGGATTTGTAATAACAGGAGATTTTGGCAGTTTCCTATTATAATATTTTTCATTCTAAAGATGAAGAATCAGTTTCTTCGTCAACAGCCAAGTGCCCTTGCCTCATACTAGAGAGGCAGAGTTTGACTTGAGACATCTGTAATTTGAAGGCATCCTATCATAAAGATGAAAACATCCTCAATTTCACATTACTTCCCAGTTATCCTCAGAGCTTTTAAAAGTCATGTAGGTCTGGCCTTGCTACTTAGAAGTAACTAAACAATTCTATAGGGTATTTCATAACAAAAACACCTCACAAGGTGTTTGTATTTTCACCGTATTTTAATTTGTTTCTCTTTCTCCCACTGTTCTTTAAGTGATGTGGCTCTCTGCACTTTCAAATTTATGTTAGTAAGGAAAAGCACTAACTGTTCTCCTGCTTTCTAAGTAGACTCTGTTCTGAAGGAAGAGCAAAAGGATGCCAGCTGTCTTGGCAGACATTTCTCATCCAGGTGTGATTACATGTGGATGTACATTTTCTTTTTGGAAGAATGTATCTGCCCAATTTAAAATTGAAGTAGGAGGTACTAAATCATATGGAACATTTCAGCCACTTCTATTTTGATACAATCATGTGCAAGATGAAAATGAAATACCTTTTGAAAGAAACAATAACTACTCTGTTTTAAAATTCAATTACCTTTCCAAATCTATGTAAAATAGAATATACCTATGGGAAACAAATCTGAAGCTCGTATGCTTGATTATTATACTACCACCACCTCTTGGGGCTTTTTAAACTGGCTCCCAAAGTGTAATATTTTGATTTTTAAATGAGCTAACCAGATATACATGCAAGACAGGCAACTTCTCTTTAAATTATCATATCATATGAATCCTTATCCCATCTGCTGTCCGTTTCCTTACAGCTGTCCTTTGTTTTGTGCTATTCCTGTCACGCAGTCCTGAAGAACCCACTGTTCACATAGTCCTTACTCTTCTGAGTAATCCACTTCGAGGCTCAGGTATATTTTTGAAGGATTTAGCTTTTAAATCTTGACTCTTGGGAAGAACAGCTTTTGGGGTTTGCTTTTTGCTTTTTTCTTCCCTGGCTTTTAAAAAATTTTTTTTCTAATGAGCACACTGTTGATAATATTAAGAGCAGTGCATAAAGGGTGCTCTGAATAAGGCTTTTTTACTTCAAGCATGTTGTCTTTGTGGTGTCTCACGTAAGTTGTAAGGATTTCCTTTGCTGTTTCTCTTTATATAGCACATAGTGCAATTAAGGACTCTGTACAAATAAAGAGGTTGCAGCATATTTTAGAATTTACTGCATTTATTAAAGTATTCCAAACTCAAACTTTTAAATATAGTGATATCAATTTCAGATATTTAAGGGGATAAGTACCTATTGAGGATTTAGGGTAAGGTTGATTGAGGAAGTAAATCTACTTTCCAAATGTCTACAAAGAAAAATCAAACGAGAAATTCAGTATCAAAAACATCAAAGACAATAATGCAGTTGCTTTCATCTCCAGTGTGTGCTTGCACTTCAAAGAAAAGCAAAATGCTCACCCTTCCGCCAGTACCCCCGAAGGAGGATGAGCCTATAGTTGAAGATAAGTCTCCATCACTTCTTTGAGAGAACAGGGGAAATAAAAGTAAAATTTTGCACGGGAAAAGAACAGATTTATAGTATTTCTTTCACTGGAATGGTTGTATCGTAGGACATTTCTCAAGAATCCTCTTGCTTCATTAATGTATGCAAGTAATGCTGTACCCTTAAAACCCTGCTCTTCACTCAAAAAATTTCTTTTCTTCATCTCTCAAATATAAGGATAAGGGGGTGTTCTCTGAGGTAATACTCTTCGTCCTAATTATCACTTCTGCAGAATGTGCTGATTGCACACAACTGAGCATGTGCATTTGCTCACTCACATCCTCCCATGCTTTTTATCTTGGAACTGATGATGCTGGATTTAATTCTGTAAAGTCACTTTGTATTAACTGTTGTGTGAGGGCCATGGTCAGTAACTCTGGCAATGTGAGCAGAGAAAGGGAGGTGAATCAAGCTGTAATGCCTGTTTTAACAGTTTGCTGTGAAACCAGCAAATTTGAGGTCTGACCATGCTATAGAAAATCATGCATGTAATGATTCCCCAAATTCAGATACGTGATTCAGCACTCTTGATTGTCAGTGAAAATGTGGTCCCAAAATGATCCCCAGAAATTAAAAGGGAAAAAAATCACAACATTTTCCTTCTGTACTCACTTTGGATATTTTTATTTTTCAGGCAGAGGTTATTGTTAAAGATATGCAGTAAACTGAAACCATGAAAATATCATAACTTTTATGTCTTTGAGTGAGAACAGCTTTAAAATGGTTGTTGAAATGAGACTAAATCCAGTTTTGGCTTTTTCTCCATGCTGCTTTAGCTCAGTTTCAAAGCTATCACTGATCAGGAAGCTTGACAGGCACAGTGTTTGCAAATCCTCACCAATGAGCAGTAACAAGATTTAAAAGTGAAACCTCTGAAGGGAACCATTTTGCTCAGTCAGCTTTATAAATTCCGTTATTTAACCATCTGCAAGCTAGACTTATTATTTTTTTGTCTATCAGATATAAATCCTACCCAAACAGGAGTGTCAGAGCCTAGTGAATATCATCACACAAAATAATTGTACACACGTTCACAGTTGTTTCATAACATACCAATCAGCTGAAAAGGAATTCATAACGCAGTAAACTGAACAGGTTTGCTTTTAAATGAAGATCCATAAAAATGGAAATATCTGAAAGTCACCTTAATAAGGAAATGTGTCATTGACCTTTTTTTCCTTGTATTTCTGTGGCAATGAATAGAAGTTTAATCATTAAGCACAAGCATTCTCCTTGCAGAATGTGCATGGCCTGGACTGAAACCTTGTGGTCTGATTGTCAGACTGCTGTGTCCAGTGAGCTTCAAATAAGGTGGCAATTTTCATGGCTTAATGTCAGTAATAAACAGGCCTTGAAGCACAGTAGGGATCCTGTTTTATATTCAAGTCACTGGTAGATTTTAGTATTTTTTCAAAGAATAACATATTTGATTTTTTTTCCCCATAGAGCATTCCTCAGTTAGGGATCTGGGAAATTTTCTAACAGTTTAGAATATCATTTCACAGCTGTGGTGCCATTTCTGGGAAAAGGGAGAGTGGGATACAGATCAGAAGTGATTCAAACTCTTATATGGTGCTGCTGTGTTTTGCTGGGTACTCTTGCTGTTGTGTGAATGCGTGGATATGTACATGTATTTAATAATAATCAGTATTTCTCACAAGATTAATCATAATGAACAACTGTCATGGTGGCATCATTTCAAGCAGCAGCTTGAAATGTTATTTTTGTTACTGTTTGGACCTGTTCATTTTGCAAGAGAAGGAATCTGTTGTTTACTTTTCCACAAACTTACTTCTTGTGGACATTTTGTCTGTGGATTTTTCTAGTCTCCACTGCACAGGTGAGATAATGAAATATCTCAGTTTGAATACTAGAGCTTTATATTATTACAATTAACAATATATTCTAGTTGGGGTAAGAGGGGGTTGTGCAGCACTAGTCCATATGGTAAACTTGTAATTACTGGAAAATTGCCATAAGAGCGAGATATTTGAAAAAGCAAACAGGTCATCAAGAATGGCATTGAATGATGAACAGTAATAAAAATTTAATGTCACTCTTGTAACCAGTTCAAAACTGAATGTTTACCAATAGATTTTTCTGAAGCTGTGATACAGATCTGTTAGGTTATTTGCCTGAAAATTTCTCGTGTAGAGTTAAGGATTTCTGAATGTGTCCAAAGCAAGAAGGAGAATGCTATTTATGTCCTTACACAATAATCTGAATCTTTTCTCATCCTATGAGCTAATTTTATTTTTTATTGAATTATATTGTTAAGAACCCAGAATTTCTGTGCTTTGAAAATGATCTTTTAAATCAAGTCTCATCTCATTGCTATTCAGATATTTATACATATGTGCATTTTTCTGTGTGTGTATACATATAAAATATGTATATTAGCTATGCATATAGCCAAGTATTTCACACATGTGTAATGAAATACCAGATAGGTATATTGAAGATATTTTGTCCTAGAACCAGTGTGCCTGAGTTGGTTACAGTTTGAGCCTGCTGTGAGGGTAGGCAAAATAGCTGACTTTTTCCTTGTTTCTTCCTCTGCTGCATGAGTGTACTTTTTTGGATATGCTTTCAGACATATAATGACATAGTTATGGCATTCTTCCTTCAGGTCTGGAGCAAATTGACAGTCTGTCAAGTTTCTCCTCAGTACTTTAAATTTCCAAAAACTGAAGGTTTGGTTTTAGTTTTTCTTTTGTGACAGGAATACAAAATCATTCTCATCCATCAGAAATGTTTTTATTTTTCAGGAGCAGTCATAATCTGCTGATTTTCTCTTCAAAAGATGAGAAATTTAAATACTTCTTATCATGTAGGCTCAGTGAATGCACGAGTGTGTTTGAAAACATGTGAGCACCATGCAAAGTTCTGCTCTTTCCTAAAAAATACTAAATCCCTTCTGCATCCTGTCCAGAAGCAAGGACAGTTCAAGCAGCCCACAACGGGCAGGAGAAGGCACCAGTGGGTGCAGGATGGGTGTCTGCACCCAGTGTCCTGAGAAGTGCCAGCTCCCTGGGCTGTTCCCAGCCCTGTGGCCGTCTGTGGAGTGCAGGCCCTGAATGCTGCTCAGCTCTTTGAATATCTGGAAAGAGAAGAAAGCAGATAAACAAACCTGAGGCTCGAGAAACTCTGGCTTCCTTGGAGAAGTGATGAAAAAGATGAAACATAATTCTCTTTTCTGAAAACAGAATTCCACAGAAAATTTACATCTTTTTAAATTAAAATAAAGCTGTCTCTGTACCAACCTTGAGACATTTTTCTTTCTTGGATGTGTGAAAGAACTACATTTAGAAAACATGATGGTAGAGGTAATGTTAAAGACATTAGATTTCCTATTTTTATTTGTTGTTAAAGTACTTTGGAGGAACATAATATTTTGTAGCTTAGCAGTGTGCAAAAGAAATTACTACAGTTCACATATAAATTTATTGCTTTTCCCTGAGCAGTTTGTGCATTCAGTGAGTAAAAAAATCTAGTAGATACTTCACAGAATACACAAAACTTGCCATTGTAGTTTCAAAAGCAAATGTGGAATTTGACTCAGTGTCACAATCATCATATTATTTAAACATTTTTTTTTGCCCGTGAATATTGAGTTGTCTGGCATTTTAGTAATGCAAAAACATCTGAAACCCTTTAAGGAGTTGCTGGCTGACACTAAAGCTTTTATTGTTAAAAAAAAAAGTTAATCTCTTCAAAATGTTACATTATTGACAAAGTTGCTTGCAATAATTAAGAAATTTAAATGAGTCACTCCCAGCGCTGTAACAATTGGGTATTATGGTTTCATAAGAAATAAGTGTTTCAGATATTAAATGTTCATATTGTGGCATGAAAAATGCTTTGCGTCTTAAGAGTAGCTTATCTTGCAGTGGAATTAGCTGAAAACAATATGCAGTGGCTCTGATGCCTGGTTCCTCATCACTATTCAGAGATAAAAGTCACTGGGGCTTTCTGCCCTGCCTGAGAGGCAGCGCCTGTGCCAGATCTCAGAGACAATCAGGTCCCTCGCTCTGATGAGGTATTTCTTTTTGCTCTGTGGCAAATCGAGTCTCCAGACTATTTCAGGAGCATTAGAGACTTTTCTTTGAAATATTGTGCACTAAAAGCCAAGTCCGTGTCTAAAACAAATAAAGATAAAAATGCCTGTTGCTTCCATCTATACTTGATCATTATGTTGCTTCCATTTTAGGGATTTTTCTGTTGCTCTCACAGAGACCTGTGGTAGTCCCTTAGCAATTTTGTCTTATGATTAAGTCAAAAGGTTTAAACTGTTACAACTTCATTATGTATTTTTACAGAAATATTTGATTGCTTGAAATAGGAGCTTAAGTTCAGAATAAAACTACAGTGGCTCACCTTATTTGGGTTTTGTTTCTTTTTTACTAAATTCCAATATCATTGATTAATCTTTTTTTTCTTATCTCCTACATTTGTTGCCTGCCACACCTGTGACGAGCCACGATGTCTGCTGTAACAAATGGGGCTATAGAGCATGAGATTAAATTAAATTCTTCTTCTGACTAATTTTTGTGAGACTGATTGCAAAGGTCATGATTTTCCTTTGTCAGGAAGCCTCAGCTAAGGATGTCTTTGTTCTGAGCCCTTTGAAATGCCCCATACACATCCCTTTAGTCTTTATTAATGTTGTCTCAAGGCAATGCCTTGCCACTCAGCAGACAGTCAGACTTGAGCACTGTAGGAGAAAATATTTTGTCTTTTGGATAGAAAAGATTATTACTTACAAGGAAAGTTTGAGAATGATTTCTTAATATTGGCATAAGAGGATCAAGGGTTAAGAAAATACATTAAGGCCCAATACAAGCAGGTGCAGCATTTTATTTTTAATTTTACACGCTTGTATCTTGAAAAAGCAAGTATTTTCTAACTTATGTCATACAAACTAGGAAGGCAAACTAAACAAATGTAATTTGAAATTAACTATATTAGATTTTCTACAAGGGTTTTAAAGGTGCTGTGCTATGGGCAGATTAAATTTGGAATGTTAAATTTGAAATTATTCACCTTTTGAATATACAGATACTATAGCTATAAAAACTTAGTGTGAAAATGTATTACACATGTAATGTTGATTAAGTCAGATTGTCCTTTGCAGGGGGATGGCAAATATTTTGTCTCTAAAACTGTATTCCTTCCTGTTTAAATAATCCTGTCTCTGCATGAATGCCTACACATTAATGTTTAAATGTGTTTAAGTGTCAGTTATCTGGCGTTAGGAAAAACATCGTTAATGCCAGATATTAAGCAATTATCATGGCAGGGGAACTAAGGTTTACAAACACATTTCTGCATTCATTTATGATTTACTTGCAGTCTTGATTTTATGCATATTAAAGCATGAATTAAAATAGTTGACAAATGCTCAGCATCAGTTTGTTACAGGACAGAGAAAATAGACCTATCACTTATTTTTAAAATATATAATTACAGTGACTGACAAGATTCTTAGGAAGCTGAGATATAATACTTTGATTCTGCTCTAGAGCAGACTTATCCTCTTGGACCTGAGCTTTCCTTCTGCACTGCAGCTCTCCATTGGATATTCTGCTCTCATCCTGTGATCCAGCAAATGGAGCTAATGGATATGATGTGTACAGACTGAGCAATAGGTGTGGGTGCTCTGGCCAAGAGCTCTGCTGCAGAGATCTGTTCTCTGGAGCAGACACACACTGGGAAAGATCTGCCCTGCTGCCTTTTGTCCTCAACCGTGGGCCATTTTTGCTGCTGATCTATTTCAGCCTTTTGGAGAATAATAGGCTTTGGGCACAATGAACTAAAGTGTGATGTGAATAAACATGGGCTTAGGAGAATGTAAAATTAATTTACATTTTTTACATTAGCCAGAATTTTTTTCATATTTCTTCAAATTGTTGTCATACTGGAAGATGGAAAACCAAGAGTTGATAAAAGGCAAGGGTGCTGTTCACTTCCCTTTGACTTTCAGTTACTCAGGTGATGTGACACCTTTAACAAGCCCAGGAAGGTTTTTTCATTTGCTGGTATTTTCCCGGGGGTTCTGCTTCCCCTGAAGCCATTTGTTTTGGTGCCTGAGTGAGAACTAAGGACTTCTGGAAATTGAAACCACAGCTTTTGCAGCAAGCAGTTGCTCTGTGGGTAGGCAGAGGCAAAGCTGTGCTTTTATCCTGGAATATCCACCTGCATTCCTCAAAGCCCCTCACAAGAGGGGTCATGTCCCCATCCCGAGGGGACGGGCAGAGCCTCTAATTGTGCAGGCAGCAGAGCCAACCTTCCAGCCCTGCTCCCTTGTGCCAGGAGGAGCTGGAAATTGCCCTTTTGATACCAAGGTGAAGTGAGTTGACTCCAGTTTGTGGAGCAATTGGGAACTCACAGCACTGGGGGGTGCAGAACGGAAAAGCTGGAGTATGAGGGCAGAGTTTGACATCAGTATAATGCCTAGGGCTTACCTAACAATTTTAAATTATCTAAAATATCTAGTCACTATTTCAAGGTTAAAGTCTACACACCCATACAATAGCTAAATTTTGTGGTTATTTATTGTAGTTATTTTCATAAGAAATAATCTTGTTTAGAAATTATGTGTTTCTTTGCAGTTTGTGCCTGTTTTAGGAGCTAAAGTCATTGGTAATGTTTGATCAATCTTTATACAGAGGTACTTGTAGAAACAAGTCATACAAGAAAACTGCTAAGCACAAAAGGCCCCTAATTCTGGTATTCCCAGATACTTTTAGTAAGTTTGCCTTAGCTCAGGTTTTAATTTAGCATTAACAAAGGATTTTGTGATGTTTTATATGCTGTAATCTAATATTCAGCCTGTGATTCCATTCAGAACTACTGTACATTTAAATCTCAGTTTGGAAACTAGACACCGCAGGAGAATAGTCCCGGAAAAATCTAAATTATCAGTTACAAGCTGATCTAAAACTTACAGTATTGAAGCATCTTTTGAAATATGCATTAGAGAATCTTTAAAGAGATCATACAAAATTCATCAAAACCCACTTTTCAGAAGCAGCTACTTTTTCATCAGGGTTTTACATGTCACTAGTTGTAGTTCCAAATTTTTTCATCCATTTACATATAAACAAAATTCTGTATATGCACACACATGCAGAGCTTATCTTGATAAGTTGTATGTTAGAAAGGAAGAAGCAGCTGGGCTGCTCCTGGGTCTGTGGAAGGCTTGGTAACACATCTAAACTGGAGTGTCTGGAGTTTAGGGGTTGTGCAGGTATTTCTGCAATACCTCATCAGTGTTTCAGTAGCAAATGGGGCAAATACAGCAAAGAATTTTGCTAATGGTCATCCATACTTGAGAGGTATAAATGTACTTTTCTGCCTTCCATATATTTTTAGTATTTTTACCTCTTCTCTTGCTGGAACTCCTGTTCAGGAGCAGGCTGCTCCTTCAGTTAAACCCTTGAGTATGTAACAGCACCTGAGCTAACCCTGGGTGTTCACAGTTTTGGGGTATTTGTGCATCTGTTTTACTCATTCTTGTATTTACTTTGCTGCCTCCATGTTTTGCTAGATTTTTGCCAGTCTCTATCCTGCTTAGCAATTCCCATCTGCTGAGACCCTGTTACTCCTCTGTGCTGGGCCTGACTGTGGCCCTTTGGCTGTGCATTTGTAATAAATCCAACATCTGCTTTAAAAAGAAGACCAGAGAGGGAAGCATGGTACAAAAATAATTTTTAAAGTCTCTCTTAAATGTCCCTTTGCAAATTATGTGCTAGTTGTACATTTTTAGCTAACATGAAATATGAAAAGTTTAATTGCACAAAAGTTGACTTGTCCAGGACATATATACTTGTCTACAGAGTGGCTGGGTATATATATTAACTGAAACATCTATCAGAACTTAATAATCCTCAACGAATTCATTATCTCAAAGAAACCTCTGCTGCAGCCACACCAAACAGATCTACCTTGCAGCATGCCTTGAAGGTTGTCAGAAAAAGAAAATTTTGACCAGGTTCTTTTTTTCCAAATCATTATAACATTATTTTGACTCCTCTTTTTCCTCCCTAAGGCATTTAAATAATTATTTTTTTGGTAATTACTCTATTTAATGTAATAAATCCCTTTCCACATCTAAATTTGTATTTCTTTGCACAGAATGTGTTTTCTAGGTGAATCATATTTTGAGAGAACCATTTCTAGCTTAGAATTAAAGGAAGAGTTTCATCTTGGGTCAGTTCTGTACAGTATCAAGCACAGCTGATATTTAAAACTAGCAACAAGGAAGATGCCCAAAAATTCCTCAGTCTAGGTTTGATAAAATCTCCATGGAATCATTTGTATTGCCTTTTTCCTGAGGCAATAAAGAGAGGATGTTTTCAGACAGAGGGTCACATTAACACAAACAACCTTCCGTAGATGCTGGAGAGAGTTGATTGCCCCCTTCCAGACTTGCCTTAGGAAGGAAAAATGATTATTTTAGCACTGGCATCATTCTGAGGGACTGTAACATATTTTACTTTGTTAACCTTTCTTATTCCATTGGATTATTTGGTCAGAGTCAAGAGACTTAAGCTGATGGGTTTTACTTCCATGATTTGCCAACCCTTATAACTGGTGTGGTGCCAGGTTCACTCTGAGCTGTCACTTGGCAAGTGTGTTCCAGCTACATCCACCTGTTTGTGCTCTGGCTGCCAGGAGAGTGATTGGTTGTCAATTTGGCATCTTTGCAAGCACTAAATCCACTTTTTTTTCTTTCTCTCTCTCTTTTTTTTTTTTTTTTTTTTTTGGAGGGTGATTATAGTTGGTAACTTCACAATGGTGTTTTATGGATTTTCACCAATATCAGGACAGGCACTCTTTACACAATGGCTTGTTGAATTATCTTTTTCTGCATGTTTTAGTGTCCACATGGATATTTCAGGTGGTACTGTAAATCAGCAGATCACAGCTGAAGGCACTCTGTCTTTTGTTAACTGGCTAAAGCTGTTAAAGGTAATCAATTCCTGTCTTCAGTTTGTCCTAATCTATGCTATTGCTTAGCTCACCACAAAAACACTTGATCACGTGTAGAAATCTTTTGTTGGTTTGTTTGACCCAAACAGTAGTGTTAACAGAAAGAAATAAAATCAGTAGCTGATCAAGGCAAGTTTATCTATCACCTTTGTCATTAATGAATTCATGTGACGTGAGTTGAGTGGTTTGGTTTTTTCTTGATTGTGTAAACCTGAGACAGAATAAACTCAATGAAATAAAAAGCTTCATCTGAGGCATATCAGCCTCCCACTGTGTCTCCTTCAGCACTGTAATTTGAGGTGTGCCTTAGTACTAGTTTTGTTTAGCTTTTTTTTTTCTAAAAAACTTGATGGCCCTGTCAAGTTGGCTTTAAGATTGTTGTGGATTATCCCTATGCCCTATTTCTGGGCAGTTTTGCTTGTCACAAGTACACTTAGCACTGCAAAGTAAAGGAATTGCACTTTGTGCAGGCTGTAGGTCTTGATAATAGGTAGAGTATTAATTTCCCTGGGATAGCACACCCCTGTGTTCTCTTTCATCACAGCTGAAGTCAGGCAGCAGGGCGGGGGGCTTCTCTTCTGCCTTCTTATTATCAGTTCTGGGAGAGAGAAAAAGAGATGGCACCAAAGTGAGGGAATCGTCTTGAACTGAATTTTCTGTGTGTACAGGTTGCTCAAATGGACAGTTCTTTAACATACAGCTCAGTAGGTCAGAGTTACACAAAATGGACAGGTAATTTCTTGTCCTGATTACAATTCTGGAGATTTTCCTTTCCACAGACTCTCCCAAGCATCCCACTGTAGTCCCTTTCCTAACAAGAAAGAGGATTCAATAAGGAGCATTGGGACTAAGCAATGGATATGTCCCCGTTCTCAGGGGACACATTTCCCCACTGGACAGCAAAATGTGCATGTTACTTGTCAAGCTATAAACATAGGCAAGCCTTGTAAATTGAGACCCTTGTGATACAAAACAATTTCTAATTCGGTCTTCAGAATGTTTTTTACAGTAACTGGTACTCTCTAGGTTTGATGCAAAGTGAGGAATTGCAATGAATTTTAATCTTTCAAACCCTTTTTTTCATCTAGTAGATAAAACACTACAAAATTACATGTTCTTCATAATTGAGCAAAACAGAGGGCGGAGTTAAGGGCTGTAGTAAATGTTCTACAAAGGCTAAGAAGGGGGCAAGGAAGGAATATTGTATGGCAGCTGGCACAAGCTGTACCCCTTAGCACCCAAATCTATAAAATTATCTTCCAGAAAACTTCAGGATTTTAGTCTTCAATTCCCTGTGAGAAAGGAGGACTTCTAGGAGTTCTAGAAGTTGTTCCTCTCAATACCATTTTTTTTCAACACTGAAAAAAGAAATAATTTTTGTTCTTACCAGCAATACATTGGCTAATTTCAGGGAATTAGTTGTCTGAACCTACCCTGGAGCTCACTGCGTAGTTTGTATTGGGCCAAAGAAAGAAACAGGGAAAGGACTTTCATGGGAGGTTTTTTCAAGCTCTTCTTAGGTTCATGATGCCCTTCTGCTGCCTTTACAATGAATTTGTCTGTCCTCTCCAGCTCCCAGTGCTGGGTGGGTCCATGCTGCAGGAGGTGCCCCACAGATGGGGCCGGAGGGCTCCGCTCCTCATGGAGTGACACAATTCTGAACACACCATTCTCCTCATCCCTCTCAAAAAACAGAGGTGCAAGGCAAGCTTGGGAAGGGAAATCACCAATGCTGTGCAGTCACTGAGGCCCTGTGGTGTTAAACCCAGCCCCTACAGTGCCTCTGTAGGAACACCCAGAGGAAAATCCATCCCTGGGAAGTGGAGCCAGAAGACCCAGTCAGTCTCCTAAGGCGTTTGGCTTGTCTGCTTTCAAGTGTAGGCAAATATTAAATTTTCATTGCCATGATACTGTTTTCAGCTAGAATGCTTTCTGAGCACATCAAAAAAGGACAGGCTCCCATGATTCAAGGCCAGAATTGGTAGCTGGGATAGAGAAGTGGGGGCTAGAAATCTTACATCTGCTCAGAGCAATGGCATCCACCTTCTTATCTGACTAAAATAAATATCATGTTCAATTTGTAATTATTACAAGAAAACCACCTACTGAGCTAGGGGATAAGTGCCAGAAAGAAGCAGTGCCCTGCCAACATGACCTTACAGCAGAAGAGGGAGGTACATGAAATGAGGCACATTTGTTCTAGAGAGACAAAAAGCCCAGTGACAACTGGGGGGAACAGCATATGCTACAGATGTGCCCAAATGAGTATCAGGATGCATTAACTTAGTGCACTATTAATTTATTATATTTTGAAATAATAGTATAAAATAAACATAATTTCATCTTGTACATGAACTCTGAATTATGTTGTGTGGGTCATTCCAAAGGACAGAAGTGATCTTAGTCTGAACTACCACCACTAAATATTATAAATATGCCTAATGTCTGGTGTAATTACCACATTGCTATTTCTGTTCTGTGCTGAAATCAGATTTGCCCTTCAGCTTTTGCACTGCCAATTTTCAAAATAAAATAGGAAGTTGAATAACGTAACAGTGGAATGTTGCAAATAAAGTACAAGTAAGAATCCAGTCCACGTGGGGTCATTGTATGTATAGTGAACAGTGCAGCATGATCTTGTAGCATAAAGACAATTATACTGCTTGCTCAAATATTTGGAATTCATGGTGACAACACCTGAAATTAGGAAGGTTAATGACTAAACTGATTAGCAACAGAGAAGGCATTTGCAAACAAGTGAGTTATAGTCATTTCAACAGTAAAACCTCTGAAAAACATTTTAACTCATCACAGAAGTCTTTCCTGAAAAAGTGTTTTGACTGATCATAACAAGGAGCTCTCTCATAATGTTTCACCTTATGGAGCCTTTGGAAATGGATCCAGATGGATGGGCATGAAAGATGTTGGTTTGGTCAGTTTTGCTCAAAAGCTTGTATAGCAGCATTTGAGCAAAAATCAAAAGTAATTTTGAATGAACACTGGTAGTGCAGTTCAAGTCATATTTGGCTACCATCTTTGAAAACTGAATGACCTGCTGCTTTATTTACTTGCTCTTGGACACAAAAGTGTAAAGTCAAAGTCTGATCCATTTACCTCATGCAAACTACATCCTGGCAGCTGTTACTTATGAGCAGGGCATGTGAAAATAGAGACAAATTCTCAGGCTGGACTAAACAGGTCTTTGTAGATGTGAAATATAGTAATGCTTTGCTTTACTGGGGTAAGTTTACCTCTGCCTGGAGGACAGGGATCCCTATCCCTTGTTAGGGATTGTAGCATGTATTTATTGCTTTTCTATCCAGATGCATTGACCCGCTGCAGGTTTTAATTCATTCTTCTGTACAAAGCCTAGTACCAATTGTAAGCGCTACCAGTGAAAGGAGAAAAAAAGAAAAATCCCCAGATTTGTCAGCCTTTGAAACTTAAAAGAAATAAATTTAAAGGAGTGCGGTCTCATTACTGCATCTAAATTTTCAAAATGCTTCTATGTATGCCCTTCTGAGCCAAGATTTTTTTGTGTCTCATGCCTAATGATATTCAGAATTTATAGCGATATTTTCTGCTTCAGCCCTTGCATTTGTTGTGAGTTTGCTGTTTCTCTCAAGAAACAGCAAACTCTCTGCTGTGGGTGTCAGAACCCCCCGCTGTTCTGCAGGAAGCCAGCCAGCAGTGCCATGCACACACAGCTACCCCACCTGCAAACACACAGCTACCCTACCTGCAAACTTGTATGTTTGCGTTGTTCCTGCCCGTTACCGTCAGTTTAGTTCAGGTACTTCTGTAAAATAATATCTAGAAGCTAATGAGAAACTTCAGAGGATATTTCCAAGAGCAGTTCCCTATCTGCATCCCTGTCTTTATAATATATGGCAATAGAGAGAGAGGAGCACTGCAGCGCAGCTACACTACATAATTATGGGATTTGCAGGGTACCATGCTGACAAAGTTGGAATTGGCAACTATTGTTGCAAAGCAACTGAGGGAGGATTTGCTTTTGGAAATTTCTTGTAAAGAAGTGAAACTCTCTTTTGAGCCAGTAAGTTTTATTTCTTCTCGATTTTCTTCTATGAGATCGCTGTCACAGGTCTCAAAAACTTTATGTTAATTTATCCTTAGACATATTAAAAATGTATTCATCCACATGATCTAGTTAGTTCAAAAGAAAAAAAACAAAACTAAGTGAACACAAATACCTGGCTGTAGAGATAGTTTAACATTTAAATTGATTGTGGCCTATTAAAGCTCATTTGTTCATCAGGGGTGAAAAAAGTATACACATCTGAACTAGTCTCGTTCTCCTAGTCCTGATTTGTGTTCACAAGCCGAATACAGATGAATGGAATTAGGAGCAACACTCTTTTCAAAGGATTTTAAATAATTTTCAAGTTGTGATTTCTACCTTAAATTCCCCAAAAAATATCTTTGGAGCAACAGTGTTTTGACTGATACTAGAGAAAATATTTTGTGGGTTTTTTTTAAAATAACTCAGCCATTTAGAGAAAATTGAGTGGAAACTTTTATTTTCAAAAGGTGTTTTCAAAAATGTACTATAGAGAATTGTGGTTTCATATAATTATATTTAATGCATATGAGTAACTTTCATGATACCCAATGTGGAACCAGTTGTCAAAAGCACGGCCCATTTCATACCCAGGTGTTAAACCTCTGCTGGGTTCTGCTCCCTCTCATCCCTCTCCTGTCTCCCTGTGTCTGTGCTGCCCAGGCTGTGTCCCTTGGCTGCACCTCCTTTGCCACCTTCTCTTTTGTTTTTTTTTTAAATCAACAATTCCACATATATTTCTTGCCTATTTTTAGCTGCTGTTTATTTGGCAGAGAACTTGGATAGAAGTTATCTTCATCAGTGCGAGTGTGTTAGTTCAGAACAGCAGCAGATTTTGCTGTGCCCTGACTGCTCTCACTTGTGCCACCTTGACCCCACTCACAGCTCCACATCCAGAAAGTGTTTAAAGTGTAAAGTAGATTTTTTTCAAAGGAAAAAAATTCTGAAAATTCTTTCCATAGGGGCCCAAAAGGCATCCCAGCCCATAAAAGAAAAGTCCAAACAAATAACTGGGCCGTTGTGTATTTCTCAGATGTTTATTTAGGGGTGGTAGCAGGATACAAGGCTGAATGTATTCCAGAAGAACACATGGGAAGTACATACAGTGCACATGCAGGAACCTCAGCTCCTACCTGCTGCAACAATTGATTGCACCAAATGACTTGTTAATGTGGATTAAAGCCTTAGTTACTCACAGTGGTGGATATTTAAAAATCCATCGTTCCAAATCACATTGATGGCTAAGGACTATTTGCCTTGCAGGCCTGGGTTAAGGATGTTAGCCCTCAATTAGAGCACTGGAGAAGGCTGAGTCTGGATGGCTGTGATGGCTTTTCACTGTTCTGATGTAGAACAAGTCACGGCTTCCTCAAACAAAAGATTTTTTTTTCTGCTCTTCTAGATTCCATAATTCCAATAATTCTTAGTTGGAAGCAGAAATAAAGAGATCACTTTTATTATTTATACTATTTTACAATACAGAGACTTTTGCCCATCCTTGGTAAATCTGTTGTTCAAATACAAGAAGATGGTAGCTTTCCTCCCCTCCAGATTAAAGAGTCTGTTCCCATTTTCTGATTCCTTGCTCCATTCCTGTATCCTTGTGACAACTGGACAGAGTATGTTGTTTGGATTTTTACTAGAGTGAGGCTGGAGATGGGCTGGGCAGCAATGAAGCTTTGCCAGCATCTGCAGACCATTAGCATAAATTCTGGAAAATATCTTAGTTCAAAACCTGAGTCTGAGAAAATTGTTGTCCATGGATCCGAGTTCTATTTTCACACAGAAATACAAATTTTGAATATGCATGAGTGAGAGAAAGATTTTACTTATTCCAGAAATCTGGCTAAGACATTATTCCCATCAGGACATATGATCATTGAAAGAAAATGGAAAAGCATGGAAGCACCAGCTGTTTGTGAATGAATCAGATTTGGCCTGGTTAACATCTGAGATGAATCAAATATGGTTTTGTTAACATGATAAAGACTGATGAATTGAAGAAGGTTTAGAAACCCTCTGAGGATTTCTCTGAAGACAGTGTCTGGCTAGTAAAAGTACCTATGCTGTTAAATAAATATGGAATCATTATTGGGCTATTTATTTGTTCACCTTCAAGTTAAAGACTCTTTATCAGTTCCAGCTCTCATCATCCTGCAGTGCCCTAACAAAATCAAATACCCTGAGCCTCCCTATTCCAGACAGGAGGTCAGCAGTGTGTGTGGGACTGTGAAACCACGTGCAATGCCTGCAATTGCAGGCTGGGTTTACTGCAGTAAATTGTCTGCTGGTTGCTCAACTTAGTTTTCAAGAGGAATTTAAATATCTTATGTATGTGTTATATAAACTCAAGAAGTATTTTATGTAGGAGAAGGTGGCTTCACTGACATTAGAGCTACTGTGTGAATTGTGTGCAAGCTGATTTGGTTGAATTTTCCAAGTAAATGTATGGCTCATTTTAAAATGGGGGTCAGGTCCAGTTTATAACTCCAGTGCTACTGTAAAATGCTTGGATGCACAGCAGTGTGTGATGGCTGGTGAGAATAAAGGTAGAAAATTCTGAGTTTGTACTGTCACCTGCAAGAAGGTTCAAGTGAAGAAGGAAGATTCTGCAATGTGATTTCAAGTTTACAAATAGATGAAAAAAATCTAGTTTTACAAACTGAAATTTTATCAACTATGAAATGAATGGTTCAGGATATACTTGGTGCACATTTTTAATTTACATGGATGCATATTAGTAAGCACAGGAAAATATCTTTCCATAGATTTAGAGTATCAAGAGGATATGATATATGATATATGGTGTGCTTTGCAGTACCACTGACACTTGGCATTTGCTGTTTTCAGCAGAAGTATTTCTAGTGTTCCAAACATTTGGAAGAATTCTGGCAATGGGGAAATGCTGTCGCTCCCAGTGATTTTTGTGTCATACATTTAAAAAAGAATAACCCAAAAGCTCAAAAGTAGAAGCTTACAGTTAACAAAAAAATTCCCTAATATGAAACTTTTAAAGAGCCTTTCTGAGGGCATCCACTCCACCTTATACCTTTGCCTCAAAGTAAAATTGCACTTGAGTTGACTTTCTGTAAATCAAAAATGCCTTCTATTTAATTTCATTCAAATGTTTAGCTATGCTTCATTGTTACCACATTAGACAGCAAACACAAATCCAATAAAATGTAAACCTTGCTTTCATTAAGTTAAAAGCAACTTGCCTGTTCAAAGTCTTTGAGATTGACTCTTTTAGAAAATAGTTTATTCTCAGAGGTAAGCAACCTTGGTCAACATGAAGCTCTACTTAATCCCATGAGAATGACTGATTTATTTTTTTAATTCTTCTTTTTTTTTTTTTTTTTTTTTTTTTTTGCTCAGTACACTGGCATGCAAATCATGAATTTACTTGATTCTGAGTTTATTTACTTAGATAGACTAAAGACAAAAGGTTGCTGCTAGCAGTTCTCTGTTTTCAAGGAAAAAATCTCTACCACTGTAGCACCTAATATTGGAATGTTATTCTTCTTATGTTAATTGATGCTTTTACATTTCAGTAATTGATAGATTGTGTTCTTCCAAGTATGTACTGACTCTGAAAACTGCCATAATCATTGGAGAAGTAAGACCAAGCAGATGATTTAGGTCATAGCACCTAATGCCAGTTTGTTTAGGTAAATTTAAGTATTTCAAAATATTAAGGGCAAGGTTGAGCATGACATTGTCTAACACAGGCCTCGAAGAGTTGCTTGATCATTTCCAGAATTCTTTCCAGTGACAAAACTGTGATTTTGTTTAAGGAGGAAGGCTGTTAGAATGATGGGGCTTTGCATGTCTGTGCTGATCAAAGCCCTCTAGTCCTCAGGCACCCCAAAGTCTGACTTTGATACCCCAAAGCATCCAAGGAATGCTTCTGCCCTTGGCTGGCTGTTAAAGACTGAGCAGGCCCCAGACCTCACCCTGCACTGAGGGCCCCAGTGTGCCCGCTGTGAGTGTGCAGAAGCCAGGGTGGTGTCTGCAGCTCACATCTTGTACAGATTTGGGCAGTCAAGGGCTTTGAGGATCTTGCCTGTTGTGTCTGTGAGGGTTGTGTTTAGCTTTATTTGCTGTCACAGGGTAGAGCACACAGTCCCTCTTCACTCCTATGGAATTTTCCATTTAAAGTCTGGTCACAATGGTAGACTTTTTATTGTCCCAACTGGTACAGTGCAATGTATTTTAAAGTCTATTTTACTGGTAACTGTAAGAGTTTTATTTCCATGTTCCTTCAAATATTTACACATTTAGCTTTCTTTATACAAAGAAATCTCAATAGTTTTATTTGCATTTAATAGAAAAAATGAAGAAAGAACATAAAATTCTCTGCTCTGTTGGCCTGGGGGAGTCTTGTGAGCTACTAGGGAATTTACAGGAGGTGATTGATAAATGCAAACTATTTACATCTCTAACCTCACTCCCTCTCTCCCCCTCTCTCTCTGAGCCTGTACCTGCACTGGAAACTTCTCGTTGCCATAAAATGGAAATATTGATTCATCCAGATCAAGAACTGCCTACATATACTACTGGTTGCATGTGCATAAACCATATAAGAATTCACCAGGAGTAAATTCTTGGTGGTATTTCCTGTGCATGTGTTTGGAGGAGCAGGGAATAGGGAAAAGCTGAAATATATATATATATACATATTTGAGTGTGTATATATATGCAGCAAAAATAAATGGGCAAGATGTTTTAGTCAAGTGGGCTCTGTCTGATTTTTTTTTAGAATTTTGTTGTGAAGATGGCCAAATTTTGCTTTCACTTATGAAGAAAGAAGCTTGGCTTGTGAAGCCTTTGGGCTTTTCAGCTGTCCCACAAAAGGGGCACTTCTTCTGGGGGTCAGAAGTAATAGAAAAAATTGGGAACTAAAATCTTTTACTGTCAGGTTAATAATGCCTTTTGACTGTAACATGAAAAACAAGCTTTTTATTCTACCAGTCATTCATAATAGTCTTTTATTAGGTTTACTAGAAGAGTTCTATCATTTTTTTTCTGAAAAATGGGCAGCAACTCTGACATAAATCAAAATCTTTTTGCTACTGCTTTCCAAATGGATTATTTCAAATGCTCTGATATAATACAAAGCACTTTAGAAAATGTGAATCATGTTATTTACGATGATAAGCATAAGAAAATAAAAGGGTAATATCAACTGGTGGGTTTTGTATTACCAATTTTTATTTTATTTTTGAGTTATTAATGGAAAATAGGGTTACTGATTAGTGTTACATAATAAATGCTTATTAAAGTACTTTCCATGAAAGAATACATAGTTCCATGTAGCAATATGGAAAAGACACATAGTAATTGTTGAATTGAAAGAGGTTTTAATTTTTGTTTGGTTGTTTTTTGGGGTTTTTTTCTAGTGAAAGCCCTGAAAGAGTATAATTTTTAGGTTGGCTGAAGTATTTTAACTGGTATGAACTGGCTTGAGCTGTCTCAAACAATAATAGATGACATTGCTAGAAGGCAACCATGGTAAATTGTTTGCTGCACTGCTATGCAGGTTGCTGTTCTTTTTTTCCCCCCATGATCTCAATACTAATGACAGTAGGGGAATAAATGAAACAGTTTCTCCAGAGTATGTCTAATTATGTTGGATTTTATGTCCAAGAAAATTAAGATATAATAGTACATCAGCAGAACTGAACCTGATACCACAGTTTTGTTAGTATTGATCTGAGACTTGTTTGCAGTGGATTGGGGTGAAGGGAGAAATTGAATGAGTAAGTCCAGATTAGCACTGCTTAGCACTTTGTATTTATTAGAGTGGTAAACCACTGGAGTTGTAATTACTGGTCTGCATTACAAATTGCATCATTTTTACTCCTTGGGACTTGCACATTTCAGTGAGAAGTCTGGGAAATTATTTTTTAATGTGCTTGTTAGCACAGCTCTCTGAATGCTTGGCTTACATTAACAGTGACATCAGAGACTGTGCTCTTATCCAGGAGTGCTGGGCAGTGCATTTACAAGAGGTAAATCCCCTGCTCTGGGAGACTCTGTGGATGTCTTCGAGAACATAAATGTGTTTCACTTATATCTTCCTTCCTTGCTTCCTGAATTTTGAGAAAGTTCCAAATATATTCTCGCTCTTACTTCTTGCCAGGTAACTGGAAGTCAGTGGGATTCACTGTCCTTCATGCGCTGATAACTTCTATTTTAAAAGCATTTATGTAAAACTGGTAGAGATAAATTTGAGAACCCAGAATCCAGCATGCTGCATCAAAAAACAGGATGATAACTGACAGCTTTAGAAACTGTCTAAATTTAGACATCTGAAAATTGTGACATAATACTTTTTTTTCCTCATCTGACAACCCAGTATTAAAGTGCTTAAACTTGCAGCCCCATGTACCAGTGAGTTCTCACCTCCAGCAGGCGTCCTGCAAGCAGAGTTCTCTAACATACAGAGTTTTGGACAACACTGCTTTCTGTTTCTTTTTTCTTTTTAAGCAAATTACTTATTGTTTATTTTTAAGAAAAACACTGTCTAGTTTTTCCATACGTTTCTATATTTTTCCATCTTCTTATTCCAATGCTACTGCTGTAGAATAACTTTTTTCACAGATGATTTCTTTATAGCAAATAAAAAATAAAATTTCTTATAACTCTTACCATCTTTCTGTATGTTTAACTTCAGTCTAGGACTGGGGTCATGGGGTTATATTCTGTGGCTCTGAAGAACAGAAGATGTTCACTAAGAGAGCACTCTTGTGATGAAGTAGCAGAAACCTTGACTTTAGCACAACACTTAATTGTATTTCTTCAGCTATTATTTAGAGACAAGAATTGCATAGTCGTGCCTGCAGACATGCACACCTCACCAGTAGTCATGGGTTTTATTCCCTTCATTTGAAGCAGAAACCTTGCTCTTTTTTCACGTTATAATGTAGGATGTCTGTTAGTTTCCTGCAGTGTGAGAGCAGTTGACTTCCTTATGTTGGGCTTGTAAGATCTTTGGAACCATATTTTACAATGTGTGCAGGCATGACAATAAAGTGGTTTTTTCGTATAAATGAACAGAGCTCAAATAGGGAGAGAAGGGAATAGTGTGTTTCTGTGTACTATTCCCTTAATTAGGGCTTCAACCACAAGTGGGAGTCAGCAGAGGTCATTCCATTAGTTTTACTTTTCCAAGTTTTTTTCATACAAGTAGATGGGTGAAGAATTATTTCTTAAGAAAAAGTGAAATCCAAGAGGCTCAAAACTCAGAAGTAGTTTCTGATAACAGTCAGGCAAGCTACTCCATTGAAAATCTGGTCTGAAGCCTTGCCTCCTTCAGAATTCAGGGCATTTTGAAATATCTGTAGAAATTTTCAAATAGGCTGTGTCATGTCAGCCACTTCTTGATCTGGACGAAGTGACTGCATTTTTGGTAAGTTAGGAAGCAAACCAAAAATTCTTCAACTTTTGTTTTTCTGAGGTGTGGAGAAGTTCAGTTGTTTCCTATTATACCAGAACTTATAGACCCCTGGATGCCCCCAGGCTGGAAAGTCCTCATGGGGCCTCTCATGCCACGTTCTGCTCAAAGCAATGGCAGTGCTGGAATCAGACCACGCAATGGCAGTGCTGGAATCAGACCACGTTGCTCAGGACTCCGTCAAGTTGACAACACCTTAAGGGGCAGGGATTCCACAACCTTGCCATTGCAGCTTCTCCAGTGCTTTATTACCCTCACAGTGAGCACTTTCATTGCATCCTGCTGGAATCTCCCCTCATCCATATTATAGCTGTTGTCTCATGGTGCAGCTCTGCACAGAGCCTGGCTCAGGCTCCACTGTGACCTCCCCATGGGGGCTGGCCAGTGCTTCTCCAGTCTTCCCAAAGCCTTCTCTTCTCCTGGCTAAACCAGCACTCTTCCCTCAGCCTCTCAGTCTAGGTCATGTATTCTTACTATCTCAAAAAAGTTGAAAGATTATTTTTATCCTTACTATTATTTTAGTTGCAAAAACTCCCATCAGCTCTTTTTCCGGAAGGCTCATAATCAGTGTAGTTCAGAGAGAAACTACACAAAATAAAGATGATCTTTTCCTTGTAAGTCACTTGAAATCTCCCAGCTGGGTTACCCTGTCACAGTGTGATGATGAGTTGTGGTATTTAAATAGCAGAAGTGGAGCAGAAAGCTCAGGCAGGGCACAGCTGCTTCTCCTCTCACCATGTCCCCAGAAGGACACCGCCAGCTCTGCGGGGCTGATGGAGGACTCTGGGGGAGTTTTGAAAACTCTTTTCCTTTTGCTATTCAGCAGAGAGAATGAAAAGCAGGAAACAGGACTTCTGGGCTGGGCAACAGCAGAAAGGTTTGAACAAGCAGAGCCAATGTATGCACTGCTCAGCTTGGCTTGGAAGCCTTGGATCAGGCCCTGGGGCTTGGCCTTGCCTCTGTGCTCTCAGGGTCCTGGCTGCTCATACTCCTGAGTGTCTGGGTCTCTCTTGCTTCAGAGAATCAAGACTTCATTTTCATCTGTGTAGGTTAGGAAAGGAATGGGTATAGGACAGAAAAAGTTTTTAAGACTACTGAAATTTTAAAAAATTCTGTTGGGGAAAAAAGTGTATTTTTAAGAGTCTAGGTCTTTATTTCTATGAAAGACCATTCTGTCCTCTCTAAATTTTACTTTAGAATGGAATAATTAAATAATGGTGGAATCAAAAACTGAAAAAAAAAAGACCCTTCAATATTTTTGAAGGCATTAGAAGATTCTTTAGCATTTTTCAAGCTTTTTACGATGAATTTGAAATGATCTCACAACATGTCTTTATTTTGTTGTAACCAAATTTTTTAGTGAAAATTTGTTGACATTTTCTGACAGGCTTGATTCAGGAGAACAATTGAAATACAATGTTTTCCTTGTATTTCATACAGAAGTTCTAATAGTTTCATAATATATTGCAAAATTGTTACCATGTAATCACTGTAGGAATCAGGCAAGCAATATTCCTCCAGGTACAGCACTTTATAGGCAGGTTGTCAACAGCTGAAAAATAACAAGTTGACAACAGTTTGAAAAAGAATACCAAACTAATGGAGCAGTGGCAGAAAACTTGGGTTGTTAAAAGCATGATGTATGAGAGAAGGAAAGAATGGGCAGAACAGTGTAACATGAAAAATGAATGGGCATTTCATTATAGAGGACTTCCTTCTTGTTTTCAAACATGTTGCTGCTTGCAGAACCCTGTGTGAATACTGAAAGTGGTTTGTTGGCAGCAGCCAGCCATGTCAAATGCTTAAACCTTCTCTTAGCAAGAGATTTGTATTGATGTGTCTTCAGTAAATTTTCAAATTGCAGGGCCACGGTGAATAAAATGTCATTTCCTGAATAAATTAGGATTTTTTGCTATCATCTGAATTACTAAATTCATCCTGTGTTATATAATGTTTCTGCTTCTCCTGAGGCAGCCTCTTCAATTTTGCTTACACCTGTGGCTTAATATAGGACAGAAGGTCTTCCAAAGATCGATGTTCCCAGTGGAACACTGCTGATTTTCAAGCAGAGGCTTGAAAATTATTTTAGTGTTTTGAGGTAAACCTCCAGGTCTTGTAGTTTTTAATTTGAACAGGCTAGAACATATTTTGATGTGCAGGCATCAGGTCTCACTGGGAGCAGCTTTTGTTTTATAGCTCATACTCTTCACCTTGTAACCTCACAGAAGACAACTAAAATTGGTTTAATTTTCTTTGTTTAGCTTGTGTGACTGTTCTGGTGTTCACAAGTGGTTTGATGTATAGTTACCTATCCCCTCTCTTGCTGGAATGAGGTAAGTTCCACATCACATAGATATCAATGGAATATAGGAACATTATAATGAATGATTTGGTAAAATAGTTGCAAGAGAGCTTTTTAAGGGTTGAAGTTGTATTTTTCATCTGATGTATTTCATCACACCTCAGTAAGTCTATATGGAGCTTGTTCAGAACTATTCAGAATTTCTTCTTGAGGCCATACTGATATTTTCTTATGAATACCATTTCTCCATCTGGGGTCCAAACTCTCTATTTATGTCTAAAAATATATGAAATACACCAATCAACTGGTGTGCAAAACAGTATAAGCAAATGACTAATAATTATGCATTTTTCATTTAAACACTGTGCAGATCTATTTTAAACCAGGGAAAAGCTGAACAGTGACATAGAAGCACGTTGGATGTGTTCTTAAGAACTGCAGCTTTGCACAGAATCATTCATCTCTCAATAAGTTATGAAATACACTAAATATTAACAGAGAGTAATCATGCAGCAGATCAAAGCCTTGCATTTCATGGAATGAATTTTAAAGTAGGCATTTCTTTGAGAAAAGTAGTGAAAGTAAGATCCTGAGAAATTCTTTGTTAACTAAAAAAAAAAAAAATTAATTAAAACTGAGTTAAATTTTTCAAGGAGTCTGCTACTTACCCAAAAGGTAAAGTTTCAAGTTTTCCATGACTATAAAAGTTAAGTTTCATATATATGTATTACATTTTTTGTCTGAAAAATTAACATAAAACTTTCTGCAAAACTTAACATTTTCTAGATTAAAACTTACAGGTTTTCATTACCAGTCCTTTTTTTTTTCCCTTAAACTGTAAATTTAACTTTCTAAAGAAGGAAAGCTTTGACAATAAAAGCATTTTATCTGGAATTACAGCACCCACTTCTTACCAAGGCAAAAAACTTTCATGACAATTGTACTGAGCAGAAGTGTGGGGAAAATAATTTTGGTTTTATCCAGGATAAAAACCCAACCAAATTAAAAGAAACCAAAAAACTCTATCTTTTACTGAACCCAGAAAAAGTCCTTTTTGCACAGCTCTCAGGGTGATCAGGAGCCTCAGCATTTCAGAGGAACTCGGTGTAATGCAGCCCAGCTGGGCAGGCAATCACTCTGAGAACAGGTTGGATTTTAAAGCTCACAGAGTTAATGCCCACAGACCAGGGTAAATCCTGTTTATCCTCTCAGGTGACGAGGTAGATCAGACAGATTGTATATAGAGATCTTTCCTGAGTCCTGCATTTAACTGGTTGGCAAAAATTGCTTTCTTGGAAAGACTCCTGGTAATTGTAGGAGTTCTAAAACAAAGGAAAATGAAGTGATTAGAAAAACACTTCAGAATAGATGATGACTGAAATTAAGTTCAGTCACATAAATCTTCACAGTAAGATAGTTGTGTGTGTTGAATTGTTATGTAATCAAATATATTTAAATTAGTGTTTTCTGTTACAGCTGCCTTTTATTGGTAGAGTTGTGTCAGTATTACCAGCTTTTTAGTTTGGGTTTTTAATACAGAAATATTGACATGCCCATGAACTCCTAAAGAAATGCTGCTGTTGTCAGTGGGCGTGTAAAGGAATGAGCTTTATAAACTCACATATTCCAAGAAATCCATGTACTGCTTTAAGCACATGGAGAATGCTGTGAGTGTTATTTGATGGTCAGTATTGCAGCCAGGATAAACTACACCTTTGGAATCCTTGCCTCTCAGCCTTGGCTGGGAATGCTGTTGAGGGAATCTGGTTTCAGTTCAAGGATGTCTGTGGTTGCTGTCATTGGGAAAAGGGTCTGTACTGGATAAAATGCAGTTGAACATTCAGATCTCTTTGATTCGGTTCCTAATTTTGTTATTTGGGCAGCCTCTTCTCCTGGGTTTCCATGTTCTAAGGCAGAAATGCTGACATTTGTCATGTGCTTTGAGATTTAGAGCTGGAAAGTGCTCCCCAGGAGGAAGGTGGGATTCAAAGACTGACAGACTGGATGTGTAGTTTTGTTCTTCACTGCAGAGTTGGGCATTGATCATGGCATTTGAGAAATAAAGTCAGAGTAAAAACATTTGTACCTACATTCTACTTAGCATAATGTTACATTAAGGAATTTAGCTGATTCCAAATTTACAATGTGTTTATTTCTAAACGATTTTGACAAAATGAGATGTTTATCTCTTTTCCCCTTTTTTTTATCCATATCTCGGGCCAACTCTAATAGCAAAAAAAGAAATGACATAAAAATAGTATACACTGAAGCTTCCAATCAAATTTTAAAAATTAACTATGAAGATTCGTTTAAATTTTAAAAATGACAAATGTTTCCTTACTTGTTTTAAAAAAGCTCTTAAAAGTTGAATAGACAAATAAATTAAGTCTTTTGAAAAATACAGACATTTGGAGAAAGGATCCCTGCTTACAACTGTCCTAAGTCACAAGGATTTTGTCCATCACAGCATAGATTACCTATGAAAGCCATAGCAAAGCAGCCTGTATCATCTGTCTGAGTGTTTACCCATTCTCTTTATTTTCACATGAAGATTTTTGGTTTCTGTTGATTCTTCACAATTTCTGCAAGCAAAAAAACCCAAACTAACAAGTGAGATGTCACCACATTTTTTTATAAAAGCTGTTAAACAGCTTTTTTACAAAGTTTCCTCTCTTGGAGAGTTTTGATTGAGCATCTTTGAACCCTTACTCTTGCAAATTAGACCACGAAAATTTGCTGGGATTTGGAGTCATTTGATGGAATTTTTCCACTGGCTTGAAAATATCACTGTTGTTACACTCTTTGGTCCAAGAGAAGAAAACTTTCACATGATCATCAAAATGAAGACTTCCTTGTAAACTTCATGGAGTGAATGGTTTTGTTACCTTTTTGTTGTTTGCTTTTTACCAGAACTAGACTCTATTCTTTCCACCTTTGATTGGTCTCAGTAGCTAATGTATTAAAAATGGCTTTCACTCAAATATTATAAAAAACTATTCATTTCACAATTGCTGTCTAACTTACGTACATTTTTTCCCCTAAGAATTGTTAGAAGTCATCATAAAACTCTCAATTCCTCAATCAGTAATGTCCAATTCTGTACATTTTTTTTTTCTTTCGCAGTTCCTTTATTTTTAGCGGTACAGCCCTGAGGATTTTTGATTATAAGATCTTCTGACTACAACTTATGAGCTTAATAGCCATCACACTATATTTATGATCCTATATCACACTTCAGGGAAAGCTTCTGTGGCTTGATTGCTGGCTTTGTTTGCAGTAGTCAAAGCCCTGGAGACGTCAGCATTTAGCTGTGTTCTGAAATTGCTGAAGTGTGTTGTTCCACCAGACTGGGTGGCCTACACAGCAACTCTAATAACAAATGGTTCTGGGGTTTTTGTGAGGAAGTAACAGCACAGGCATTGTGCTAAGGTTGCCTCCTGACTATTAGGCAGTAATTTCTGAAGAAAAGAGCCTGCTGTTCTCTCACTTCTGAAGTGAAACATGAGTATAACCTGGAATGAACCCGTGTCTTATGTTTTTATTCATTGTTTGTTGACCCTGTGGTCAACCTTCTGTCACTATGATTAATCATTCAGACTCCAGTTGTCCAAATTCAAGCCTTTTCTGCAAGGGAAAATGGGGAGTGGAAGGAAATAAAACAAAGTATTAATGAAAGAAAATAGGTTAATCTTTGACATGATAATTTATACTTGGGCTAGCAAACCAACAGGAGTGCTCTTGTATGTGAGTGATTAATAGCTGCAGTGGTTGCGTCTGTGACAAGTGATTAATAAAGTTTGTGATTAAAAAAAGTACTTCCTTTTCTTTTCCTTAAGTGTGCAAATCTTGGAACTCCACTTCTGTCTGCCCACTGGTTCAATTACAATGCAGACTTATTTGTAATTCAGATGTCATTCTCATTACTCATGCAAAAGTCTTCAAAATAGAGTTCACTTGATCCGTTAAGTACTGAAGAGCTGGGAAACTGAGCATGTGCCCAAAAGACTCTCTAGGCTATGGGGGAAAAATGTCTGAGATGCAGCAGTTGCTTCATGTAACCTACCAACATGGAATTTATTGCATAAAAAACAGTGTTCTGTTACTGTACAAACTAGTTACTAGATGCAACTTGAAGTTCTTGGATTGAATCTGTTCTTCATAGTTAGAGCAATAACTTGCATTAAATCCCAAGCCTATCCAGATACAGCAGTGGTTTTAATTTTTTTTCCCAGAAGTTAGATCATGATCTGAATGGAAGTAATTCACAGGGCTGTGAACATGACAGCGTCAACCAAGTGCTGCTTATTAAATCCATACTTTCCCTTCTCCAAAAGTTAATAGTGTTAGATGAAAATTTGCAAAAATTTGTTTACAACACCCCCTGCTAAATGATATCTTTCAGAGTTAATTTCCAAATGCATCCCATACCAGGCCCTAGACTCTTCAAATTGTCAGAGAATAATTAAATGGGTGTGTTGAGATGTAATTATATGGGAAGGTAAGAATGGCAGCAGTGATTCAGACTAAAGGTGCAGTTTGCTCTGGAGCCACTCTCCCAGCAGTGAGTGGATGGGAGCAGATGCCTGGGGAAACAAGACTGAGAACTCAATGAGGCTTTGTGTGTTATACTTCCCTAGTTTCTGGTAATCTGTAGCTTCCAGAGCTGGAATTTGAATTTACACCGTCATGTTTGATAGCTGTCAATATATCATGAAGTCACAGAAGCACTTTTTTAAACCGACTTTTATTTTGTCCCTCATGACATTCCATGGCAGTTCCCTTTACAATTTCAAATATGAATTGCATGTTTTACCATTTTAAACTTGCTGTGTGAGCATTTCTTTGCCGTTCCTCTACTTCCTATTTCATGAGGAATGGTGAATAACCTTTTTTTATGTTCTGTTTACTGTGCATGATTTTGTAGACCTGTTTCATATTTCCCTTAGGTCATCTATTTCAGGATGAAAACTTTTAGTCACTTCATCTTTTCTCCCATGAAATTTGTGGCACACATTCTAAATATCTTATTTAAGATGAGGATAAGTATCTGAGACAGATCCATCATGGATTTACACTGCAGTGTAGTGATGCTTTTAGGGTTCATTCCAAATTTGTTTCTTAATAATTCCAGACATTCTTTTTATCTGTCCCTGAGCCCAGAACTGGCATTTTCAAAGCATCATATACAATGAATGCAAATCACTTTCTCTAGAAGTAATACCTAGTATACAGAATCTGAGAGGATTGCCTTATTGTGTGTTTTTTTAATGGTTTATACTTATTTAATAATTTTCAGCATTTTTGTCTCCTAGTATTTTACACAAATGTCAGTAAAATGGGGGTTAATCATTTTATGCATCCTCATTTATAGGTAGCATACTTATTTTCCTTCTCTACAGATATATACTGCTTATCAGGAAAAAGAAAATTTAATCTTAGGCTCCTCACAGTGCCCCCTTTGGCTTGTCTAATCTGCAATTTAGAGCTGCAGATTTACAGGCTTTACACTTTTCTAGAAGTCTAATAAGGTTGGACTGATGGATTGGCACAAAAACAATATTAAAGGCCCTTTTCTGGAAATACCACCTCAGCTTATCATGATTTGTTGCAGCGCCATGAAGTGAGATTTGTCTTTCATGCTCTTACAGATTAAAGTGCACAGAGAAAACAACACTTGCTCCAAAGTGACAAAGTAAGTGTTGTTGACAAATTTGTATTAAAGCTACCAAATTTTATTCATTTATAGGCATGAATGTAATATGGGGGGAAAAAGCATTGTCTCTCTGAATGATGGTAATGTAATTGCTAGTTTTAGGTAGAGGTTTTGGAACAGTATTTGTTCGTTCATAGATATGTTTTGGTTGCCCTGAAACATTTCTTCAAATTGTTTTTGACGTGCAAAAATTACCTTTGGTAGGACAAGACACTTAGGTTGACATGAAGACACAACATTTTAAAAAAATTTTTTGTAATTTCAGAAGTGTGAAATTATTAAATTGAGAAATTGAACACTAGGAAAAGGAGACTGGCATTGTTCTCAGTGTTCCCTGCTGGTTTAGGTCATTGTCTCTCTGGGGAAGTGAACAGCAGTCTATAATTGGAAACATCTATCAGAAAAAAAGGGAAGGACACAAGTTTAAGTCAGTATTCCAGTACTTAGTTTTTAAACTAAATATGAGCTACAGCAAAGGCATTTGAGAGAAGCACATCCTATAACATTTGAGAGTAGTATGTGCTCACTTAATATTTCATCAATAAATTTCTCATATTTGATTGTAGATTTTTTTTCTTCTTCAAACCACTTTCTTTCCTAAAACATGATTTCTAAAACACAGCCTCACATACTTTACATAATGAAGTAGAAGTTTTTGGCACTTTGGCCATTAAAATATTATTTGATATTTCTTTTCAATGTCCTACTAAGCTTGAGAGAAAAAACTCAGTACTCAGACAGAGAATGCAGACTCCAGAGGGCCTTTGGCTTGTATGTTGAAAACTCCTCAAAAGTTGATCCAATCATGTCTCTAGATTCAGACCTCTCTTCTGCCAGGAGCAGCCTGGCTCATTATTTTTTCAGAAAGGTATCTCCAAACAAGCTGTGAGGTGGTATTAAACACTGTATGGGTCTGTAAGTCAGTGAGCTCTTTAAGATAGATGTGTAACCACTGTCAGTGATTACTGGAGAAACAAAGAGAGAAGGGTCCCTTCCTTTCCCTGCAGTAGCATTGTTTGATTTATGGCATTTCTTTAAAACAGAAAATTGCTGGGACTATTTCTTTCTAAATAAGTAAACATGTGTCAATGTACTTGCAGAGACCATAGTATTTACATTTAGCTGTTGATATTTTAATTAACAATTTAAGTGTGTTGTTTGCCCTGCAAGTTCAGTGGGAAAAACTCTACAAATAAACAGCAGCTCCCTCTTGGACAATCACTCTGTAAATTAGCTTACTTTGTCAATAAAGCGCATGCCTATCAGCCCCTTCACGGCAGCAGGGGGCAAGGATGTTCATTTACTTAAGCAGTAGGTTATACTATTAGTGTGTGTGATTGCTGTTAATTAGAATATGTGTAGATGTCTCAGTGCTGCACAGTTTGTAATATAAAACCTTTAAGTGTTTAGGCTATTAATGAAGTCAATAAACAGTTCTATTAGGAGGCCTTTTTTTTTTGTTGTTTTGATTACTTCCTCTCTGTTTTGCTGTTATTTATTATAATAATAGTATGGTAGTCAAAATACAGCCAAGGGTTAAATAGAAACTGTAAAGCAGGGTTTTTACCTTGGGGAAGGGAGTGTATGTACCAATGTTTATCCTTTGGTTTGAAACAGGAGCACATGTATAGTCCAGGTTTGAATTCTAACTGATTTCCATCATTTCCATTTGATATTCGGTTCAGTGTTAAAATATGCTTTTCACATCCCTTTGACTTGAAATAATTTAAGCATTTGCTTAGTTTTCTAAATCCATCATAAATGTTCTCACACTTCCTTGTAAACAAGGTTACGTGAGTATATGTATTTGAAAGATCAGAGTGTATGAATATGCATTTATCATTTTAATTTTAAAACCAAATATCTATAGCAAATCCTGAATTAATATCTTGGCTGTGCTATGCTATTAGCTATATATAACCTCTCCCTGACATCAACAGCAGGGTCAATTCAAACTCTTGTTGCAGTGAACATGTCTTTCAAATGTGTAATCTAAAGGCAAGTTTCTATTTATGTGGAAAAGATCAGTTGATGGGAAATACTGTTCTATAAAGATAAATAATAGTTTTATATGAAAACCCATACATTACCTGAAAGCAAAGTCAGCATCAGAAATCTTACATCTTATTCATGGTACCATAATGTCAGTTAGCATTTTGTCTGTGTAATGCCTACACAGAAGGAAAGCCAGGCAGTGCAATTGGTACCTGGACTGGCAAAACACAGCTAAGCTCGTGGTGGTTCAGAATGCCTAAATGAGCTTGGAGGTATCTGCCCACACACTTTGCCTGTCTGTGATGTGAGGGGATCTGGGACATTGCCCAGCTTGCTGAGGCTGCACTCTCACCCCTTGCCTGTGTCATTGTTGAAGATATTAAATAGCACTGGTCCCAACACAGACCCCTGAGGGACACCGCTTGTCACTGGTCTGCACCTGGACATTGAGCCACTGACCAGTGTCTCCAGCTGTGCCTTGGCCTTCCTCACCCCATCCCTACACAACCTGATACACTTTCCAGGATACTTGTCCCTGCTTCACTGCCCGTGAATTTCCTTCTTGCCCTTTAGTTTCTTGCCTTCCTTGCATGATTTTTTGTGCTGTATGGAAAGTGTCATTAAAGATCTGCCAGCTCAGTTCTCCTCCCTGAAGGCAGTCTCCCAAGGCCTCCTCTTGACTTAACTCATCCAAGACCTGGAAGTTTGCCTCGCTGAAATTCAGGGTCCTGACTTAAATCTTTGCCCAGCCTGCATCCCTCAGGATTGCAAACTCCACCAGTGTGGACCACTGCAGCCCCAGATGCCTTGAGTGGACTTTATTGGTCAACTTGGCAGTGCTGGGTTAATGGCTGGATCCAATGAGCTTTTCCAATCTATGACATTCTATGAAATGTCTCCTAGAAGATGCTTTTACCAGAGTCCTTTTGGAATTTTCAGCCAGTGCCAGGCTCAGCAGCAGATGTGTTTGTAGAGGAAGTTCTCCAGCCATCAGCAGATTTGATGAGCTTGTACTTTGGCTGAGCTGCCACAGAAAATGCTGGGCAGGGCTTCAAAGCCATATTGTGGAATTTGCAAGATAAACAGGGCCTTGTTGAGCTCAGGAAAGACAGCTAAATTTAAGATGTTGATCATTAAAGATTCCTGCAGCTAGAGTTGAAAGTCCCTCCCTCAGACCTTGTCTTAAGACACGGTGCTCAGAAATTGAAAGAAGTGACCTGTGTGAGACAAAGAAAATGGATGAAAAACTGCAAGCCATCAGTGCTCTGGAAGGACTCTTTTTTGAAATCTATACTGATGGCCATTTTTCATTTTAACAAAAACAAAATAATGCTTTTCAAGACCCATGTTCTGAAAAAATATTCACTCACCTTTTGAGAGACACTTTTCAAGCACTGAGTTAATTTAGTCACAAACTTCATATCAAATTGAACTGAATTGTTGGTGAAATGCAAAATGGCAAAATTTAGGTAGTTTCTGAAAATACTTTTCATTATACATATTTTGCCTTCTAACTTATTGAGTCAATATGATCTGCAAAGTTTTTAGATTAGGCACTGTAGCTAGTCCAGCTATACCTGCACATGTCATTATAGCATTGATCATGATCTCTTAGGAGGAGATGGGTTTATACTTTCTAGGATGAGTGGAGAAATGATTTTTGCATGGATCAGTGCAGATCTCAATAACTGCCATACGGCTTTTTCTGCTTTATGCAGCAGATGCAGGGACTCTTCTGACAACATAAGAAAAAAACTGATTATTTGAAACTCTTCTAGCAAATCTTCTAAGAACAAATTTCTTATTACATTTTCTTTGTCAAAAAATCTGAACACATGGCAAATGATAGAAAGACTGAAGAAATTTGGCACAGAAGTCTACTGTACCTGTTAGAACAGGTTAGAACCTGTCAGATTGCTTGATTGCAATCTAAATAAGTGATATAGTATTTTGTGGGTTTCAGGGCATTATTGATAGTTAAAAATCATAGGAAAAGCAGCTTTGTGAATTTTCACAACAAATCCATTCTGCTTTATATTTGAGAGGAGAATGATATTCTGTTTAAAAAGTAATTTTTTTGTATGGTCTCTCTGTTGGCATCCATGCTCTATGAGCAGTGGTTCCATGGAAACAGTGATGTACATAGAGAAACTACCAAAACAAAACAAAGAAAAGGAGTGCCTGGGCTGTGAAATACCCCTCCCAATACTCGTCCAGCATTATTAAATGGATGAGAAATGGTCCATTGTCTACTTAATTATTTTCAATACAGCAATGTAACTCTATTAGAAATGTTTGTACTAAACACAAATTGCTTGAACTTTGACAGTGTACTAGCAGCTTATAATTTTATCTTTGAAAAACTGCCATCCATATGCAAATATAAGGAAAATGCAGATGCTTGCTCCTATCCAGTTTAGTAACTCAGTTCATGCATTTTCCTAGGAAGTAAGCTATAGATGAGAGAGCTTTGAAGACCAAATGAGATGTAGCCAAGTTTTCACTCACTTCCTGGCAGAATAATTTCAAAAATACAGAAGACACTTGATTTTATCAATCCTGAATATGTAGGAATGTTGAAACAAGTGCTCATGGAATGCATATACATGTATTCTTCAGCTGAAATGCTTGGAATATATTTTCCTAATGCAGGATCTTTCTGACAACTGACCTCTTGCATATTTATTACATTTTCATGTTAAGATTTTCTATGTTCCTCTTTTTTAGTTTTTTTCCTTTTGACTACCCATTTTTTTGAGTAATGTGTTGTCCTGCTTTTGCTTCTTGCAAATCAAAGGAAATGTAGAACTGATGTAAAAGAGTAGGAGAATAAGACTGAGCTGAAGGTTGTTAGAGCTGACTCAGTTGTTATAGACCATAGACAGATAGGGAGATGTGGATGCAGTTGAATTTTCTTGAAGAACTTCGAGGCCAAAATTTGTCTTTCATTAAACAACAGAAAGTTGAGTTACAGTCATGTAAAAACTCATTCAGAAGGGGCACAAGGGCATTCTGAATAATTACACACGTGAAAACACAGAATGATTCTGTTTTCCTATGACTGAGAAACAGGAGCAACTTTACAGTTTCCAGGAACCTGTTTTCTGTTTTGAGCTCCTAAAGGAGCCTAGTTTTTAATTTCATATCCAATAATCTGAGATACAGAAGGAAACTGTGCTCTTGGAAGCTAATCAAACCCATACCAACTTCCTTGAGAATAACAACAGAAAAGATTATTTTAGGATTCTGCTGTATCACTCAGATCCTGCTTCATACACACACTCCTATGTGACTCTTGTCATTTGTAGAGACTTCAGCTCGAACTGGGCGGAAGCACGAATTTAGTGTAGTGGTTTAGTTCAGATCATCTCTTAGTTACTTATTTTACCTCTGTGACATAAGAATGAGGAGAAAACTAAGTAGGCACAAACTTGAAAGACTCTAAGAAGTTTATTAGCAGACCTAAAAGAGGGAAACAAAAGTTAGAACCAGACTAAACCCATGGAACACTTTTCCTCCCCTCACTTTTTCCACGCTGATAATGTAGAAACAACCCTTGAGATTTCAGTCAGTTTACCACCTTGATAATCTTTTCAGTTCACATAAAGAGATAGGAGTCTCTGAGTCTTTCTTGCTGACCTTATGGAGACATTCCCACTTGAGACAACTCTCTTATGGGTTCAACATCACAGCAAAACAGCCGCCCGGGAGGTTTCTGCTTGCAGTGAAAAAGTCCCTAACCTCGAATCACCGCTTTCCCCACAGCTGCTTTATGAGGGTTTCAATTTGAGCTAACATGGGGTGTCAATTTAAGGCTGAGCCGTTCAGGAGCAAGGTCTTCTTCACTCATCTCTAGGAGCAATCTTCATCTCTAGGAACTGGGGTCATCTTCGCACTGACCCCTCCTGGTTCCTTTCTATGGTCGGTTCACTCAGTGGATCAGTCCACATCAAAGGGTGGGACCATGCCCCCCACCCACTAGGCAGCCAAAAATTCCAAGTGACAGTTCATATCAGATGGTGGGACCCCTCCCCACTCACTAGGCAGAATCAATTTTGGGTGTACTGCACACCCCTCCAGGTGAAGGTAAAACTGAGTCCAAATACTCTGGAGCCAAAAGAATAAGAGAGAAAAAAAATGCAGAGGCACCTTAGCTCCCAATTGCTCTACCCCCAACAATGCTCTATGAAATTACAGCAGGGACTCCAATAGTCCAGTCCATCCCCAAAGGGTTTTTGCAACAGAATTTCAGCTTCCAGGTTTGAAGCATCTCCTCTTCCTTTTCTCTCAGGGTTTCAGCTCTTCCGTCTTTACTGACTTACACCTTAGGCTGTCTCTCCATGTTCTTTCTGCTTTCTCTCTGGGAGAGGATCAGCATTTTCAGGCCCATCTGTTCTGAAGAAATCTTAACAGCACTAACAGGGTTAATCTCACCAAGCCTCGGCTGGAACTTCTCTTATCTCTCTCGGTCCCACGATCTCTGCTGGGGGAGTTGGAGCTGAGCTCTGCCGTGGCGGTGAAGGGGGGGCCGCTGCCAGCCCAGCTCTACCTGCATGGGGCAGGGCTGGGGGGCCCAGATGGAACAGGGCCAAGGAGGGGGCGGCTGCCTCCTGGGTCGGGCCTGGCCGAGCAGGGCCGGCCCAGCTCTGTGGGACGCAGGGCCCAAGGGCACAAGTTGCCTCTTTGATGGCCGGAAGTCCAGAGAGCTTTCCTGGGTTCTTTCTGTCTTAAAATGTGATTCTACAGAGGCGTGTCAAACTCCTAAGTGTCTTAAAACTTGCCAATGATCAAGCCAGACAATTGATTGGTTCTGATCAGAACTAGAAGGACTTTCTTTGCAAAAAAACCCCTTCTGTGTCAAACCACGACATCATTGCATATAATCTTGTCATGCTTGTGGCTGCCTCACCCCTGGAATTGTTCAAGGCTAGGCTGGTTGTGGCTCTGATCAACTTGGTCTAGTGAAAATTATCCCTGCCCATGGCAGGGGAGCTGGAATGAGATGATCTCTGAGGTCTCTCCTAAGCCATTCTGTGATTCTGTGATGTTATAATATTTAAGTTTCTTTCAAAGACATCCATGACTTTGATTTTCAGAGTAATTTTTCCTTTACCAATGCATGCCATCAAAGCAGAAGAAGTTAATTTTACATTATTTAAAACAAATTATTTGCCAAAACAGATCAAGCTATAAAATCCATTAACTTTATCTTTTTCTTCTTAAATGGACCAGTGGCTGATGATTCAGATGAATATGAAATATCTGCTATGCTTGGTTAGGCCTTAGGTCAGCAAGTTACCTTTGGGCAGCATTCAGCCTTAGAAGTATTTTGTGCATTATATGACCCTAGCTAGCTGTTCATTTTGATATTTTGCTCTAAAATTGAGTCATGCTTTAAAAAATTTTTGATTTTCTCTTCCATAATTTTCACTATAGTAATATTTAATCAGAAAGAAAAGCAAAAAGAAATTTAAAAGGAAAAGAAAGAAATAAACAAATGCTCTGTCTATTGATAAAACGATTTTACTTATCTGTGGTTACTGCAAAGGATAGCCATATGCAGCAGGTGTTTGAAATCAGTCAGTAGATGGAAATGCTTTACAGTAACTTCTGAAATAGGAGCAGCACCTGCTAATCTTCAAATGAAAAATCACATTTTTCACGTCTTCTCTAACATTTGTGGTATGGAATTACTGACTTCATTTTCTGACCTTAAAAAGGACATCCTGACACATAGTCCACTTGTGACAGTGATTAATTAGCATTAATGTCCTTGCTTGGTGTTCTGTCAAGAATGACAGGGTATGGGCTGTTAAACTTGTGATCTCCCACTTTCACACAGACCAGCACTCAGAGGGCTGAGAGGAACAGAGGGAAAAGGATCTGTAGGTTTATTTTGCTATGTCTTAAATGAGAAACTGGATAAGGGGTGTCAGAATGTTTTGTAGTTCTTTTGGAATTTTGGACCAGGTCTTCATAGACTATAAATAATATAAACATTATATATATATATGTTTAGTTCTGCTTTGTCTGGGCAGTCACCACATTGTAGGAGTTGAAGGTCATTCCATAACAGTCAGTAAATCTGTATTATATTTATTTGTTGCTTTTTATATCAACTCTCCTTCAAAGTTAAGAATTCTGATTTTTCAGTCTTCTTTCTCCCTGTCTGTTTTTGGTGGTCTGGAAATTTTATTGGTAGCAATATCAAAGATCATCAGAGTAACAGGTTTGAGTATCTGTAGTTTATTTTTTTCATAAGCCTGTTGCAAGGCTTTACATCAAATATTTTTACCTCATAATAAAAAAATGCTGATTACAAAGAGCTTACAGCCCCAGATATTGTTATTTATTTTTACATTACATTTTATCTAAATTAGTTCAGTGGGCCTATCTTTGTTATGCCTGTGCGTTTCTATGTTTAAGCACTAAGTAGGTTGTTATCATCCTGAGGCAAGTAAACCTACAATATGGATTTCATTTCAAGATAATTTGTAAACAAATGTGTTCAAAGTACATAAAAGTCCTTGGAATATAATGTTTCACAAAGTCAACAAAATAGTTTATAATACTTTTAATCAGTGAGGAATAGGGCAGTAATATAACACAATTTTGTGTAATATTAAAGCATGCTTTTCCCTCTGTTAATTTTGTTACCAAAACCCACTTGTGATGACTATCAGCTCTCTATATGTTGGTTATTTTGCAATGCTAAGTTAACTGCAGGTGGATAAAATCCATTCTGAAAAACCCATTTTCAGATGAAGCCATTAAGTTATGCTGATAGTGATCACTGAACTCTTTTCTAATGTAAAATGTCTCTGGTCTTGCAATGTTAAAAGTATTCTTTGCCTTAAAGGAGCTCAGTGGTGGGGGAGGAAGGCTGAAATCTTCCCATAGTATTCCACTAGTATTTTCATCAAAAGTATAATCAGACTCCAGAGACAGTGATATTGCAGCTAAATTGTAGACTGCATAGAGTTTGTATATGTTATAGTCAAAAGAGGTTACAGACTTGGGGTTGGCAGTTAAAACAATGTTAGGAAGCTGATTTTCATGAAGTGCTGAGTACTTTTTATCCATAAATCATGCCTATTTGAGTCAGTTCAAGACTGGCACCCAAAACCTAAAGCAATGTCACTGCTGAAATTTCTGTCCATAACACATGAAAATAGCAGTGATGATATTCACCCCTGTTTCAGAAGGACACAACAACGTTGAGGCAAATTTATTTGCGATTCTCACTAGTACTAAGTTTTAGTGAGTGGATTAGTCAATGGATAAACTTGCACCCGTCCGCAGCCTCTGACTTTGAAGATTACTGTTTCTTTTGTGACAGTCACAGGAAAATTCTAGATCAGATATTCTTGTACCTTGTGAGCAACTGCCTTTGGGTGCAACGAACTGACTCATACTAATCACAATTGCTGTAGTATAATATCAGGCCCTGTTGTTTGTTCCTAATGCATCCTGCAGACCTAAACCCCTGTATTTCAGTTTTCTTAAAAGCACTTACTTTTGGCATCACCAAATCGAAAAAGGATTAAAAGGAGTATAACATGTAATTCCTGGTTGGTTTTGATAGATTTTTTTTATATAGAGGAGGTAACAGATACTTCAGAATTGTCAGGCCTATCAGACTAGGGAGAAATTAATGCTGGGGAAAAGGTTTCTTAAAAGCATGAAGCAACTTATACATGGAGATTGATTTGTAGAGCTTGCAGGCCTGCTTTACTTCAGCTCCATTGAGCTATCTCCAGATATGACATTTTATTGTTCTTGACAGAGAAATGAGTGCTGATGGGAATGTAAATATCTTGGAAGAAACAGAAGTTGTAACAATTAGTTTCACAAAGTAGACTCAAGAGGTGGAAGTGCCTTCTGTCAGGAAACCCTACTGCAGAGGCGGAGCACCCCAGGATTGCTGTTTTCCTGGTGCCTCACATTTCACTAAGACATATAAATGGAAATGGTTAGGCAAGGCTGTGTCAACATCTCAAGTTTAGCTATGAGTAACTACCTCATAATGAAAAATGCCTATTTAGATTTCAGAACTGGTCTTGATACTGTTTAACATCTTTTCACACTGCATGCAATGTGTCATTGGGGTTTTTAGTGTTCTGATTTCAGATATGTGCTAAAAGTAAAAACAGAGTACAGCCACAAATATTAGGTACTTTTGCATCCCCTAGTAAGAATTATGCTTAATGTGATCTCATTCTGAGTGTCTATGTACCACTAAATTCTAACAGGAATAAAATTCTTAAGAGTAACTAAATTCTTCTTGTGGACTACTAATGAAAACAGAGAAAAAAAAATATTTGTCATTGGGAATACCAAGTGGAGAAACTGGGTCATTTGTTGAGCTAGATCTAGTAACCAGACTCAGACTTATTTTTCAGATGGCATAGAAGATTATTGTGTATCAAAAGAAAAATCATGAAAAAGAGGCAGTGATCGCAGGGGTGACTGTTATAAAAGCTATCATCTTCTGACTTAGAAGGTTGATTTTATTTTTACATTATTGTGCAGTCTTGTCTATCTGGTCTGTAACATCAGTAGAGAAGTTTCTCTCTTCTTCCTCATTGATCATCCCTGATACATGGTTGAACACCTTATTCCTGTAAATCCTTCTGAAGTGTTCCACACTGGCTTCACCCCATTGTTATAAATCTGGCATGGTGCCTTTGAGTTGGGATCTAAAACTTATCAAGAATGTGCTCCCCTTGGATTCTTCAATGTACTTTGTGAGGGGCCCTTTTTATGGTATCTAATGAGCTGTCCCACAACTGTGGTGAATGCTGTCATCAATCACTTCGAGATGCTCCTTATTCACTTTTCCTTTCCCTCTAAGAAACAGTTAAGTGAGAATATTTGAGTCCAGCAAGAAAAGTGCTCCCTGTGTAAGCAGCCTTTTTCAAAGCTGTGAGAAGGATGCATGTGATTTCTCTTAGACACCAGTCAGCAGATCCTGCTTTTATACAAAGCACAGCCTTCGTTGTCACCTTCCCCTTGCTGAGGTGTTACTACCTTTGAAAATTTCAGACAGACTCTCTAGCACTGAGACAGAGAGCATAGAATTTCATTTCTTGTGTCCCCAGATGTTATATCTATGTTATAACCTGTCAAGATCATACAGGAATTTTACAGAAGTCATGGTCTGTAGGAGGTTGTAGCCAACAAATTGTTTTTATTAAATATAGCAGTAAATAAAATATAAAAACTTAGTAGTAGACTGCAACGATACTGGAACAATCCCAATTTCCTCCCAAAATTAATGACAAGAAAGCTAAGTATCTACAGTTAATGCAGAGAGAGTTAAAAGTTTCAGTTTTAACTCAAACTTTCTTGTTAGAAGTAAAAGATGTAATTTATTCAGTTCTATGGGTTTTTTCTTTAAGAGGACAATACTTTTTTCCTGTAGGGGATTAAAGGAACTTCTATAAAGTTTTAAGCTGTTGTAACAAGAACAGTAGAGGGGCTTCCAGCTATCAGCTGCTATGAGTGTGGCTTCCTCTAGCTCTCAGATCATGGTAAAATTTCTAAATTTGTACAGTTCTTTGCTTGAATGAATCCCTGTTTTGCAAACTGAGTACTGACCAGCCTTCTAACAAAGACACACAGGTGAACAAAATCAACCAGCAGAGGGGAATAAAATGGCAGTGTCCTTTCTGTAAAAAAACTGTTTGTTTAACTGATGATCTGCATAATACTGATATATCTTAGTCACTGAATGAAGAAATGTTTGTCCTACAATAAAGCCCCAGGGCTTGCAACTGACACTATTTTAAGCCTTAGGAAATAATTTCAAATTTGGAGTAGAAGAATACAATCTTACTGTTCCTGCCTTCCTCTGGCTTGCCACTTTTGGTAGTCTTCTTGAAGAAAAAGGGCTGCAATTCTCAAATTTGACAGAGGATGTTGCAACTGCTAAATATTTATGCCCATATACTGTTGCAGTGTGCCTTTTAAGTTCCTGCCCAAGCATCCCCCAGAATGTCCTTACCATGTGACTCTGAGATATTCCTTTGTCTAAAGTGTGGGTACAAGTCAAAGTAACCCAGACTTTCCTAGAAAAGGATCTGGTTGGCATTTTACCCCGATTCCCTCCCCTGGTACCCCCTTTCCCCTCCCCCTGATTACAGGAACCTCAGGTGGAGGCTGTGCCTCCCTCGGCTCCGGCTCCCTTCTGGTAGGATGTACCTCGTCTCCCCAGGCGAGAGGGAATAAACGATTCTGGGAGCACAGCTGGGGCCTGAGTTCATCTCTTTGCTCTTGCCTCTGGTCAGTAGCTAACAGCTGACACTGGCTTCTTGTGGAGCTACCCAGCTGTGGGATCACCAAGCTGTTCTAAGATGGTTTGAGGTATTCCAAGGCACGTAGGGGCAAGCGTACCCACAAACTAAGCAGTGTACAAGCTACAAAATTCAAACAATCTACGACCACGTAGTTGGCTATACACCCATGGATCAGTGATACTACATCTGCATAAGCATGGGTTAAATTTGTTACATTTAAATTGCTGAAAGTACAAAATTTCTTGTAATAGCAAAATTAGTCTCCAGGTATCTCCACAGTTCAGACTGCTGCAAGGCAATTTTTATTGTTTTGCCTTAGGAGTGGTAACAGCTGAATTGAAGTCAGTGAGTTCAAATGTGAAAATACACCATTATGAATGTAATTTCTTTCTGAATGCTGGATACATAAATGGATTAGCTAACAAAGATGATTAAGTGTGGTTTTTGGATGCCAGTCCACATATTGTGATATGCAGCTTGGTCAACAAAACAAAAAAAAAGGAAGAAAGAGAGACAGGAAAAAAGGAGAGTCTTTAGTCCCTTAGGCAAAGCTAATGTTGATGCTAATTAATTCAATGGACCTTGGATGAGGCCTACTTTCCTCAGGGAGGTATTTGTCCTCATTCTTCACTCCTGGAGTTTGTATTCAAACTACTGTATCTTTCTGGCACTATGAAGAAAGTTACCTTTAAAAAGTCATCTATGAATATCATCATGGTGACTGACTTTTATCTTAACCCTGTAGGTCAACAGTATAAAAAATAAGAGCATTCAGATTCAGCTCTCTTTGACCTTTTCAGACTCCATGAATCTGCTTAATTTTTTTACAGCTGAAAATAATTTTTCTGGAGAAGAAAAAATCCAATTATTGCAGAATAGATCTATTAATAGAATGTGTTCATTGAAAATGGGAATATCACTCTTTAATTACCATTGTCAAAAGAAGATTATTTAACTACATTGCATTATCTACACGTCTTGGTTTTAGTTTTTCTTTTCACAATATTATCAACAACTTTGTTATTTGTTAACAAAATATTACAGGGAAACTAACTTGCCAGGAGTTATTCTGGGGGGTTATTGTGCTGCCTGCTGCTGTTGGTTCTGACTGCCTGCACACTCCTACAGTAGATTCTCAGCTGTAACTGGTTTTCCTCCCGTCACTGTTGCACCTGGAATTGTTCTGTAGCTCAAAGCTGTTTCCCCTTCATTTGAATTTCCATTAGATGATACAATTAGCTGGTTGGTGCACCCTTGTTAGCCAGATAGATTATTTCCATTTGGATTCTGTGATTCTGCTGAAAGCTCCTGAAAGTGCAGATTGAGAAGCTTAGCAGCTGAAATAAATAAATAGAAATAAAGCTGCGTAGCTTCATCATGCACCTCCAACTGGCCTTGCAGCTTCTTCAGATGCTGCTGTCCCAGCACGAGAAGGTTCTCAGTCAGTTTTAGTTACATCTCATCACAGACACAGCCAGTCTTTGGACGATCCAGTTCTGCTTCATAGTCAGACAAAAAGCCCTGGAGTTCCAAAGGGAGCTGTGTGCATTGTTAGCAGTTGATTTACTGTCTCTAAATTCTAAAGCTACTGCACAACACTGTAATTGCCTAGCCAGGTATATTTGATAGTGTAATCTAATGCTTTCTTAAGGCTCTCACGAAAGATTTTGTTCTGTTAGCTAATTGACTGTGCACACTCAAAGCATGATTATCACAGAAGTAGCTGGTACACATCTCCCAAATGACATTAGGTTTCCCTAAGTATTGAGGGACACTGATTCTTTTTCTGAAAAGAGGCTCACAATAGAAGTGTCTAAAACTATTTTAATAAGTAACTTTGTGCCTCCCAAGTGTGCTCATTCCCTTTGCTGTCCCTAGGTTACACTGCAGCACATTCAGCATCAAATAAAGATGATTAATGAAATCATGTTAATTAAGAATTAAAAGTAAGAAGCTGTGGTAAATATTGTCTAATAAACAGGAGTAAGCAAATACTGTAGAATTTGGTACTTCTGTTTGTTGTTCCTTAACCTCTGTATTTGGGAGAAAGAGCAGAGTGGGGAGTGTTGCCCTACAGCGTCCATTTCCCCCTGTAAATGTACTCGTACAGCTCTGGGAGATGGAGAGAGTCTCCAGTGAAAGCTGCTCAGCTTGTCCTCGTCACCAACCCAGACGCTGCATCCTCAGGGTCTCTCCTGGGCAGCTCCTGGCGTGGACCGCTCACAGTCACAGTGGGGGCGACATGAAGCAAAGAGCAGTAACAGAGCCGAGGTAAAACGAAGGCATTTGTGATTGCCTTCTCATCCTCGGTGTTTCCACAGGACCCGAGGCCGCTCTGGGGTGTGTCTGCGCTGAGCCCTGCAGGCAGCTGGGGCTCAGCAGTGCCTGTGTCACAGCGCAGAGATGCCAAAACTATCACAGTCTCTTCAGGAGCCAGGGGCCATCTAGGTATAAAAGCTATTAAAAATTCATACGTGTGTGGATTTATGCTCTGACTAATCCAGTAGTTTAGATTTGGTCTCTGGAGCTATTCTAGAAACTGAAACTCAAGTCATTAATACATAGTGCTGATAACACAGTGACTAAATTAATTTGTGAATTTATGTTAAGTAAATAAATAAATAGAACAGTAATCCTTACCAAAGGAAAAAACATTATAAAACCAAAATCTGCCAGTATATGGGGGCTCCTGGCTTAGCCACTCTTCTTCATAATGTTTTTCTCAAGTGTGAAGGAGAGGATCATCCAACTGATTGGATTAATAATAAATTTCCTTGATACATTACTGGAAGGGGAAGGTACATATTACAAGCAGGTGGAGAAGAATTTCATGCAGTCAATAATATGTCCAAAGATCACTTCTGAGATAGGATGCTAAATAGTTGTTTTGTGCCTAAGGATATGATCTTATTTATTTATGTATTTTAGTTAAATTCTGAATACACAATTGCATGTTTGCTTTGAACCTGTATTATTGATATTGGGGACAAGGAATTTCATTACATTAGTTTGACTGCATTGAGACAGGCAAAGCTTTTTAGTAATGAAACATGTTTTTTTTTTCTTTCAAGTACCTTTATCAGAACTTCCAACAAAAGTAGTATTTCACTTATAATTCTTGTAGACATGATTTATCTTAAAAGCAAACAAAGGAACAAGAAACTTTGCACTCCATTTCTAAGACTTTTTATGTCTTAAAAGAAAAAAAAAAATAGAGTAATGTAGCCATGTAATCTGACTTAAAGCATCGGGAGTGACAGCAGCAGCCTCTCACCTGCAGAGTCAGGCTGGATCAAGAGAGTTATAAATTGATTCAAAGGAGTGGGGATGGCTCTGTGTCTCACTGGTTTCCTCAGCCACACCTGCACCTTTGTGAGCCCCACCTACACACCTTCCTCAGACTTGCCAATTTCAGAAAGAGAAAAGCCAAAAAGGATTAGTTTTGGTGGCTTGTATCATCAGTGCTGTTTTAGAGAAGAGCCTGTCACAGAGGGGAATTGCAAAGATACTTTCACTCTTATTACATATGTTTTTACTGAACTTACAAAGCTGCCAAACCAGCTACTTCACTGAGCCCTGAAACTGTGTGTGAGCATGTGTGCACACAGCTTTTCTCCTTACAGATGCTGTTTTCCTTATGCCAGAAAGATGGTACAGCTGCTGCGTTGTCATTTTTTTATCACTTCATTCTATACTTTGATTGAATCTTTTTCAAGTGTCTCCTTCCTTCTAAGCACAGAGAAAAAATGGCATTTCTAAATATATTCAGTTAAGGATTTATATTTGAATCTAATAGCTATTTATATGTATTCCCAAAAGATGCTATTGTGTGTAAGGCAAAACACCAGAAGTGATGAAGACAGGTATTGATTATCACCCCTAAAAAGGCTGGAAGGAAACAGCAGAAGCTGTCCAGCTGAAATCGTGTCAGCTCCTGCAGGGTGGTCTCATTTTCGTCACTGCTGCTGCTCTTTCCTTCCCTTTTTTTCCTTAAATTTGTGTCTTGCACAGAATAGAATAATGGTATTTGGGAATTAATCTCTAATACATTTTGCAAGCTATAAAAGGTAGCCCTTCCTTGTTGTGGTGTAACTCCAGTCTGAAGATAGAAGTGGAACTGGAAGAGCTGGGTCTGAGCTCTCAATCACTCTCATTTTGCTCCTGTATAATAATGTCTTTTTAAAATTATTGGTAATAATTGCTACTTTTTTTAAATTATGTTAAACCTGTCACAGACTCCAAGGGTTGGTAATTCCACTTCCATGTTCATAGCCTTATCAAGTGAATGTGTTTTGAACTCTAACTTTGGAAAAAAGGGATTAATTTTCTAGTGTGATTGTTCTATTTCCCCTTCATCACATTAGAGCTGCTGAACATAGAAGGTGTAGAACAAATCAACAAACAAAAAAGGTAGAACTTAAAATTTTATAGTTCTGTAGTTAAAAAAAAATCGAATATGAGAAAAAATTCTGGGGCTGGCTACAAGACAACCTTTTAACAGAAAACCAGAGTTATGGTCTGTTTGCATTGCTACAACAAAGGTCCAAAATAGCCTGAGGCTCTTAGGGAGCCTGGATTTCTCTTTCCCAATCTGTTTCCTTCTCTAGCCATTTGCAGGTCATACCAATAACACGGCAGTCTATGTGTTCCCAAAAAGGCATGTGTGCATGAATGTACACACAGCTCATTCACATGCTTAGATACACAGATCAACACAGAGTATTCATTGCCTTTATTGCCACCTACAGCACTTACAGGAACATGAAAAACACAGCCCAGTCCTGCTCCTCATCTCCAGTTCATTAGGAAATGGACTGTGTAGTGTGGGCATATGCATATGCATACAAATACATGTTTATAAACTCTATCTTGATTCACAGCCACTCTTGTATTTGCAAAGCCTTCAAACCTTGGCTATAAGTCCACACAGAACTGTTGCCCTGATTATTGGCCTCCCTATTTCCAGCCTGGATTGGTTTTTTTCCAGTTTCTGGTATATTCCAGCTTGCCAGCTACAGCAGCTTGATTGAAGTTCTTACTTCTCACGCATCTTAAGCCCTGCACTGGACCTTAAGTCCTCATAGAATCCAAACCCAGAATCTAAGCCCTGTTTATCCTGTCTCCAGTCTCACATCTTTCCAGGACTTACTGCTGAGTCAAACTTCAAGTTTGCTTGCAAATCACACATAAGCACACCAGAGAGCAAAATCACACAGAAAATAGGTGGAGTTTCTAAGGACTGCAGTTACTAGGGACAGGGCTTGCTTGAGAACTCTACTGAGCAGCAGCTTGTTCGTTTGCAATCAGTGGGGTTTTTTTTCTCATTTCTTTTTATATTAACCCTCCTGTCCACTTACCGTGCTTCTTTCTACCCAGTCCAGTTGGTTCCTTATCACGTTCCCAAGAGCTCCTTAAAACACCCCAGAAACTGTGCAGGTTCCACAGCCACCCCTGCACTAAAATCAGTCATTGCTATGACACAGTAAATCACCCGTTATTATCAGTTCTTCAGCACTTGGGATGGCTCCTTCAATGGCCCCTCAATCAGGAACTGGAGAGTTCATCTTTGGTATTGTTTTCAGTATCTCCTCTTTATTAGACTTTGTGTTTCTGACTGTGATATATTGCTTTTTCTGTCTCTTGTTGTTTTTTTATGCTGAGTAGCCTTTAACCAGGTACCCCCTCAAGCCCAAAGTCTTTTCTTGCCAGGTTTTCTTGTTGTTGCAGCAGCAATTTAGTATTAATTCGCATTTAATCTGTTCTTTAAAAGCAAAAACATAGCCAAGGGGAAATCATAAATCTGGATGTATGATGAACCCTGGCCAAGATGACAGAAATATGTATGCCTGCTTCTGATATAAATTAGCCTTGTGTAACAGTACAGACTCAGTACTAATTTCACTAAGGCACCTTTTTATTTCTGCCCTGCTGCTGTGAGCAGTGTTGGTGTGAGCTGGTGTGTACCTCTGGTAGGGAAGGAGTAAAGCAGGGTGCACTAACAAAATGCTCAGATTTCAAACAGGTGTGTGTGTGTGTGACTGGGCTGAGGCCAGGAGGAGCATTGGGCAGGTGTGGGAGTGAGTCCCTGCTCCACAGAGCCCAGGGCTGGGAGCTGTCTGTGGGATAGAGGGTTGTCTTCCTTGGTTGGCACGGAATATGGTGTCATGAATAATACAGTATTCAACAGTAGCTTTATGTTTTCTGCAGTCCTGGTGGCTCCCTTGCCACAAGGACAAAAATGCAGGATCACAGAGTGATGGGAAGCTGAAGAGGAAGGGAAGTGAGTCTGAGTGTAAGGAGAGTGGCAAGATGGAAGGAACTGCACAAGTGGCTGAGGTGTGATGGGAAGCTTTTCTCTTCAAGGTCATAAATATGAATCTTTCCCAAGCTAGCAGTGACCAAAAGCCCAAAATGTCTAAAGCAACATCACCCAGTAATGACAGAGATTGGAAGCAAGAGACTAGAAAGGCATGAAAAGCTTTTGAAAGTGCCCTTGTGGGCTAATACCTTTGCACCAGTGAATAAGTCTCTTGGAAGCTGTGAGTATGTGGCCATTTATCTGGTAGGCTTGCTATTCATCTCCTTTGAGTGTAGTGTAAATGCACTGTATTAGGGTCATGATGAGAGCAAACCTAAAACGTTTAAATATTAGAAATGAGTTAGCCAGCTATCCAGCAAGGAAGTACAGACTATTGCAAGCCAAACACAAAGAAAGCAGGGAAACAAAAGATAGCATTTGGAAAGAGGTGTCTGCACTGGGACTTGTGATCTTTCAACCAAGTCTGCTAAGGAGGAGGGACTGTTTGATGCTGTATAAGACAAATTTTCTCTTGCAAAATGATGATAAAATATTCAGTATTCTTTTCGAAAGTCTTCTCTCTGCTTCCAAAATATTTTATGGACACAAAAAGAAAGAATGTACAGAAAATCATGTCTAGATTGCTCAAAAGTTTAAAATGTTGATAATAGGAATTTTTCATAGAAGAGACTAAGAATAATTTGTGCTGCTTCTACTTCTGAAGTCTGAAGAAGGAAATATTGAGAGAACAGAGAGTAGAAAAGAAGGGTTGGAATATAACCTTTGGACTATATTTTAGTATTGAGATTGATACAAATATCAAAATTATCTTGCCTTAAAATCTCTAAAGAGAAAATGAAATCGGGTTGAGGAGCTTGCAAGCAGAACTTGCAAACCAGTTTGTTTGAGGCATTTGTTCGTAGTTCACCATTGAAATAACATCTCTCATTTCTGCCTGTGTTGAGGGTCTGAAATCTTCATCCAAATCCAGGTAACAGTTTGACTTTTAGAGTTTGTTCCTTTAGCAGAAATGGGAAAGTCAAGTCAAGTCTACACAGATCATTTGAAAGTATGAAATCCATAGATAAAAAAAGGTGCCTCCTTCCTGCCTGCCTTCTTGCCTTCTTGCCTTCCCTTAGAAAAAAAAAAAAATCCACCACAGCCACCTTTAATAAAAAGTAAAATTGCCTCATTCACTGCTAGTGTTGAACAGGAACATTTTTCAAATCTTGAAAAGGAAGGGAGAATTTCTCAGATGTGAACTTGTAATCATAAAGGATTGGTAAAGCTTAGCTGTAATCCAGCAGTATATAGCTTGGTTGAAACCCATTTAAATAAGCAATGTATATCACCACTGATGGGAAAAAGAATGAGAAATTCTCCTCCCAGTTGTGTGTTTCAGTATCTTTCAAAAACTTCAAAACAATTTTGAGAATTTTGTTATGTGGATTCCTTGCGTTATTCCTCAGAGCACATCTTAGGAGATGCACGCAACCTGTATTTGCTATTCTGTTTTCTGGACAGCAGCTTTACTAAGCTTTGAAAAGAAGATGTTAGCATTTTTAAAGCCTTTTTTCTCCTTTTTATTATATGAATCAGTGTTCTTGAAGGAGTCAAAGTTCAATCCTCCTGCTGCATTACAATGCCTTTCAGTCTAATATTAGAGAGCGAGTTCCATTTTACTTTGTAATACGGAGCTTCACTTCGGCATTAATTTCATTCGGAAAGCAGCTGCACTTATAATAGATTCCTTTAAAGCAAAATGGAAAATATACATTTATCAAATGACTTTCTTCCAGTAATGCTGCAGCAGTCTTTATTGCATCAAAGTTGTCAGCAATCAGCCCATCTTTCTGAACAAAGATGTGCCAAATTGTTGAAGCAGGCTTTATATTGAATAAGCAGCACATGAATTCTGTGGTAGGAGGACAGACAGACACTATCTCAGCCTGTACAATATGATGTATTTATGTCCACATCACACAGCATTAGCAAATTCTGGGGATATTTCCTACGTGGACTAAGCAAGCGTCATTATATATTTTAAAATCTTGCTTTTGAAATTGTTTAGCCTAAGAGACTAATAACATCTTGTCACAAATGAAAGACTCTTAAAATCAGCTGTAACAGCTTTATCTTTCTCTCCTGAGACTTTCTTTTTTCCTTCAAATCTGCTATTTAATGACTTTCATTTTCCTAAGTTTCACAGTCCAGTTCAACATATTTTTACTGTTTGTCTCTGCAATTAAACTAACATTTAAATTAAATTTTTGTTTTGGGGTTTTTTTTGTACTGCTTGGGAAAATGCTAGGTTCAATTGAAATGTTAATTCAATTATAAATTTTTAAATTTCATTCTAACTATTCTGTGAATCAGAATATCCATTTTTAAGATAAGAAACTGTTGATATGCTATTCTTTGGTTATGCAGAGACACTAGAGTTAGTCACTTGATTCTCCTCTTTTGACATGAAATAATGGACATTTCAGCATTTATCAGAGATGGTTTTATGGTTTTAATATAATAAACATATTAAACATAAAGCAGATGGATTTTCTGAAGTCCAGAGGAGGCCATGAAGATGCTCAGAGGGCTGGAGCCCTCTGCTCTGGATACAGACTTGTTCAGTCTGGAGAAGAGAAGGCTGTAGAGAGAACTCAGAGCCTCTTCCAGTGCCTAAAGGGGCCTCAAGACAGCTGGAGAGGCACTTTTTGAGAGTGTGTAGTGACAGGAGAAGGGGGAATGGCTTTAACCTGAAACTGAGGAGGTTTGGCTTAGATGTGAGGAAGGAATTGTTCCCTGTGAGGGTGGGCAGGCCCTGGCACCGGCTGCCCAGAGAAGCTGTGGCTGCCCCATCCCTGGCAGTGCCCAAGGCCAGGCTGGATGGGCCTTGGAGCAACCTGGGACAGTGGAAGATGTCCCTGCCCATGCCAGGGCGTGGGACTGGATGGGCTTTTAGGTCCCTTCCAATCCAAACCATTCTAGGGTTATAGGACCTTCAGGGACACCTATTCTTGCAGAAGTTGTGATGTAGGATTAGGCAGTGGAGATGGAAAGGAGGGAAGATATTTTTAGTTCCTCCTGATTTTTAAGGTTGTGAGGTTTTTAACCCAATGTATTGCACAAACACAGACGATCAGACTTAAATGTTTATGGCAAAATCAGTCTTGAAGTGCTGAAGTAAATTTGAAAGCACATTACTTGGACAGTATATCATATCTCTATTATGATTTTTACCCTATTGGTTTAAAAATACCAGTATCACTTTATTGTCTTACATAAAATGATCCCAGGTTAATTGCACCTGATAAATAGTAGTGGATTTGAAAGGGAGAAGGGAGATATCAGCTCTTCCATACTTTACCTTCCTGCCTGCTTGCCAGCCAAGATCAAGTCTGAGATGGAAAATAATTCAAATATTGGTGAATATCTTATCTTATAATAAACTAAATGAATCAAAGTAATCACAAACATATTGTAATCATCAACATGTTGTAATCATCTGGTTTCAAATTCCAGTAGTCTGAGTATTTCTCTTCTGTGTTCTCAGTAGGTATAAATAGCTGGTAGGTACAGATACCCCCAGTAAAACAGCTCTAAAATCAATGGAATTACACTGCTTGGAAGTCTCGACAAATATATTGGCCTAGGTCTCTTTCATCTCTGTAGAGCTGAGAATCCTGATATCATCAGTTTAATGTGTGCTGGCTAAGCCTTGCAGCAAAACACTCAGGATTTGCAGCAGCAATCAGGAAAACCCACAATTAGGGTACAGCTCCATTGCCAGCTGTCTTCTAGGTTGTCACATACCACAGATGCAGCAAACACCATACTCTGGTTTTTTACTGGACTGTGTAAATGAGTAGAAAGTAAGGCAGGGCAGAATTCATTGAAGCTATGGTACTTCTGTTCCCAAACTTTCCCAAAATTTATATGCAAATCTGCAGCCATAGCTTCTTCCTCAATGAGCTCTAAAGCTTAGAAATTAAAAGGAAGAAAAAAATACCTCCCCCACCAAAAAATCTCCAGCTCCTTTAGCCATAGTTGTGNCTAGGAATTCTCTTGGACATGTCCACCAGCAGTCTGAGGGAGACAGTGTGTCTGTATAATTCATTTGGGGTTTGCAAAGAGGAACAATGACTTCTTAGATAATGCATAAAAAAACCCGTGTGCATTATAAAAAAAGCAAGTGGAGCAAGGATGCAATCAACTATTACATAGAATATATAGCACATGTTCTATAAACATGCTCACATATATACAAAATGCACATATATATAATAGTACATAGGATCACAGAATATCCTGAGTTGGAAGGGACTGACAAGTTGGACATGTAAATTTATATTTCTTATTTCTTATTTATATTTATTATATCTATATATTTATTATAGATATGTTTATATCTATCTATATGTGAAATCTTGGACAATTGCTTTCACCACCAAATTGCTTCAAGGATTTTGTAGGGCTCAGGGATGCAAGACTGGTCTGCCAGTTTGTTTCACAGAGAACAAGTGTATGGTATTGAAAAGCTGTTGGTGGAGCAGGCTGCAGTCAGGTGCAGCCAGGCCAAATTACCTTGGATCGAGGAGTGCATTTCCCACTGATCCATGTTCACACTGTTGAAGCAGTCAAACAAAGTAGAAGTCCATTGTGCCTCTCTCTCTGCATGACATATGTAAATAAATAGGGAGATTTAGTCTGGTTGTTTGCTAGATGCTTAGAGACAGAGAAATAGAAATTAATAATCTAATTCATTTGAGTCTCTTCAAAATACTGAGGAATTAAGAACTGATTTGCCTCTTGCTTGAAAAGATGTGGATCTTCCTCTCTTAAAGCTCCCTAAGGCATGACTATATTAATCTCAGATTTCTAAAAGGCACTCTATCAGCAATGTTGAGGAGAGCTGAAATTGAAAATAACCCCTACTCTAATAAACCTGGGTCAAGAAAAACCCAGGATCATTTAGACAAGGAATTAATGATATTTGAAATATCTTTTAGCTTTTGTCTGTCTTTCCCATTTCCCCAGCTCCACTCCCTGACCTCACTGGGAGCTGAGCTCAGAGGGATTTCACTTAGTGATGAAGATTGGAGTGTCACTGACTGGGACACTGTCTCACTCTGGGAGATCAAATTCCCACCCTTTTGGGACAATACAGGTGGATTCCCTTCATCCTTCATGGGCAGAAAGATTCCTTAGCCAAGTCTAACATCTTCCCAACTCGATCTCTCCAGGGCCTCACAACCTTCCTTTGACTGCACTCTGACAGCAAATCTATTCCAGTAATTTACTTGGAAGACAAATGCCCCCCCCCCCCTCTTATTTGCACAGCTTTTGTCTCTGGGCACAGGCAGACATGAAGGATGAGCTGTCTCTGGGGTCAGTTTGGGACAGCTGTCCCTGCTGTCCCCTCCCTGCTGTCTGTGCTCACCCCATGACTGTGTTACTGCCCTGCTCAGCAAGGCTGGGACCTCCCTGTGTCACCAGCACGGTGTCACCGAGGTGCCCCAGCACAGCCCCAGACGAGCTGTGAGCACAGAAGGTAACTCCAGTGCACAGTCTCTGGTACTCTCTTCTGTGTGAGGAATAACTCACATCAAACGAGTGGTTTGGCTGTGCTTTATTCTGCACCATAACTCAGACCTCTCACACTTCAGTGTTAGACCAGCTTACAAATGCCTGCTTTCTTTTCCAGTGCTGCTTGTAAAAAAGCATAATATCATACCCAGATTTCTAGTCACAGCAGGTTTGGGGTTGTCTGGTTTAAGGAAGAACTCTGAGCCTTGTTTTACATTCCTGAGAAGTAAAAGTAGCTTTCACATGAAGAAATAAAGAAAGAAATGACAGAAACTTTGTATCCAAGTCTGTAGAGCCTGTGTTTCAGATAACTAGTTTTTAGGTGTAATTTTTTGGTAATTCTCTGCAAATTTTGAGCTCTCTGTGAACTGTGGGCACATTGCTGTCTTAACTGCCAGATCTGTAAGTTGCTAGATGCAGCTGAGTACTATTAATTGTTCTAGAACTGGCCACAGCAAAATTGTGCTTATTAAATTAGAAACTAAAAGGAAAAAATCAAGCCCTAACTGTGCCAGCTGATTATTGTGTTAGAAGTGCAATCTATGTTTATCATGTGATTATTCCATAACATGATGATAACTGAAAGAAAATACGGGTAATCTTATTTATCTGTTTATTTGAGTCTCTCTTAGCAAAAATTGTACAAGTGTAGAGATTGGAAATTTTAGAATCAAATTTCTAATAAGCTATAACTGCTACTCACAGTGATGTTTTTTCCCCCACTGGGAATCATGTTATGCATGTTTCCTTTTTTGAAGAAAATAGTAGAGGGTTACAACAACTGCTTATGATTTTCTGCAAGTTACTCTGCATCTATTATGATTGTGACACTGAAGTCTATGCTCTTTTTTGACATGAGAGAAAAAAAATGTAAGTAAAATGTTGCTTTCATAAGTTTTAAAACTAGAATTCCCACAGCACTGCACAGTTAGGTCTTACATTAAGCATTTATGGCAGCTACAAATTCACAGCATGGTTTTTGAGGCAGCAAAAAACCAGAATGAGTCCAATTGACATTTTACAGTCAGAAAAAAGGTTTGAAAATGTACAGCTTATATACAACTACTTATGCATCACATATTATCCCGTTGAAATAGAACTAAACTCAGTGTCACCCCTTCATGCAGTTAATTATGAGTAAATTAAGTCCTTCAGTCATTCTGAACATTGAAGAACATTCAGTTATATAGTGCTTGCCAAATGATGGCCAAAATCTGACTTAATTTACACTCTGGAGGTAGTGGTGTTCAAGAGGTTGTGGGCAGAATAAGAGGGCAGAATGTGGCCCTCTTAATAATTAATAAAGTAGAACAAAAGTAAAGAGCTCATTTGGAATGTCAGTGTGAATCTGCAAAGCCTTGTGATACAGGAGTGTTCACCTCTGGGAACGCAGTGCTGTGCAGCAGTGTGGCAGAGAGGGGAGGAAAACTCCCTGCACTTCAGGGCCTTTCTTGAATAAAAATTATTTGTATGGATGTTCTGCAGTTTTGCTGTGAGCCTTGGGGAATGCCTTTGATGCACTTGATTAGGGAACAAGATCTCGACCTTGTAGACTCAGTAAGATCTTCACATGTTTAAATACAGATAATTAGTCTCAGTTCCCTCTTTTTTTTTTCTATTTTTTTTTTAAACTTCCATCCTCATGATTTTGGTTAGATTTGAGGGTTTTTTTCCCTTTCTTCCCCTATTCATTGATTGTAAATATTTGTTTAAATGCCAGCACACTGCCTTGTTCCTAATTTATGCAATATAAATGACCATGTCTAATTTTCATTTTAGAATACCAGATGATATATATTTTTAAATGGATTTTAATAGGGAGTGGGAAGGTCTTTCACATCTGTCTATGTACTGCAGTGGAGTGCAGAGATGCCCAGTGGAGCTCCAGGTGTACTGACACAGGTAATATCCTGGTGAGATTGGAGCTCAGGAGCAGCCTGGACAAGCTGGGCAGAAGTGTGTGCTCACATGACCTGCACAAAGGCTGAGCTTCTGCTGGGCTCCCTGTTCACTGCATGTTCAGCAGGATGAATTTGCTGTGCTGTGCTCACTTCCAGTGGCTCAGTTCCCAGGGATTGTGTGCAGAGGTGGGGAGAAGATCAGGGGGAGAAGTTACCCTGGGCACAGCCACCAGGATGGATCCCAATACTTACAAAGGCTGAAAATGGTGTGATGAGCCCAGGGCTTCAGGGTCTGATTATCCATCATGCTTTGGCCTACAGACTTATTGTAGTTTATGATTCTTTGCTGTCTTAAAAGATGGCATATTCTGTTAAATCAGCACATGAATTTAGCTATGGAGCTGGGTAAATATGTGTGACTGAGCCATTTTTTTCTATCACCATGGATGAAAGCTTGATTTTGAGCCTTATTGAACATAGTTTTGCTCTGATTACACAGCTCTAAAGTGGCTTTGGTCCAAAGTAAATGTTGGTCAAAGTGTATTCCACCATATCTGGAAAATATTCTGGTAGTTTTAATTCTCTCTCTGTTGGCAGACTTATTATTGACTGATTCAAATTATTTAAATAAGGATTTACCCATTTTCCATATCTGTAAATAAATTCCCTTTCTCAGGTGTTGCAAAGACAATTCACTTGCTTATCTCATGGACTTCAAACCTAATGTGATATAAGCAGGGTATTTTAGTCTGTTTGCTGGTTTTCAGTATGTGCCCATTTTGGGTATGGAAGGAAGAGGATCACAGATCGACAAGTCTGATATGCTGCTGTTTGAGAGACTTTTCATGAAACCATTTGAAAATGATTTTGTAGGTGTTGTACACTCTGTTAATTCTATGTCAGAACATTATACAAGGAGTGTAACAGGAGTTCACTATGCATATTTGTCCAAATTCCAGAGATGTTCTAGTGCTGAGGTGTCAAATGCACAGATCAGTGTCTTACCTTTAATCACTCTACCCTGGCACAGGCTAAAGGAAAACAACACACCCTTCCTCCCCCAAAAACAAGGAAAACTGCTGTTTGTGTTCTGCTCTGGTGCACCAGTTCAAAATGGCTTTCTGTCTCACTTCACTGGTTTCTTGGAGGTGGGGATTGATCTAAGAATCTCTTGCATGATATGTTTGAAATATTTATCTGAGGTTGTCAGGTGGTGTCCAAGTCACTCATTACCAGGCAGCAGAGGGAGGTGGTGCTGTCAGGGAGTTATCATTTTCATAAGATTCAGCTCTGTGTATTTATGGGCAGTGGGGTCTGTGCTTTATTAAACTTTGCAATGAAAAAAGATCATTGTGAAGTATTTGATTTAAATGCTGAAAATTGCAATCCGAAGGTAACAGTAAATGATATCAAAACAATGTTAACATTGTTGTTACCTGTAATATTCAGGCTCTTTCTTATTTCTGGTTACACTATTGTTCTTGTATTTTTTTTTTTTTTCCTTTTTCTTTTCCTCTTTTTCTCTTGCCTGAAATTTTTTAGTCTCTAAATATGTCAGTGACTGGCTTGCAACTCGGTATAATTGGTACCTGGTAAATGACCTGTGTTTTGTTGCTTGATCTGAATCCTGCCTGATCTACCTGAGCTGAGTGAAACATGCCTTCAGGGTGCTACAAAGTTTGCCATGATCAAAGAATTGAGGGCTTTTCTCATGGTGCACCCAGGCACCAATAAACACTTGTCTTACCTCCTACAAATTGTGAGTTCAGTTTTGCTGCTGATTATTAGTATGAAATAAACCACTGGATGAAATCAGACGTCATTTTTCCTGTTGTGTTCTTTCTCTTGTGCCAATATTATGCCGTGCTACAATACTACAGTGCTATGTACAGCCAAGAATGAAAGCTTTCATTATATTTTGGATTCCAGGAGCGTGACAGACATTTTTACATTATACAAAATATCTAAAATTGTAGTTCTTAAATGTTTTCATTGTCTGAAAGGCACATCTTGTAACTGTGGGATAGGAATGTTATCTTTAGGTCAAATTACTGTGTGCTGAAGCATGACCCAATTTTCAGTTTAATGTGAATCCTATTTTTGATTGTGCAAAAAAAATATAAGAAATACCCATTGACTGTGAGGTGCTTATTTCAGTTTTATTAAAGAGTTGCTGATTGCAAGTTATGGGATGCTATAAAATTGAAACTGCCTTATTTAAAATCATTCTCTCTTGTGCAGTGGGATAAAGGTTGATTTTGTAGCTGTGTAGATATTGTGTGAGGTTATTTAGGTGGTGGTTCTGCAGGTATTTTCTGTTCTTTCCCTTAAATAAAACTCCTGACACTTTTAGATTTCGACAGTTAATCTTTAATTCTTCACCGTACTAATTAAATGTGAACTATTAGAGAAACAATAAGCCATGAATCATCAGCTACAAATAGGCAGAGTTTAACAGTCAAGAAATTGAGCATTTCTAATCTTATATACCTTCAACATCAAAGTGAATAAATCTAAGGTTAAAAAGAAAGGCCATCACATTCCCCACTGCTTTAGGAAACAACTTATTTCTTTCTCTCTTGTTCATCTGCCAATACAACATAATAAAAGGAAGGACCTGATTCTGTGATCTTTGATTTGTACAAGAAGCTTTTACTTCTATATCAGCCACATTAAGCAGAGTATAATATTAATAGACATTATCCCCAGTACACAAATAAAATTCATGAGAACAAACACCCTAGTTCTGTAAACTTCAAGTTCTTTGGAGAGTCCTCTTGAAAATGAATACTCCCTTTTCAAGGGTATTATGCAAGGCAGTACAGCCATTCAATTAAGAGCCTTTGAATCCTTTAAAAGCTTGTATTCTGCCTTAGTTGAACATATAAATATCTTCAGCTCTCACAGAGTTACTCTTCTATCAGAACTAAAGCTGGGGATCGTGAATGTTGCTGGATCAGAGCCAGACCCTCCTGCATCTTGCAGAACAAAGTTGAGAGATCAAAAGGCTGGAGACATGTCTGTGGTCAGAACTGCACAAGCACTGAGCTGCCTCCTCTTAAACCTTCTGAAATGACTGGTTAATGCAGTGCTTCCTAAATACTGTTAGCAGCTACAGAAAGTTCTGGAGAGTGAATAGTTCCGGTCATATTTACAAATAAAACAGCTGTCACCTGCTAAACACAATTGGAGTGTGGACATTTAAAGCCAGCTCTGTCTAGGGCTGCATTTCAGACAGGGCAAATGCAACTGCGAGGGTTTCACTAATGGGGTGTCTGTGAGTCAGGATTTCTATACAGCCTTGCTGAGCATTTCACCCTAATGGGGCTCCTGCAATAAAGCTGAATTTCAGATCAGTGGGAATGCTCTGCCTGCTTGGGACTTCGTTAAAATTCTCAGTGAAGCAGGCTCAGATTTGGATTTCTGCACCTGCTCACAAGATCGGTAAGCAGAAGTAGGCTGGGATATTCTGGAGAATATTTTTCAGTGAGAAAATATTTCCTCATCAAGTGACTGAAGGACAAAGGAGTAAATGAGAAAGCCTGTCTCAAACCTAAATTTGGAACTATTCTCAGTTGTTAGAAGATATTGTACAAATGGTTTGAAGAAGCCTCACATCAGTCAAAGTGATCTATTTGGTTGATCTTTGAATATTTGATGGGAGGTGGCTTAATTCAGAGTAATTTCTTACTTCATTATCCATGCTTGATTTGCCTAATTGGCATATTTTCCAGATATCTGTGCAAACACTAACAAAATATTCAGTCCAACATTGAAATACAAGATTGAAGATTGAATTTAGTTGCTGGCGTAGCCAAAGAATATCATTAAGTAGCATCCATCTAGATTCATCATAAAGAAATGGTAAAACTTCTAATTTCATGTGGGTTTTATATTTTTAGTCTTTATAGAAACTGTTTCAGACAACTTAGTGTTACTGCACCTGAGGCCAGTGTTGCTTCCTTACTATTATCTTAACTTTCTCAGCCATTTTTAGTATAATTCTAGGATATTCTGGTACTGCTTCCTTGCTTGGATGTTCCAGAAAAAAACCACACATTTAATCCAAAATCCACAGGAATCGATAAAATTCTGCTATCATTCTTTTTTCCATGCAGTTTTTTGCCAATAGAATTTTCTCAATACCACCAAAGCTTCTAATGTGTTTAAATAAATTAAATAGAAGAATTAATCAAATTATATTCTGTATCATTAGGAGTAATGAATAGCTAAAACTCCTACTCTGTTAGAAATGCAGAACTGCTTAATTCAAATTTCAGTATAAACAATGCTGATATAAGGGAAACAAGTAAAAACTGTTAAAGGGCTTGTTAAGAATCATCGTGTGATATAGTTGTACAAAGATAAAAGTAAGTGTTGAGATACCATTTTATCTGCATTAAATTACTAATTTACTGTCTCATTAGACATGAACCAGAAGGAAAATATTTTCTTCTGATCAAAATGACCACAAGGAGTGTACAGGCCTGGAAGGGACCTGAAAAATTCTACTGGATCATCCATGATCTGAGGGCAGAATGTTCCACTATGATACTTCATTTCAGTGAAATTGCCTCATAATTGCTATGTTTTCAAGAAGTCTATCAATTTAAAAGAACAAAGGCTTTTTCAATCAAGAAACCTCAATGATCTCTTTCTTCAACTTTCTGTGAGAATATCTGTAATCACTTTTACTTCCAAACTAGTCAGTAGTAATTGGGAGGAAATTTCTATGTACTTAAAGTCATTGAAGCTTTGAAAGGAGTTGAAAAGAGGAGTGACAAGGTGGTGTGAAGGGTTCCGAGCAATCTGTATTTACAGGAATTCTTTTGCAATGCAAATCCAGGGGGAAGGACTGGGTTGGTACTTTCATGTTTAGGCTACAGATTCTTCCAGGCTGGTGGTTTCTGTAGCAAACAGGGATTGAAGCAGCTCATAGGGCTGTGGATCTCTCCTGCATCTTTTCTGGGGTCAGTATCCTGAGAACCTTGTCCGTGCACAAACCCATTGAGCTGGTTTAGCCAAATTTAGAAATCTTCTCCCTCAGAGAAGGTAGGTTATAAACCACCCCTCACCCCTGCCAGGTTCGGGAAAAATTAAAGCTTTTCCTCGAAAGAAAGTGAAAGTGATAAAAAATATTTATTCCACAAACACCCAGGTAAAGGATAATAATGATAAACAATAAGCCCCCCTTGCTATAGAGGGAAAGAAACGTGGGAAAACGAAAATCCAAGTCCTTCTGTAGGGATTCCCTCTCCTCCTCCTCGGAGCGGGGATGAGGTGGGCCCTCCCCCAGGCCCTCCACCTCGATGGAAAAAAGTCCTGATGTTCTGATGTGCAGGAATCCAGAAAAGAAGAGAAAAGAAACCAAAATTCCAGGGGAAAAATCCAACCCTCCGGAGGAAAAACGAGCCGACGATGCCGGGAGCCCCCCCAAAAAACCAAAAAACCTCCCAGAGACAGTTCCTTATCTGTGTCCTTGAGCCCCTGTGTAGAAGTCTGCTCAGTTCCCTCTCTCTCCACTCAGGCTCAGTCCCAAAGCACAGAAAGGCAAACAGCCAATTTCTGGGCATGGAGCATTGAATAGGGAATGTAACATCCAGTCAGCCCAAGACACCCATGCATTCCATGATGAGCAGTCCCAAACGTAGCATGAGCACAAAATAGAGCAGGGCACTATTGTTTATCTTTTCCTGTCTGAATGGAAAATAGTAAACTGTGGTTGGTGTTAGGAGATTATGAAAAAGAGGCAAGAAAAAATCATATAAAGGGATACAGAAGTAGTCAGTGTGGCTGTCAGTGTACTTTTAAATTCTGGAAGCATAATTTCCATACAACTGATGGAAAGGGAGGAGTTGGACAAATGAGTCCTTCCGGAGATTGTGCTGTCAGGACAAGTTGCTGAAGCACTAAAATGCCATTTGGAAACACTGAGAACTGAGCTGGAAACTTCCAGACTTAGAAAACAGTTGCTACATTTTGTGTCAAAACAGCAAAAAGCCTCTCCCCTTTTCCATCTCACTTTGGAGGGAGCTGCCATCTAAACTACAAGTGATGGTGCTAGCAGTCTTTTAATGGGGATTTATAGAATAAAAGGAAGGGAACATAAAAGAGTACTACAGACTAATTTGGATTTACCAGCAGTTTTTAAAGTGGTGATTCCCTCATTTCAGTCCTTTGTCTTTCTGAGCAAAGGGCTTATTCTCTGTTGAACTGTGAAACTGAGCTATTTTTTTAAAATCCTAAGTTGATATTTTATTTATCTGTGGTTTTACTGTTTTGTGGGAAAGTCATAAAACAAACTCAAGTGAAATACTTTCCGCTCCCTAAAATATATGATTAGCAGAACTTTGTATGTCATTTCTCCTGGAAGTTGAATAAAGATAACACTCTAAAGAATTTACATTTGAAAGAATGGTGTTGAAATTTCTATGCCAATTTGATATACCTTTACATCTCAAAGAACACTGAATTTTAACTTAAAAGTCAATTTTAATCAGAATCTCTTCCACTGTTATTGTTATTTTTCTTTTTATATATTTGAGGACAGTTATATATATACATATGGTTCTTTCCTGCATGTATAAAACAATTGAAACCCAGATATAGTCTTTGATGGCTTTTTTGGGGTTTTTTTCTGAGTTACAGTTTCTTTTCTAAAAATTTATCCCAGATTTTTCAGCTCTCCACTGCCCATAACAATTTGGACAGTATCTTCTGTCTTTTTAAAGGGTAGAAAAAGTATCCATCTAGAGCATTACACTGTGGCTTGCCAATGGGGGATAGTTCGTTTTGTTTCGTTTTGGTTTGTTGTGGGGTTTTTTTGGGTTTTTTGGGTTTGTTTGTTTGTTTGTTTGTTTTTTTGTTGTTGTTGTTAGTTTGTTGGGTTTTTTACTGAATATTTCTTCTTGTTTGCTATTTATTAAAAAATTTTTAATGTTGCATGGATTTTTAGCTATTATTTTTTGCACAGAAATTCCAGCACTTTATTTAGGGAAAATAATTTCCTAATTTGTCTTGTAGTTTGGACCTTAAACTCAAACCCTTTGTTTGTGGAGGACCTTAATCTTAAATCCCCAACTAATGCTGTATTTGCACTGTTTTTTTTTTTTTAATGGTTACTGCATTGTACTGATATAATATACTGATATACTGAATTGTTGATTCTGGGGTGTTGCTTTGGTCACAAAAGAATTTCTGTTCTTCTGTTGTCGCTTCAACATCTTTTAGATGTACAGTAAGAAATTACATTTTTAAAATTAGATGCAATTACTCTTTTCATCAACACTGATACTACAACTTGTAGGACTTGTAGGTAGTAGGTGGTTGGCCTGAGATGTAGAGCTACCCAATGCTATTCCAGGAATAAAGACAAAATTCTTTAGCCTATGTGTTTCTGAAATATAACTTTCTGTTTTATTTAGAAGCTGATGTGTAGTAATACTCTGACAGTTCCCAAAAAATTATGTCACCTTCCCTTCCCCTGGAGTTACACAAAGTAGGATTGTGCTTGTCACTAAATAAGCATTTACATATTCCCTAACTTCCAGACTACCAGAAAATTCTAATAATGTCATAGTAAATAGAGAAGAGTAATGTAAGAATTTCCACATAATAGAAGAAAATAGTAAATTGGCCTCATGGGATGTCCTTCTGATCCAATCTGACCAATCCAAGTTTTCAACATCTGCAATGTTACATGTGGATAAAACATCAGATGTTTAGCTAAAAAAACCCCAACAAAACCCAACAAAATCCAAAAAACTTCAACAACCATATGTAATGAACGTGGTTGTATTTTTCATGGCAGTTACTGCAGCAATGAGTGATTTAGTAAGCCCTGTAGAATTAGGATTTAGCAATATGGTTTGGCAAATACAGTGTAATGTTATTTAAATCTCTCCCACATCTCCCCGGAATCACCTTGTTATAAAGTACCACCATAAGTGGCATTACAAGGCAAATATCACCACATTCCATCAGCAGCTCCCCAAGCCTGAGCTCCAATACATGAACAAAGTTGAAAATGAAGAACTATTTTTCAGATCTGTTTAAAAAGCTGTGCTGGTTTTGGCTGGGGTACTTTGTTGCCACTTGAGGTTAAACCACAACAAAACCAAACAAAATGAAAAACCAAACAGAAAGGGATGTATATGTGCAGTCAGAAGGAATTCTGCAGTTGGCATCACTGGAACCAGATGACTCCCCCTTGTCCCCAAGCATATATAAAGCTTTGTTGTTGCTGTCTTTCATTAAGTCCAGTTCACCACCTTTTTTTTTTTGTTCTGTCTTTTTCAGTGTTTTCTTTGTTCATTTCTGTTATGCTGTTTTGAAAACAGCCCCTCAGATAGCTGAAGACGAACAAATTGGTCTAGTTGTGAGAAAAAGTTGTTGAAAAAGAGAGGGGTGGAAATTTCTTCTGTTGACTTTCCCAAAAGAAATGTCATCTCACTGCTCCCACAGGGTATCATTACATCACTGTTGTGTGAAGGAGCACCTACTGCTCCCAGTGGGGAATTCCCATCTGACTCAGGTTCTTTAAAAACACAGGCATTGGTTATACAGGTAACTTTTGACTATTTTGGTTCTTTCCTGAGAAATCATAAGGTTATAAATTACCTATGCAGTTTCTTCAAAACAAAGCTGAGATTGAAAAGCAGTGCATTATCCCAAACTATTGCTCTTGCCATACTGGGAAAGGAACAGTTCTTAATCTTTGGGAAATGCTGCTGGGAGAGAAGGGCACCCATTCTGGTGAATGCCCTTAGCATTTCCTAGCCTTTGTTTCTGGCTAACATTTGAAACAGCAAAAGTAGTCCGGGAAAAAACATTTAATTTATATATGTGCATAATTCTGGCTTTACAGAGGGGATTTAGAATTTAGCCATATTCTGGAGTATGAGAAAAAGGCAAAGCCTACCCTTCAGTTTATACAGTTACAAACTCCAAAGTACATTTCAAACTGCTTTGTACTCTTACATGAAAGCCTGACAATACAATGAAGCACTTGAATTTTGGTCCTTGGGGAGCACTGCTTTGCAATCTGGGGTCCTGCACCACTCTCCAGTGATGTGTTTAGTGTTAAACTATTTGCAGGTAGGGATTCAGTGAGGAGAGGGAGACAGTGGGCTATGAACACCCAGACAAGAATACACTGACATAGGAGATGTCAGACTGGTATTTCAGCCTCAGGCTCTGGCTCAGGTATTTGGTAGATATGACTCTTGTCAGCACCAAAATCTAAATAATTTTTTTCCAAAGCTGAATCCTACAGTCAAGAAGCAGTAACTTCCATGTTGCTTTACTTACAATACATAGTAATTGTGAACCTTGATCCAGATTGTCCGTAATGGAAATCAGTGTAGATCTATCAAGTTCAGCAGAGGATTTAGATTCCCATCAGCTTAGCTGTATATTATTTGAACTGGAGATGTATTAGTAGACTTGCAGCCTTTTTGGAGCAGTAGTGTTTGTAGTAGAAAAAAATGAAACCAACATATAAGTGATATTAAGTTTTAATCCTGGGCTTCTTCTTTTTCGAAGTGGTTCACTCAGTCTCCTAATCACAGTGTATTATGTTGCTGCTTTACAATCACACTCCAAATGCAAATCACTTCATTGGTTTCTTAGTGACAGCAAGCCCTGACAGCAGTAGGTACTTGGAAAATGCCAGTAAGATTTTAACTGCTTTGAAATGGTTGCAAGGGACACTGTTTTGGGAGATTACAATCAGGGCATTCCATCAGAGTGCTTTATTTCCACCCCCACCCCATATGCAATGAGCTAATAAGTGATTACTGTCTTTGTATCTTTATATTTGAGGACTAGGTAGAACATTTCATCCAGTGAACAATGATTGCATCTTCTCAAGGCATATGTGGTTCATTAATATTAATGAAGCTTGCATGTATGCATCAAAAAAGGAATTACATCCTACATAATCACTATTTATCTAGGCAAATTTAGCTTCATCATTTTCTATTTACTAAAAATAAGTCTTGTGCAGTTGATTTATAACATCTTCCTGGTTTGTGTTGGGAATAGTTATCATTGTCTTGATCCCTGGGAGTGTGTAACCACCTTGTGCTCACTTAAGAGAAGGAAGTGGGTTCAAAAAAAGGATGTCTGTTTGGCAGCTGTCCATCTGTCATGTGGAGAATCTGTGGATAAAGAAGGTGAAAACTTGGAGATTAACACAGAAGTTCATCAGGTTTCATTATTGTTTTCCTGTGAGTCTTGTTCTGTGTTTGAAGGGAGGTGCAGAATGCCAAGCATGAAGTTGCAGTGGGGATCAGAAGGGACCAAATGCTGTTCAGAGCACTTTCCAAACAAGGGCTTCTGACAAACCTGTTCCTTTCATTTCGGTTGAACTGTTGGCTCAACAAGCTGAGTTTCTATCTAATCACTTAGAAATTATATTTGTAAAGAAGAAATGAGAAAGGGGACTCTGCCTTTACAGTACTGAAATGTGTTCATTGACATCACAATAATTTTTCTAAGTTCATTTCACCAGTTCCATTAAAAAGTCATGCACCTAAAATACTACCTTTTAAAAATGAAGTTGAATATCAGTCAGCTTTTAGGGATATCTGTAGTAGAAAATGAAATAGATAGAAATTTCTGAAACTTGGTCAGATGGCTATATCTGTAGCCCATGACCTATCTCATCAAGATAGGTGAGTATATTAGCAACAGTCCAATATTTGGGAATTGCAGTGTAAAATTAGCTGAATCTCAGCTCCCATGCAGTGTCCTGGGGAAAAGGATGCATGTAATTCTTGGGATGTAAATAAAGGAAGACTAAGTTACAGAGGGGTAAAATGTTGGTTCTGTGTCTTATTTTTCTAACTCTGAACCAATTTCTTCCTTATTTCATGCCTCTGCTGGCAATATATAAAAGGGATATAATATATTGAAATTAACCTGTCCTGTTTCTTGAAGTTATGGAGTTTCTGAGAGCACAGCTCTGGGATATTCTGCTCTTACTTAATATATCCTTTTCAAGCAGGTGGTAAAGCTAGTGTAGTCCCTGAGCATGAGAGGCTGCCAACAGAATTTCCCTTTCAAATTTAAAAGGAGACCTCTGATCAATCTGCTATTATTTTACTCTTCAAATAAACTACTTTTATTCCTCACTTATATAATCCTTTGTTACACTGTGAATAGAGTCTGACAAAAATGTGCAATCTCTTGGATGAGTTGCTTTCCCTCTGGGTTAGTCATCTTCCAAGACTACCAGGGTTCTGAATCATGGGTTAATTTATACCATTCCTGGTTATCCCAACCTGAGGCCATTCTTTCAGGGACAAAGGCTTTCCCAGCAGCTCAATTAGCCTAATTTTTAATGCCTTCTAGCCTTTTAGAGCATTCTGCTTGTTATAGGCCACTTGATAGAATTCCAGATATCTTTTAAGTCCAGCTATACCAGTGTTAGCTGTCTTTCACACAGAGACATTTCTCAGTTCATACAATTTCACCTTTTATTTAGGTAACAGTCTGTTACTGTGTCCATCTTTGCTAATAACCAAGGTTTTGTTCTGTGAGTTTATACCCTTCTAGTTCTGCAAACCAATGACCCCTTGATTAGTGCTCTTTTGGGTAAACCATTCATTATGTTACATGCATAAAGACCAAAATTCAAGTCTTACATCCTCCCCAATGCCATTGATGTTCAAGTGTTCCCTGAAGTATTCTGCTATGAGAAAGTTTCTTTTAACACAGCGTGATAGCTGGAGCCAATTCTCTTGGTCCTGATCTTTGTCTTAGCCTGTTCTTTGTAATGCTTCTATAGATTTTTTTGTCAGGTTCTCCATTAAGCATCTTTAAGAGCACTTTTCTGAGAACCAGGCTCAGAAACCCAGAACCTGGCTGTTGGGATGTCCTGGTGCTCAGTTTATAGATATGTACCCCCTGATACTGGGAACACCTCATTCTTCCCTAACCATCTTGGAATCACCCTTGACGAGGTAGCTTCAAGTCAAGTTCAAAGAGAACAAGTTTCTCATAGTATCCAACCCCCAACTGTTTGTGATGTATGCAAAAGTTAAAGAAATAAAATAAGCAAAGCAATATGTCATTTTACTTAAAAATGCAGTTTTCTTACCCTAAAATTACACTAGAAAGTTTTCTTTGTTTATCCAGAGGTTTTCTTCACACTGCTATGGCAGGTATAAAGAAAAAGACAAAAATAACTGTTCTTGTGAATGACACCTGCCATTGTATTTCAAGCAACATGCTGAAGAGGAGAAGTCTAACACATCTTTTGGGGGAGGATATCTCCTAGTGGGATAAGTGTCTTGTCTTTGGTGTTCATTTTACAGTTGTGAAAAGAGAAGATTCGGTCTCTGCTGAATCACTCCAGCAGAAAATCTCATGTTTGATGGTTCAAACTTGCATATGATTTCTTTCTAGATTGTTCCCAGCAACCACAGACATTTTCTTTCTGATATATTTATCCTGTTGTATTTATTGCAGTGGTGTGGACTGTGATGCTTATCTCTTGGCTAAACCTTCCTGTACTGTTTCTTTCTTGAATAAATGTTAAAAGAAATTTATCAAGGATGATTTTTAATTATAAAAGTGCTTAGAAAAGATTTTTTTTACCTGTATAATTAGAAGACATTTTAAAAGAAAATTTTCCAGTCAATTAGTCCCTAATGAAGCTCAATTTGTTTTACAAATTAACCTTTTCTTAAAATAACAGGATGATTTAATGCAAGAGTTATTCTGCTTCTTTCAGTCTGTACTAAGAGTTCTCTCTTCCACAGATGTACATCCCTCTGAAGTCAATAGGAGATGCAATTTAAGTTAATAGGGTTTTGTTCCCTAAAGCTTAACTTAAGCTTATATGTTGACTACTCAATACTGGAATACTAAAGCTGTTTCCAGAACTATAGGTTGAGCTCTGGCTCAAAAAAAACCCAAACAAAATTGCATTTTGCTTTGTTGCTGAATACTGCCCATGCATGTTGGCAGCTGTAGCAACTTCGAGGCCACATTTCTTTTTTGAAAGTGAGCATGAGATGCTCCTTCTGTGTCCCACTGTGGTTGTGTGATGGTATGCAGGGGGAAATGGGGAAGGACAGTGGTGCCTCACCTCTGCTCTGTCAAGGTGGTGATGTGGTTCACTTCAGTTGTTATTGATGCTGGAACACTGCTGGGAACTAAGTCTGGAAGAAAATCCTGGGGAAAAACTGATTTAGTTTTGTATTTGAGAAAATATGGCACATATGAAAAGATCCTGGGACTCCAGCTTGCACATCTCTCCTATCCTTAGGAAAGACTGTGGCTGGACAAACATATCTTTCCTAAAGGCTTATTACACTATGCTGTGAACACAGGTGATGGTTGTAGGCAACCTGAATTCAGCTGGAGCTCTGCTACCTGCAGGGAAAATACTGACTGAGCTTGATATTGAAAGCACCTCAGGAGGCTGAGGGAAGAAAGCCAGTCTGTGTATTACTCCCAAGTTATTCTGAAGACAAAACCACAGCTAAGGGTTGTACTTTAAATTATCCCTTTCTGCAGCCAGCAATAATTTTGAAGTGGCTTAGAACAAGAGCTGACCTTTTATTCATTTATTTCTTGATTTGTAATGGTAAGCCAGATTTAGGCATAGCTATGAGCAAGTTCTATTGAAGTGAGGAGTCTGGGGTGGGCGGGTGGTTACGTGGACTTACATGGAGAGGGTTCTGGACAAAATCAGTGATTGGAGCACTTGTTTCCCTTGATCCAGTCTCCTACTGGCGTTAGCTCATGCTATG